>QEPC01012574.1:451220-486081 GCA_003113815.1 Sphenodon punctatus | reverse complement strand
CCACAGTTACTCCTTGCACCAGGTCCTGCGTGCCACTCAGGACTAGATCTAGAATAGCTCCTCCTCTCGTTGGTTCCAGAACCAGCTGTTCTAGGAACCTGCTGTTCTAGCAGTCATTTACGGCATCCAGAAATTTGACCTCCACGTCCTGCCCCAAGGAAACATTCCCCCAATCAATATTAGGGTAACTGAAGTCACCCATGATTATTATGTTGCCGACTTTAGTAGCCTGTCTAATCTCTTTTAGCATTGCTTTATCAGTCTCTCCGTCCTGGTCAGGGGGACGATAGTATAGCCCTACTGCGATACTCTTCCCCTTTATACCTGGAATTTCTATCCATAGAGATTCTAAGCTTTCTGGTTTTGTTTCTTTGAAGCATTTAAGGTGAGAAGGAGTTTGTTTGGGCTTTTTACCTGTGTAACCCAATCCCCATGCACTTTCCAACGAATGTAGGTGACATTTGGAGAAAGGAAAGCACTCTCAAGGCCAACATTAGGCAGGTTTTCAACTTTGGGCAGCTTCTTCCATGTTCTGAAAAATTCAAAGGATAAGGATAAGAGAGAAGAGAATCACCACCCATACAGGTTAGAAAGTAAACATACTCTTGCGATAACTGACAGTTCACAGATATGCATATTGACTAGTAACAATATGAGCCTCTGGCCTCAATGTAATATTTGAAGAGGCTAAAACAATTTATATTGCAGTGTGGGATATTACAGCTTCTGTAGCAATTCCCAATTGCAGGCTGTTACAGGAAGCACTCTGCTAATAGCAGAGACTGGTATTGGAGCAGCCTTCTAGGGAGCTGCTGAGGCCTACGCTACTACCAAGGATGGGGAAAGGCAGGGGGAGTAGCAGGCCGCTTTCAAGGAGATCTTTGTTAGCAGAGTCATAGCTAGGACAGGTCAGGCAGGGCAGCTTGCTCCAGGTACAAGCCTGATGTGGATGCAAACCCAGACCAAAAGCCTGTGATCCTGGGCCAGTCAATGGCAGTGCCTAGGCTGAGTTTGTTCCCCCACCTCAGCAGTCCCACTCAAGGATGGCTGGCAGAATTATGTTTGGGGGTGAGGCGAGTTGCTTTGCTGCTCTCTCAGAAAAAGGGCATGGTCACATCAGAAACGGATGAGGTGAAGGGGGTCGCCTCTCCTTTTTGAGGCAACTATGCCCCTTTTCTGAGGTTCATGAGATCATGATGCTCGGAAGGGGCAGGGACAAATGGGAGCTAATGCGTGCAGTGCCTCATGTCTCAGCTCTGCCACCTCAGGCCTGACTCTGCTCAGCACTCCCCGTCCCTTATCCCCAAATCTCTGCCCTTTACCCTGCCACACACGGTCAATGGGTCAGGACTTCCAAGGTTGGGGTGGTGGAATGTTCCTATCCTGTGTATCCCTTTGGCAAGTTACACGTCTGCTTTGTAGGGGTATGCCCTCCAGCTCACTGGGGAATACAGCAGTATTCTCTCCTCAACCACAAAGATGCATTTGACCGACTCCTTTGGTGGTAGGGGAACAGTACCAGAGTGTCCTTTACTGCACTGCATTTCACCCTATCTTGCCCAGTGGGCTGAGCTCTAGTGTAACTAGAAGACACTTCTCTTGTTTCCCAGGGCATCTGTGAGTGTAGCAGAAACAGGTTGTTCCTTTTAGGCTGTCCCTTGTAGTCTGCTTGTCAAAGTTAGCAATGAAATTAAATTGCTCAAGAGTTGTTTTCAAATTAAATACCCGAGTGATTGAGTTTTTAGTACCAGCAGTTTCTAGATGTTTAAGATACAGTGGATATCAGGAGCAATATTCTGGTGGGAAACCAGTAATAAAAGCTGCAAAAACTAAGAGAGTTTGAAATCTGGCTTGTAGCATCAGTGGGGCTAGGATTCCAAAGCAGCTGAGTGGAAGTGGGAGAGGTTTCAGAATACGTCTCTGAAAACTGACTAGTATCCCTGGAAGAGTCTCTACTAGCCCTGTAAAAAGCTCATAGAGTTGCCATCATTGAAAGTTGATAAAAGCATTGGATCGGGGTGGAGACCCTCAGGCCTGGGGGCCAAATGCAGCCTGAGGCTAGTTTTCATTTGGCCCATTACCAGTTTCTGGATCTGCTCCCTGGATCCAGTTCCTAACCCCAAGCACTGGAAGACTGAGTCCAGGATAAGGGAGCAAAGATGAGGGCATGCACACAAGAACAGGGAATGGATCTATGGCACAGATTCATGGTCTGGACACTCCTTTTCCTGAGTGCACTCTTATACACCCCACCTCCAAATTCTGTGTGGTCCTTAGAGCTTGTATGTCTAAAGTTGCCTCTGGGAGGAAAAAGGTTCCCCGCTCCTGGGTTAGATTAATGTTGGTGGGAATGGGTGGGAGTTTTTTGCGGGAATTTTTATTATAATTGTTGGGATGGGAGTTTGTGGTGCCTTTATGTCACAACGTACTTGCCCCAGCAGGGTGAGTAGCTACAGGAGCCAGACTGTCTAGGGTAGAGCAACAAACAGTGACTGGGACTAGCGATAGGATTCATCCCTTTAATCATTCTGCATCGGAACATAAATTACACCTCCTTCTACGCACACCTAATTAACAAACTTACTGTCCATGCCCTCACCACCAAAACAACCATGCTGACTGTTCTCATGGTTGTAGGCCAAGGCCCTAAAGCAGATGTATCCAGACTTCTATCCAGATTCTTCACTTCTAGTTTTGGGCAAGATCAGGGACCTTTGTTCACTAGTTCCTGGGCAAGATGAATTTCAGTTCCCTTTCCTCTGGTCTCTTCCTAGCCACTCTGGCATCCTTAGCACAGCAGGCTCAGAGGGACTGGTCTCATCTCTTCTTTCCCAGTCTCCACTTCCTAGCTTTCATCTCTAGCCAGGATACTTATCAACTCTTCCTGCCTTATGTTCAGGACCCAGGAGAGCTCACCATACAAGCCAACATGGGGTTTGACTCTGGCTTGCTTCATTTCCCACAGCAGACTCCAAGGCTCATGGAACCTGCTGGCTACATGGCCCCAAAAGGAGGTGGGTTCACAGTGACTAGCAGGCTCCCTTAAAGGAGACACCACCTGTTGCGTCACATTTTATAAGACATTGATTGTATATATTTATAACTATTATTGTATGCTGTTTGTGTGTTACCCACCCTGTACCTTTGGGATAAGGTGGCATATGAATTTTATTTTAATGTATCTACCCTGACTCTCTGTGAGAGGTATATTAGATGATCTCCTGAGGTTCCTCCCTGCCCTATGCTTTGTAAACTATTTATTTATTTATTTATTTTATTTAGATTTCTTACCCCACCCTTCCCACCAAAGGTGGCTCAGAGTGGCTTACAATAGTAGAATACTAAAACTACACATAAAACATCACACAACATCCCCCCAACCCTTTCCCACCTCAACCACCCCTACCTCCCAACTCACCCTTTACCCCCACAACTCCCCCCTTACCCTAGCCCCCTCTGCCAAATGCCCTTGTGAATAAGATAGTTTTACACTGCCTCCTAAAACTGGCACCTCCAGACAGGCATCCCCAGCCGACCGCAGAGACCGCGATGGGACATGGTAGGCCAGGTCATCTGCCAGATAAGTGAGCCCCAGCAGTTTATGGCTTTAAATGTCAAAACCAGCACCTTGAATTGTGCCCGGAAGACAATAGGCAACCAGCACAGATTCTGGAGCACCGGTGTAATGTGCTCCTGGCAACCCATCCCCATAAGAAGCCAGGTCGCCGCATTCTGCACCAACTGCAGCTTCCGAGCAGACTTCAAGAGCAGCCCCACATAGAGCACATTGCAGAAGTCTAGCCTCCAGGTAATGAAGGCATGGATGACAGTCGTCAGACTTGAATCAGAAAGAAAAGGTCACAGCCTTCTCACCAGATGGAGCTGGTAAAAAGCACCCCTGGCCACTGCCGCCAACTGAGATTCCAGGCACAGCAGCGGGTCCAGGAGCACTCCAAGGCTGCGAACCTGAGTGACTGGGGGGTGGGGCAGACCCTGTCAGTAACTGGGGTCCCAATCCCCCCCAAGTCACAAGAGTGGCCAATCATCATCACCTCAGTCTTGTCAGGATTCACCCTCAGTCAACTCACCCTCATCCAATCCCCCACAGCAGCCAGGCAACAAATGGGAAAGTGTTTTGACCTCATGCCTAAATGATTATACTTGAAGTTCAGTCATGTGCCATCTGCTGACCCAGTTTTGTTAGACACAAATAAATTTAAATGTATTTTCTTACTAGCTCTGCAACAATTTTAGCATCATCTGTACAGCTGGAAGCCTTCTGCACTTACATAATGTCTGAGTGTGCCAGCTGGATATCTCTGCCATCCCAAGCATCAGAGGGTATGCTCCTCTGAGTGGTTAGTGCCAATAGAAGCCTTTCGTACAGCCCGAAGTCCCACTGCTGTGAATGCCACAGTGAAAATGCCAGCACTTGCCACCAGAGGATCACATTTCACATGTTTAAGGGGATCAATTCCAAGTACAAAGGGTAGGAATAGAAGAAAATGGACAAAATTACTGTTAGTGGCGCTGATAATAATAGGTAGATAGCTTCAAAATGATCATTTAAAAAGATTGAGTGCACGTTTGCCTGTTTTAAAGGGAAAGTATTTAGAAGGTAAGTGCTGTACATACCTTAGGAGTTCACCCACAGAGCACAAGAGCAAGATATTAACACACCCCTGCAACAGCAAAACAACAACAACAACATACTGTTAAAGAAACATAAACCATAGGGCTGGGTATAGGTTGTATTCCTTCTTCAGTCCTTGAAGTCAGTGAGGGGGTTGCTTTGGCAGAGATTTCAGGATCTTGCAGTTAGAGAACAGCAGACGGATCATTGTAGACTTTTGCCAGCAGAGAGCCAGCTTCTGAAAGTGCGGACAGCTGGGGGCACATAGCCCCTGGCAGAAGGTGCTTGGCAAGCCCAAGAGCCCACAGCGTTAACAAAAGAAATCAAGGCTGTGAGAACTGCACATTCCCACACATGCTGGAGACACCCTTATTTGTTACTGTCGGCTGGCAGGTCAGACTAGAATGGGGAAGCGGGACAGAGCAGACCTGCCCAAGGGTGAGACAGAGCACTCTGGGGGGCCTTCCAGGCCCCAGCTCCTTGTATCCCATGCACCCCTCCTCCCTGCTCAGGGAGCCCCTGCCCTATTCCTTGTGTCCCAGTGTATTCCACCCTCTGCCCGACTGAAGATGTCCCTCCATCCCAGCACCCTAGTGTACATTGCCCCATGCAGTGAACCCTGCCTGCCCATCCTGTATCCCCAGTGACACCCCTCTGCCTTGCCCCAGTGACACCATCACTCACCAACCATTTGGCTCATGGATTGCTCCACAGGCTGGAGCCAAAGCCAGTGGACTGTACAAAGGCCGTGGATTCTCCACCCCGGGTCTATAGTAACATGCTTGGAATACATACCTGGTCATCTCCAGAGAGAATCATGCATTCATCAGGATCAGTGCAGCTGAACAGGAAAGAAAACTTATCACCATCATCATCATCATCAAGTTTATTACAGCTATATGCCATTAAAACAGAATGTCAATACAGCAAAATCACATTGACAACCTTGTACATATTATGACAAATTCTTCTTAAGACGAAGGGCAGAAGTAAAATACAAAGCTATGGCTTTCGTAACTGGTGGGTTCTTTGCAGTCAGCAGAAAAGAAATCTTATGTGCTAGTAGATTTAAGAATGTCCTCTCAAATAAAGTCTCTATCCAGCAGTCTCTTAGATCTTCATAATAGGGACAGGTGAACAATACATGCTGTAAGGACTCTACTTCATCCAGAAAACAGGAACATAATGTATAACAATGTTCAACCTGCAAAGGTCTACCTTTAGTAACAGTCGATTCAAACATCTGAAACCTAACTAAAGTAAACATTCTATGCAAGTGGAAGTTCGGCAGTTGCAAAAGATATGATTCAAGAACAAAATTTGTTTTAACCTGAGAGTACCAAGGAGCAATTGTTGTTGTTACAGCTTTTGATAATTCCTCCTGAGCAGAAATATCCATGAGCCTCTGCTTAATATGATTCGGAGTTTGCCCCCTACTAGAGTTTAGAAAGAAATCTGGGGAAAAAACAGCTCTAAATAGAATCTTAGATACCTCACTCCACCACCAGTACTTTCTACTCCCCTTGTGTTCATATTGTTCAACCCATCATTTATATAGTAAACATGTTGGGTCCAAATAGCGATTTTTTCCTGCTCTCGTTTTGGACAAAACAGACACTGAATGAAGCCCAGTTTCAGCACGTAGTATGGCTATTGGTGTGGATACTCCCAATGAACCCATAATTAATCTGTTCTGAACCACTTCAATAGCTCTAGAATAATAAGGGAAACAGATCTCCGATCCAAACAAAACCTGCGGTAATACTTTGGCCTTAAAGATCTCGAGTGCAGAGGCCACACTCAAATATTTAGAAGATCTGTAAAGCTGCAAAATCCCTGCTACAGAGTAGCTAGCTTTTCCCCCCAAAGATTTCTTATGTGCAGTCCAGGAGCCTGATGCAGCAAAGTGTACCCCTAGATGAACAGATTTTGAAACCTGAGCTGTCAAATGCAACCCCAAGAACCACTTGGATTGAGACCTGCAATAACAACAAAAAATCACTTGGGATTTTTGTGGATTCGTAATCATATCATTCTCGGTACAGTAGTGTTGTAGTGTTGTACATAATTCAGATAATTCTGAAGATCTTGGTGGGTCTGGGACAACAAAAGCACATCATCTGCACACATTAACACAGCTGCAGATCTATCCCCAATCTTGCGGGGGTGTCTGGCTGACATTATTTATCAGGCTGATCAAGTCATTTATAAAAAGACAAAAAAGCAGGGGAGCCAATAGGCATCGCTGCCTGACTCCTGAATTAATAGAAAAAAACTTAGAAAGGTTTCCTTCATTATCAAGTCTTACAGCCCCTTTAGTATTAGAATGCAATTGTATTAATTCACTCAAAATTTATTGTATGACCAAAGACTGTCACAACAGAAACACAAATAAAATTACAAAAAATAAAATAGAAATACACCGTCCACTAGCACCATTTGATATATACATAAGAATATAAGAAGTGCCATACTGGGTCAGACCAATGGTCCATCAAGCCCAGCATCCTGCCTCCGACAGTGGCCAGTCACGGGGGCCTGGGAGAAGCACCCAACAGGTCACCATGCTATCCATTCCCTGTGGGTCATCCCCAGGCTCCCTTCAGTAAAGGGTTTTGTTCCCCAATCCTATCTGGCTAATAGCTGCTAATGGACCTGTCTTCCAGAAACTTGTCCAAACCTCTTTTAAACTCAGCTATACTGCTAGACTATAACAGCTATATTGCTATACTACACTTAAGACCTCACAAATGGTCTTCTTTTCTTGAAGGCTGCTGACAAAAATTTGATTACCAGGTAAGTAACATACGAATACTCATCGGACAACAGAACCCCTAAATAAAAATTGGAATCTCTGCCCAGAAATGTATTTAAGACAGGCCCCAACAATTAATCCAACAGCCAGAGTATAAAGAGCAATAAAATAGAATATGCATAGCAGTTTCAACCATTCCCTGGTGACTTGTTATTATTCCATTTGTCAATTTGCCCTAGAACATCCTCCAATGTCACATTGATTTGTAACAGCTCTTCCAATTCCTCGCCCACAAAGCGTGGGTACCTCCCCAAAATCCTCCTCAGTGAAGACCAACACAAAGAACTCATTCAGCTTCTCTGCAATGTCCTTATCCTTCCTGAGCACCCCGTTTACTCCCTTGTCATCTAATGGCCCAACTGACTCCCTAGCAGGCTTCTTGCTTCTGATGTATTTGAAAAAGTTTTTGTTGCTTGTTTTTGCCTCTTTAGTAAGACTCCCTTCAAAATCTCTCTTGGCCTGCCTTATTAACACTTTACATTTATGTTGCCAGTGTTTATGCGCTTTCATATTATTTTCATTGGGACTAGCCTTCCATTTCTTAAAGGATGACTTTTTGGCTGTAATAGCCTCCTTCGCCTCCCCATCTAAATAACCTCTGCAATTCAGTTCTCCTAGCCTGACAGTCACCATCAAACTAATTATTCTTAAAGGTCCCAGGCCTCACTCCCCTTCCCAAACTTTCTTTAGACAACACAGACTCCAACTTGGCAATAATATTATCATAGTCCAGTAAAGCCTCCTCCAATGAGCCAGCCTCAGTCACCTTCAAGCTTAGCTGACTCCCCTCTACAAAATAAAGTAAACTAGATATCTCCTCCTTAACTTCCTCTTACCATTTAACTCATCTTTTACCAGACTCAGACAGATTAAGGTCTAAATTATCAGGAAGTTTTAAATCTCCCTCAGTAGATAGGAGCAACTCCAGCAGTAAGGGCTGATGATCGCTGTCCAGCTGAAAGCCAATCTGAAAGTTACTAATATATGGCAAAAGAAAAGGGGAAACCGCCATATAATCAATGACACTACCACCAATACGGGACAAAAAGATCAATTCTCCATCACGATCCTCAGTTAATCTCCCATTTAGGGAGTACAAGTCAGCTGCAAATAAAAAATTAGCAAAAGATAAACCAGCCTTACTAAGTCCCTTATCCTTAGATTTCCTAACTGGAAGGGGAGAAAAATCATCATCAAAACAAAAGCCCCCAAAGGAGAACAAGTCCTCATCTTTACAGCCCATACGGGCATGAAGTCACCTGCCAATAGTACAGGAGCTTCCAGGTAAGATACGGTAAGAGCCACCAAGAAACTTAGCAAGTCACTCCATGAAGATGACTCTATGAATGACTTGGAAGTACAAGGGGGAATATAAAGATTTATCAACAGACAACTGAAGCCTTTGAAATCTAACTTCAGGGCACAAACAAAGGGGGAACTATCAGGGACCAGTGTAAGGTGAACCTTAAGTGCTGAAGATATTAAACATCCTAGGTCCCCACTAGGCCTGCCCTTCACTTCAGACAGTGAAGCGTCCACAACAAAAGACACATACCCATCTAATTCCAGATGGCCCATGTACCATGTTTCTTGGAGCAAGATAATATTGAAAGATCTAATGAAAAAACCAAATTCATTGTCCATTAGTTTGGCTTTCCAACCCGAAATGTTCCATGAAACTATAGAGATGTGAGACTTCCTTAAGGGGCCTAACCATCATTCCTCTGCATCATCTGAAATCGCAAAGCCCAGTTGATTTGAGGGGAGATCAAATTCCTCCATCCCCAACGCTGGAAGGGGAAGAGAAGATACAAACGGGGAATCCAGCTTAACTGGGCATACTCCAGAAGGATCAGAGCCAGTATTACCTGGCTCTACAAATGTCCGTTTCCCAAGCGCTATGGTGCTCGGAAAAGAAGCCTCATACTGAGTATCTCGTAGTACAGCTTCCTTTGCCTGCTCTACTACTAAAGCCTCTTCCCCTTGTGATTGAAACCCTTCAAAGTCAATGATCTCAGAATTAGGTGACTGGGCATCTTTCACTATAGTAATATCATCAGTTAGACAGCCATTTACCTTTTCTTGCCCCTGTAAAGTAACTAATGGAGGAATATTTCTATTACTGCGATCCTAATTCATGATTTCCCAGCATTTTGTTCTGCTGCCAGTTCTGAGAAGTCACAGCTGGGTCATTAACTCCGGGATTATCAATAAACACCTTCCTTGGATCCTTACTCCCATCTGCCAATACCAAATTCCCTGCATTCTCTGGGCTTAAATACACACACTGGACTTCAGCTTCAATAGGTGAGGAGGGCGTTCAAGAGAGGCCTGGGCGGCTGGATCTTTGCTGGTGCCGCTGCTGGAGGAAAGCCCTCCCGGTGTTTGCTGATTTGCCCGGGATTGGAAGTATTATCCCCCCTCCCCCACTGGGACTTGGACTGTTGAGGCAGGAAGTTTGTGGGTGGGCCTGTTGCCTTGCGCAACCACCACCCCACTTCCAGGACTGGCCCTTTTAGCGTGAGAATGCAGTCTGCGGCAGTGCCATAGCCCCTGGGCACCAGCTCTATGGTTCTTTCTGATCTGCCCCAAGGATTTGCTGATTGGATGGATTGTACACTGTATGACCTTTGGAAGTTTAGTCTTGCTGAGGCTGTGAGACTCTGACATTTTTGTTCATATGACTCAAGTCAGGCCTAAACATAAGGAAACTCTGTGACGGGTCAGGCTTTGCTACCCCTCTTCCAGGTGTCAAGCTTGGCCACAAGTGAGAGATTAGCAGAGACAGGCTCTGCTGCTTTTTATTTCCATGGATTACGCTTTGCTGCAAGCAAGCTCTGTGAAGAGTCAGGCACTGTTGCTTTCTAACTTCAGGGGCCATGCTTTGCTTTGATGCATGCAAGCTCTGTGAAGAGCTAGGCACTCTTGCTGTTTATCTCCAGGGGCCAAGCTCTGTCACTAGCAAACTCCGAAAAGAACTATACTGCTTTTTCTCCAGGGACCAAGCTTTGCTGGAAGCAAGCTCCGTGAAGAGCCAGGCGTTGTTGTTGCTTTACCTTCAAGGGCCAAGTTTCACCACAAGCAATCTCTGTGAAGAGCCAGGTACTGTAGCTCTTCCAGGGGCCAAGTTCTGTTGCCGGCAAGCTCCAAAAAGAGAGAGACTGTTTTTAGCTCCAGGGGCCAAGCTCTGCTTCAAGCAATTTCCGTGAAGAGCCAGGCATTGTTGTTGCCTTACCTTCAAGGGCCAAGTTTCACCACAAGCAAGCTCTGTGAAGAGCTCGGTACTATTGTGGTTTATTTCCAGGGGATAAGCTCTGTCGCTGGTAAGATCAGGAAAGGGCTAGGCATTGTTGCTGCTCTGATTTCCAGGGTCTAAGCCTGGCTGCAAGCAAGCTTTGCAAAGAGACTGAGATTGTTGTTGCTTATATTCAGGGACCAAGCTTCCCCTCCCCTGAGACAACAGAAATTAGATGGCTATTTCCTCAACCCTTTGGGGCCTCAAAAGTTTAATGAGGATATGCTGAGCTCCCTGATTCCTCTTAAAATTCATTCACAGCTCTGAATTCTGAGGTGGATGGGACACCAGACTCCATTTTGTTTTGGTAAGTAATGAGTGTCATAATCCCCCTCAATCTTTACTTAAGGAACCAATTCACATTCCAGGGAACCATTTGGGAAATGATACTAATACCTGGAATCTGGGGAATGATGAAACCGCTCAGGTTCCTAGCCCCTTAGTGAGGGCAGAATCAAAGTTGTCTGAGTTGCAGTCTAGTAAATTCAGTAACTTTCCAACTGAATTTATGGTGGATCAAATTTTACTGGTTAAAAGAACGTTACAACATATTTTTCCCAGCTAAAGAAACTGCTGGATTTGGCTGAGCATCAGACCTCGCAGGGTAGCCGTGCAACAGGAATTCTACCGCAAATTAATATTGTGAAGCAAAAGGTTGTAAATTTGGGTTTACAGGAGTCTTTATCTTTAAACAATGGCCAGCAACTTCCCCCATTGTTGTGTAGGTCAGAATCCGAGGCAAGATTGGCCCCTAGTAGTGACATTGTAGTTTTTACTATTCTTCCTTTGCCTAATGGCTTCTTGCCATCTTGGGATACTCCTTTTATGGTGTTAAACATATTAGATTCCTGGCAAATGCTATCTGTAACCCCAGGATAAAGTCTATAAGACATATCTGGAGTGATGGGGCTAAGATTAAATATATGATTCTTTTTTCAAGGCCATTTTTGGTTAATCAGATTTTGCTGCATCGGAGGGATTTTGCCAATTGGGGGTATTCCCTTCTAATATTTTTGTTAATCCTTCTTGTTTTCCTTCTTGTAACTCAGAACCACTAAAGGCAGGTGACACTTACAATATTTATAGGTCTTTTGCTCCTGGTTCAGCTGGTTCTAATCTAGGGGCTGAGAGCTTTCCTCCTCAGAGGGATAATGCTGAAGTGGATATCTGGGGCAAGATTAGGCCCAATGGATGTAGTGGTAGGGGCCTTGCTCAGTCAATTCCTGTAGGAAGAAAGAATTCAGATAGTGGTTTGTGTGGAAGGGATGGGGGAAAGCAGTTAGATGTGAGGGGTATAGATGCTGGCTCCTGTACATCAATGGAGTGGAAACAGGATAGTGCCCCACCTGCTGGTAAGGCAGGCGGAGGTGGGGGAAGTATTTCTGAGGACCTTAATAGAAATGATGTAAAGGAACTTGAGCTTTCTAGCTCTTTGACCCTGGATAAAAAGCAGGTGGCAAGGGAACTACCAGCAATGGGCAGCCCCTTGAGTGGCGAGATAAATGATAAGGAGGATAATATTGAGGTCCTGTCTGAATTTGGCTTCCGGGGGGTTTGGGGGGGAGAGAAGCCCAGATCCATCTTGGCCCTCATGAAAAGCACCTGCTGATCTCCTATCCTGCTGATCTCATATACTGTTAGAAGTACAAGAACATATACTGGCTAGGTTTGAATTCCTACACCAAAAGTTTGGAATTAAAACCTGTGGTTAAACTTAAACCTATTGAATGCAATTGTATAATCATTTCCAGTAGACGTGATTAATACCCATCCCTATTAATTTTGCCCACAGTTTACCTCTATCTACTGTATCAAATGCTTTTGAAAAGTCAACAAATGCAACATAAAGCTTACCGCCTCTGATCAACACATATTTGTTTATAAGGTGCATTAAAATAAAGCAATTGTCCATCACTGATCAACCCTGATGGAAGCCTGCCTGTTTTTCTGCTATAAACTGATTTTCAAAAAAACCAAACCTCCAACTCCTTCAGAAGGGACCGAGAGTAGATCTTACCAACTATGGTAGTAAACTAATTGGCCTGTAACAGGCCGGATCTGCTTTATTCCCCTTCTTAAAGATCGGAACTATAACAGCAGTACTCCAGGAGGCAGGTAATTGTCTGCATAAATTGCATAAAGAGAACAGCTGAAAACTTTATCATACTGGTTTAGGAGACATGACCACAATAAAACTGTATTGACTTTCAGTGGGGCTTAATACTATTAAAATTATTTTGTGGTTTTGATCATTTTCCCCAATGATGGGATGAGCTTATTAGCCCTAGGTCATATAAGAAGTCTATGCACATGCCTAAACAAAATCCTTCTAGAGATGAAGATGATTTTTAAATAACATTTGGAAACAGAGGGATTCAGGGCCTTTTCAAATGGGCCCAGGAGGAGTCGTGATGCAGGGGGGATGGATGGAGGCCGCGGCGGGTGTGCAGCCTGTCACATGGATGCACACCTGTCTCCACCGATCTCCACTGATCTCCACGCATGGAGGCACCTCCATTTTCTCCAATGCCTCCCCCACCCATCCCCACCAGTGGTCGCACAAACGCACACACACCCCTCACACACCCAGTCCCCCACATGGACGAGGGGGGCGGGGTGTCTCGTGTGAAAAGGGCCAAAATAAAATGAAGCTCTCCAGTTGCCTAATGATCACCATTACTGGGAAATTGTTCAGGATTCCATGAGAAAGAATGAAGTCATGTCATCTCTGCTATTCTACACATGATATTTCTGCTGGGATGCCCAGAGTCATTTCTGTAGCTTCTGATCTCACTCAAAGCACGATGTTTTGCTGCCAGCTTCTCTATATGGACACTCTGGTGTTTTGTATTCATTCCCTTAATGGGGCCACTGCACATGCCTGCCTTTAAGCAGGTCTGAGTGATCCCTCTACATTTCTGAGTAAAGGACTAAATGTACAGGCTGGAGCAGAAAACTGAAAACCAAGTTCATGACAGGAATAAAACAAAACATGGACAGTGAGGCTCTGCATGACTAGCCATAATTGCTGAAACATTATTGCCCAGTATCACATTGCCAAGACCAGCTAGAGCCACATGAATAAAAAGGGTGCAGTGCAACAATGTTGACCTGTGACCAACAATAGGAACATAGCATTGCTTACCAGTAGTCGACTTTTAGAGGTATAGCTTCCAAGCCACTGATTTGGCAGTAGGGCTCAAAGTTAGAGAGTTCATAGAACTGAAATTCACGATCCCTGTCACAAAACAAAGCAGTTAGTGTAGAGTGGAAGATTCCTGCTATTACAGAATCAGAAAGTTGTAGGATTGGAATAGAGCTAATGGCAGGATACCCTATACCTACGGCATCAGTGAGGTATCAGTTGGGGGGCAGAATACATCTTTTGGTTAAACAATCGTATTATTTTTAATGGTGTGTGAATGTAGCACTTGTGAAATGGGATATGCCTGGAGACTGGAATCCGTGTTATCTACAGGGGGGGAAACCAAACATCAAGAGAGCCAGGATGGTGTAATACCCAAGTGCATAGTACTCGGCCTGGGAAGTAGGGGGGACCCCTGGTCCTAGTCTTGCCTTAGCCAGGAACTCAGTAGGTGACCTTGGGCCAGTCACAATATTCTCTCAGCCTGATCTACCTCACAGGGTTGATGTGAGGATTAAAAGTTGTGTTAAATTGTTATGTGTAAAGTGCTCTGAGTGCAATGGCAGAGGGGCACTAACTCCTGCACATAGTGACTTGCCTCAGAGTGGGATGAAAGACTCCATGCTCATTACATGCTTTGTTTCTTAGCATGATACTAACGAAGCCAATAGGGCTCTTTGAAATAGGGACACCAGTTCACAGAGGGGCCAGGACTAATCCCATCAAACCCATTTCATGCAGGCCACTGAATTGCCATCATTCATTTTTTGCCACTACACAATCTGTTCCAAGTATCTTATTTCCTTACTATCCATTCTTCCTTCATCACTCTTCCAAAGGGGTCACCTTTAAGGGGCAGAAAGAGTAGCTCAGTGATGACCTTTTTTGTAACATGAGCAGTGATTGCCAGTTGTTTTACTTCTGCATCTCCATCCAATGAGTTCTCATTTCCAAAACAATAGCTAGTAATGCTGATAATAGAATACTAATTTTTAACTGTAACAGCTGATTCTTGTCACAATTACACTCACCCAGTTCCCAAGATAAGCTTGTTGTACTGTGTCATGATTGTGAAATCTGTCATCCATTTAGGCTTTTTAGTGACGGGTTTTTCCTGAAAGAGTGAGAGTTTTTATTGCTATTGCTGAATCACAAATGATGTCATAGTTAGGGTGACTTTTTAAAAAAAAATTAAAAATAAATAAAAATATACTGCAAAGGAAATCAAGACCCTTGTAATCATCCTGAAATCTGAGAGGCAAGAATGCAAAATGCACCTACAAACACCAGCTTGCTGCGTCTCAGCGTTAGTTGCGGAGACCAAACGGAAATGACGCCATCTTCTCGGGCTGTTATCAAAGTGCTGTCAGGTAGAGAATAGATGCGGAGGATGGGTTCTCCATGAGGGATTTCCTGTATCACCGACGGAATCGAGAAGGCAATTTCTTTTAATCGGGCAGATGATCCATCATGTTCTGTATATTCAAGCTGCATGTATGTGCAAAACTCATCCTAGCACAGAAAAGAGGTAGTCATTCATAAGATACTGGTTTTCTATCAGGACAGTAATGGTGGTGCCAAAGGAGCCAGCCAGGCGCTGTGAAAACATATGTTGCATACTGCAACAAGTTGGTTCCATGTATATGAATGGAGTAGAGAAGGTGAAGGTAGCATGATAAAAAAAACAGGGTAAGCAACTAGGCCAACTGGCCTAGGTACAGAAAGCTCCTGGGGTGCCCAAATCCTCCAGGCATCACTGAATGCTTTCTAAGTGCTAGAGACTGCAATGTCAGCATTTCCATCCAGGGATGTTGCCACACACTCCTTTCCCTGCTACCATTAGGGACCTGATCAAGGAAAACGCAACTTGAATTGTGGGAATGGGGTCTGTGCCCACAGTTTCATGGATCCGAGATATATATTTTTAAAGAGTTATTGTAAGCTATGAACAAATAAACAGATAACAATCCTCACTGGCTATTCTTGTTACCATTATTTCCAACTGGTGAAAACAACATCACAGATTGTGATGTTAAATGTAAGGAGCACAGGGGTGAGGGACATTCAGAACGTGGGGTTTGGGGATGATGGGGTTCAGGGAGGCACAACAGACAGGAGGCAAAGCTGAGGGAAGGGCAAGGGAACAAGACCAGACCAGGAGGGGAACAAGGGAGCAGAAGATGAGGCACAACTAGAGGGAAGCAAGGAGACAAAGATCAAGAGAGGAGCAAAGCCAAGGCTGAGAATCAGACAAGACAGGAGCAAGAAGGGAGACAAGCTCAAGTAATACAAGGAACAAGAACAAGAGAGCATGCACACAGCAAAAACAAGGCGTGAGTGTTGTTCTGCCCAGCTTCTTGTTACTACCTGCCTACCTTTTATGCCTGCTGGCAACCAACCAGGAAGCTGGGATCATGGCAAGACAGAAAGAAGATGAGGGTGGGGTCATGGCAAGACAGGGAGGAGACATGGGGGCCACTCCAGAATCCTGGAGGGTGGGGGTTCAAAGTCGGGGTCTGACAGAATTCCCACTCCAGGGGGACCTCTGGGTGCCACCGTACCCCTTTTTGGGGGGCACTGAACAAGGTCAGGACACACAGGTCAGGGAAGGGGACACCACAAATAGGACACAGAGGCAGAAGCCAGGGCTGTAGGAGGTAATAACGGGGAAGTAAAAAAGGGGTCTGGATATACATGGGACAAGGTGAGGCACGGATGGGTTGAGGGTTTCAAGGTGGGGTCCTGGTAGGCTGAGCTACAGGTAGGACTTGGAAAGCAAGAGGGCACCATGGAAGGGCAGCACGAGGCACCAGGTGGGCATTGAGGCCAGGCAGAGGCACCAGAGAGGTATCAAGGCTGGGCAGTCCACAGCACTGCCTGGACAGACTGAGTCTGGGCTGGCACAGGGGCTGGAGCCACCATCATGGGCATGTGGGTGGCAGCGGCTAGGCAGTGGCTGGAGCAGGAGGTGGTGTCACCTCTGGGGCCAGAGCAGGCGCTGGAGCAGGAATCAGCATTGCAGCAGGATCCATTGTCTGAGGTGCTGGCAGGTACACTGGTCTTTAGGCCTCAGATGGCAAGGCACTCAGCTGTGTCACCAGTGAGGCTACTGACTGCCAGCCCTTGACAAATGGTTTCCACCTCCTGGAAGTATGGTGCCAATCCCTGGGACACCACCATGATAGGCGCAGGAGCTTGAGCCAACGGCTGGGGCAACACCATGGCAGGCACAAGAGTTAGGAGTTTTGGAGTCTTCAGCAAAGTCAGGGGAACCAGGGCTGGCACTGGAGTGGTCTAAAAGAGAGTAGCCACACAGCAGGAGCTGGGGCTATTGGCAGTGGGGCAGGAGGAGCTGGAGAAGCTTCACTGGCAAGGTCTATATCGCCAAACATGAGTGAAGGCTCCTGAGTGAAGCCTTCAAAGTTATTCAGAAGGGGGCTGTCCCACTCTAGCAGGGGGAAGGTTCAATCCAGTGCCTCTCTTAATAGCAGACCAATTACAAACCCAACCTTCATGAAGTCAGTGGAGTAAACATGAGGCCAGTGCTGGAGATGGCAACATCACTGGACCAGGAAAACCCTGCATTGCCTACGGTCCGGGTCCCCACAGAACCAGGGAGACAGGACCACACAGGATTCCATTGAGCTGGCAGCCCTGTACAAGAGCATGTGAAAGCATGGAATAAGCAGCACAGGGGTGAGGGGCATTCAGGACATAAGCAGACATTGGGCTTGGTGGTGGTGGGGTTCGGGGTCAGAGCTGGGAGGCACAACAGGAGACAAGACTGAGAGGGAAGGTCAAGGAAACAAGACCAGACTAGGAGGGGAACAAGGGAACAAGACAGGGGAGACATGGTGCATCTAGAGGGTAGCAAGGCCAAGGACCAAGAAGGAAGCAAGGCCAAGGCTGGGGAAAAGAGCTGGGAATGAGTCAAGACAAGAGCAAGAAGGGAGACGAGGCACGAGTAATACAAGGAACAAGAGCAGGATACAGAACAAGAGAGCATGCACTCAGCAAAGACAAGACGTGTCTGTTCTTCCACTCAGCTTCCTCTTGTTACCAGCCTGCCTTTTATGCCCGCTGGAAGCCAGCCACGAAGCTGGGAGGCAAAGGCAAGTCAGAGAGGAGATGGGATGGAGTCAGGACAAGGCAGGGAGGAAACATGAGAGGAGTGGCTGGGCCAAAGGAAGGCGGAGGGAGTGCTGACAGGCCAGCCATTGCTCTAGAAACCTGGAGGGTGGGTGGTTCAAGGCTGGCACCGGACACTTAATTCTTCATGCGATATTTATGCTTTTATTTTCTAAACACCAGCCCTGGTGCTGTACAATACATGGAGAAACACTGGGTAACACTATAACTTAGCAGAGCAGGAAGAAGTACATACAAATGCAGTACAATCTGGAGAACTCTAGAGGGAGGATAAGGGAGAAGACTAAGGCCGTTTTTAGACGAGCGCGGCGGCGCCCGCGCTTGTTTTTCAAAAGACCCGGCAGTCCGTTCTACATGTGACGCTGCCGCCGAATACGGGCATGCGTGGGTGATGCGCATCCGTTTCTGGCCGTGTATGACTGGCCTCGATCGCCGACCCAGTCAGTTCGCGGCTGGAAATGGATGCGCATCGCCCGCGCATGCGCGTATTTGGCGGCAGCATCACGTGTAGAAAGGACTTCTGGGTCTTTTGAAAAACAAGTGCGGGCACCGCTGCGCTCATCTAAAAACGGCCTGAGGCAAGAAGAAAGAGATAAGATGGTGGAGCTGTGTTTTTATGCGAGATTGCTTGAATCAAATCCCACTCTAATTTATTTACTTCAGTCACAGCTGAACAAGGAGACACAGGAGCTTTCTAATCAGTTTGCAACACAAGCAGACGATTCAAAATATGCTGCAAGCTGGCAATTTTGCTGCAAACTTATTTTTACTGTGAAATACAGTCTTCTTCTTAGCCAAATCAATGGCTCAACTTCCACTGATGTTAATGGAGTGATGATTGCACCATCTTTCATCTGAATTTTCATTCTACATGCTCCAAAGCACACGAACACTCACCCACTGGATTCTGCCAGTTGCAGCATAGTCTATTTTCCTGAAAAATTCTTCTGTTTGTTCATCGTTCTGTATGGAAAAAGTTAGAAATGATCACCTTTAAAATATGCCATTGCTGTGTCTGGGGGAAAAACTCAAGATTTTAAGGGATTCGTTTTTATGCTGGCCTCTGCCCAGATAGGGGGACAATGGATTTAGCAAATGCAGATTCTAGATGCCCCACTATTTTAGATGAGTATTTCTATATTCTGAATGTTTCCATATTTCAGATTTTGAAAACTTAGGCCGTGATCCACAAACCATTTACTCAAAGGATCACATCTTTGTTGGTTTTCAATCAGGACTCATACTGAAAATACAGTATTTCATTTGGGTTTGTATAAGATGCCAGTGATCCTGGGCACAGGTCTGTGGGAAGCTCCAATCAGCAGTGTGATCCTATTATCACCCAGGGAGCTGTCCACAGAACCATTAGGAAGTCTTTTTTCTCCTCACCAACAGCACTAGGCCTCAGTCCCTGACTGACCACCTGGGTGGGACTAATACAGAGCAAGCAGGTATCAGGAAGTCTCCGAGCAACACAGCAGCTACCTGGATCCTGTGTCCTCACCTCTTAATTCTCTCTGACTGGGTTCTGCTCCCTCATCTCCTGATTGGGCATTGGTTCTACAGGTTCTGTCTCCTGCTCCAGTATGGCTTCCTGACTATGACCTTAATTTGTCCTTCAGCTTGACATGGACTTTGGTCCTGCTTGCCCGCCACAACTGTAGCCATGATCTTAACCTGGGTCCTGGGGGGTTGTTTTTACGTGAATTTATCTGACTGGAGAAAAACAACCTCGAATCCTAATTGGTGGTTCAGATGCGTTAGGCTGATTTTAGACGAGTGCGCGGTGCACTCGCGCATGGTTTCCAAACTCCTGCGAGATGGGATTAGACGAGATGCTGCCGCGAGTCACGCTGATAGGAGGGGGACACGCATTCTTTTCCAGCCGCGATTTGACCGGGTCGGTGATCAAGGTGGTCAAATCACGGCTGGAAAAGAATGCACGTCCCCCTCCTGTGCGTGTGACTCGCAGCAGCATCTCGTCTAATCCCGTCTCACGGGAGTTTGGAAACCATGCACGAGTGCACCGTGCACTCATCTAAAAATGGCCTAAGAGAGAGAGGCCCTTTATGGCAGTCCTTATGCAGACTTACCACCACTCACATTAAGTGTGAAATCCTGACTGCTATAATCAGTAGCAAAGCTCCTACAGTCTACAGTGTGGCCAGGATTTTTATTGCCAGCATTTTTATAAAATTGTGTAAGGACTGAAACATGAAGCTCTATTAGCAATTACTCAATTGGGCAACATTTCCTGGATGTCTGGGTTATGAACACAGGGCTGAATTATGACTTAGCCTAACTCGTTTTAGTTATTCAAGTACTAGGCACTAAGTTGATGCATTATCAATAGTTATAAAGAATGTCAAATCTTTTGACAATACAGGTTTGAGTGCTCTAATGAAAAGAGCTTTCTACTCTACAACACTTAGCATTGTTCGCTTACTGTATAATGCAATTCCATACACTTCTTCATTATATGCTTGAATTTCTCCACATCCAGTGATTTACATCCATTCATTTCTAGCTCCTGGAAGGGGAAAAAAAGGAATTGGTAAAACACATTTACATATTTTAAAAGGTCACATAGGTTTTGCTTGTGGTAAAAGATTGCTGTGCTTAATGTACAGTTAACTTTCAGGACCATTTCCTCTTGAAGACTTGGTCATGCTCCTATGCTTTATACTGTGGAATCCTAGTAGAGCTGTTATAGTACAATAGCCTAGTTTCCATCAACCCTTGGGTGATTATAATACCCTCTGCAAGTGTTCACACCAATCTAAGCTCCATCTTTTCTGGAGCAAGCTGAATTGTAGAAACCCTGCTCAGCTAGTACACTAAATTTAGTAAATTTATCCATGAGTTCAACAAGAAATCTCCTCAACACAGACTAAAAAGACAGACAGCAGTTCATAGAGACAATTAATTACAGGGGCAACATAACTACTGGTTAAAGAAAACTGAATTTATGATTAACTGTGATTATTAGTGTTAGAGAAGAGCTCAAGACATGACATAAAGTAACAGAATTCATTTTTTAAATTGTTACATTATGAAAGTACCCCAAACACGCTGGCCATTGAACAGACAACAAAAAGAAACTGATTTCTGTCTTGCAGATAGGATGCTGCTTTTGGACTGGGGTTCAATTTCTAGTAGAGACATGGCTTTGGCCAATTAATTCTACCTAAGTCCCTTCTTTCTGTGAATCGCCCTACATCCCAGCACAGAGATTTAATTGGTAAATTTATACCTGAAAGGCTGCATTGAGTTTCTGAAGTTGTTCCAGGGTCACTTGTTGTTCAATCTAGTCAGTACAAAAACAAAGTTAAAAAACTTAACGCATCAGCACATGCAGCAGAAAGCTCTGTAGTAGGCTGTTCAGAAAATCAAATTAGTCAGTAGGACATAACAAGCTGCACAACTGAAATGAAACCCAAAGGAGTCACCTCTTAAACGGGGAGGAGAGCAGAGGAAAGAAAGAATAAAATTAATGAGCAACATGTACCATTTCCCTTTGATCATTTTCTTAAATATGTTCCATGCATAATGCAAGAAAAATACCAACTATAAATTTTGTCCAGCTAAACAGTCGATCCGGCACTCACTGAAGTCCATAGAAGTTTGGTATTGACTTCAGCAGGATCAAACACACTGCAGCTTTAAACCACATATTCCCATGGCAGACTAAGGGCTTGAGAACACTCATCTTCCCCTGACATCAAAGGATATGGAAGACAGTCAGGAGATACTTAACACTTTGCAGGATCTGATGTTAAATGTTTTATGCAGCCATGTAATAGCAGAGTAAATCAGCACCCACCTTTTACCTGCATCCCTTTGAATTAGGAAGCTTATATTTGTTGCTGTAAGTTCTTTATGTATTGCTGCTTGTTCAGAAGAACAAAGACTCTTAAACAAGTTCTTTTTGTGGCTTTAGTGTGTGGCCACCAACACTTAGTTACCATAATTTTTATTGTAACAATAACCTGAAATCATTAATTGGGTGCATTGCAAGGTTGGTTTCTGATGGTTCTTCTGACAACAGGTGGAACATGGGTGCTTGTGTCTGCAGACAAGCACCTCCAAGTTCCGAAACAATCTTACACTGCCCAATCCCAGAATAAATTGAATAATGCCTTTGTATGAGTTACGGAAAGGACTTCTGTGGTAACACAAATTCAGTCTGGTTGTTGCATTGGAGAAGCAATGCAAGAGAACAGTGTATTTTTTTCAAACTCCCTCATCAATATTTTACTGCATAAGCTATCCCATTATGTCATCATAGTCTACAAGCCTCTCAGATTGCAACCTTTACTGAAATGATAAACAGTGAGGTCAGGTGACATTTCCTCAAAAGAGCCTTCTCATCCACAGTAGCTGTGGTGAAACAAAGGCACGGTACCAATAATCTTGTCCAAGCATAGAAACAATTTATTGTAGCTAAAATAACTTAACAGCTGTGCCAATGGAATAATACTTAGTATTTATATTGAGCTTTGCACCTTCCAAAGCCTATGCAACTATTTATTATGGGACAACTGCTGTCCTGACATACATAGGGCTGCTCCAAACATCATGTACACTCCAGAGGCTGGCTGGAGAGCCCCCACAGTACCTTTCCTTTCCACAAGCTCCTGGAAGGGTCAACATGGTGCTGAACACTTTCATTCTCTGATATATTTTCCATGAGCCCTATCGAGTAACTCCTCTGCTGCCCTTTCAACATCTCCTTCACCAGCCATTCTGGGAGCTGAGTGCTTTCCTCTGGTACTTCTTCCAAACAGCTGCTGAGGGGAGCTGGAGATGTAGTTCGCAACCTGGGGCCTCCTAAAGAAGTCTGAGCACGGCGAAACGAATGGTTGGCTGTGGCTGTAGACTCTCTTAACTCACTCAGAATGCTGCCAGAAGACAAATACCAACAGAGAGTGAGAGACAGGCCCAAAGCCAGAATGCTCACATGAATAATACCCCATAGCTCTTAGATTAGTATCATTTGTATTGCGGCAGGGACTCAATATAGTGCAAAGGTGACTGTACTGAGGGTCTTGACAAAAAGGCTACCCAGGGGCATGTCCATGTAGCTCCCTCAAAAACAAGAGAAGCCAAGCCTCCATTTCCACTGCTGCTGCTGGAACCATAGGAGCAGAGGCAGTATGTCCTGAGTGGCTGTTGCCACTGCCCAAACCCACCAGACTGCCTGGGAGCTGGACTCGGAGCTTTGACATGAGGAGGCGGTTGGGGAAACCATACTGCCCTGTCCCTAGGATCAGGGAAAGCAGTGATCAAGGTAAAGTGTCTTGTGGCTGTCTGCAATACCAAAATTTGGGTGTGAGGCTCTTGGGCTTGGGAACTTTGCCACCTTCGATAGAGTGCTTCTCAAACTTTTTAAATTTGTGCCCCCACCCCTTCCTCTTGTCTGTGGTAGCGGAGGCCCATCCCCTACCCCACAGACACACCTGTACATTGCTCCTTCTCTCCCCTTCCCACTTCTGTTGCTTCTCCCTTCTGCTACTTGTTCTCTGACACTCTCTCTCACTACCCTATCATTTTGGAAATCCCCCTAATTCAATCAGAGGCCCTTTTCACAGACACTCTAACACTGATAAAATGGGTGTTACATTTTATTATACATGTTGCAGGGCATCCATAGAACACACCTGCAGCCCTGCAACGTGTATAATAAAATGTAACACCCATTTTATCAGTGTTAGGCCGTTTTTAGATGAATGCAGCCGCGCCCGTGCTTGTTTTGAAAAAATACCGGGATCCAGGATCAGACGATACACTCCCGGCAATCTCGCGCCTGGAAGGGGGACACGCATGCTTTTCCGGCCACGTTTGACCGGGTCAATTTTTCAACCTGGTCAAATCGCGGCCGGAAAAGCATGCGTGTCCCGCTTCCGGGCACGAGATTGCCAGGAGTGTACTGTCTGATCCTGGATCTCGGCATTTTTTCAAAACGAGCACGGGCGCGGCTGCGATCGTCTAAAACGGCCTGAGAGTGTCTGTGTGAAAAGGGCCAGAGTGGAGCTAGGTGTTTGCCATTATTATTATTATTAACAAACATTTATATAGCGCCAGCAGTGTACCTGGCACTTTACAAAGTAATAAAATAGACACGGTCCCTGCCCCTAGGGCTTACAATCTGAGAGACAGGAGCTGGGGGAGAGACGTAGGAAGGGGAACAGAGGGAGAGACAAGGGGTCTAACATTCATGAAGATGCGAGGTCTCAAGTGCACGTACTTGGCTTGGTTACGATGAGAATGACAGCAGGCAGGTCCGTGTGGCAAGGATAAGGGTAAACCGATCGTAGGTATAGGAATAGTGGCTCAGCAGGATAAAGAGTCAGACAGAGCAGAGCGAAAGAGGTGAGTTTTAAGGAGAGATTTGAAGGTATGAAGGGAGGGGGCAAGGGGTGTGTGGACAGGGAGGGAGTTCCAGGCATGGGGGCAGCAAGTGAGAAGGGACGAAGGCGCTTAGGGGAGCAGGGAAGGCGTGGAAGGGTGAGAGAAGGGACAGAGGAGGAGCGAAGTGCACGGGCTGGAGTATGGAGGGTGATAAGTGCAGAGAGGTAGCGGGGAGCGAGGTTGTGAAGAGCTTTATAGGTGAAGACTAGGAGTTTGTGCAGGATTCGTTCAGGAAGGGGAAGCCAGTGAAGCGAAGAGAGGAGGGGCTGCACATGGTCGAAGCGACTGGCGAGGTAGATGACCCTGGCAGCAGAGTTTTGGACAGAGATAACTTTAAAAAATCCATCCAGTCCCCTTTTGAAGCCTGCTACGCTACTGCCCTGCACAGCATCCTCCAACAACGAGTTCCACAATTTTATTGAATGTTAGGTGAAAAAGTACTTCTTTTTATTCGTTTTAAATCTGCTTTAAGAGTACAAGCCACAGCTACGGATCAGCATTAATTAATTATTAATTACTATTATTATTATAAGCATTTATATAGCACCAGTGATGTACCTGGCACTTTACAGGGAATAAGATAGACACGGTCCCTGCCCGAGAGCTTACACTCTAAAGACAGGGGGAGGGGAGACAAGGGATGCAACGAACAGAGGGAGAGACAAGGGATGCAACGATCATGAGGATGCAAGAGCGCAGGTACATGTTCTTGGCTTGGTTACAGTGCACTGTGTGCCTTCTCGCACTCCTCACCATAGAACACCTTCCACACCCACCCTTTGATTGAGAACCACTGGACTACAAGCCACAGCTATGGATCAGCATCTCATTATGTAGTGCACAGTTATACAGTGCGTAGATTTCAAATTGCTTTTACAGAGCTATTTCTGCTGTAGAGACAGGGAAACTGTCAAGATACAAAGGGAGGTGACATGATTTGCTCATAGTCACACAGAAAGTGAATGGGAGAATCAGGAGTCAAAAGCAGGTGCCATTATGTTGCGATGCTATCTGTTGCAGACCTGCCAATCATCTGAAAATCAAAAGACAGTAGATGTATTCATTAGACGCACAGAAAAATGAAATCTGCCCAGTACAAATATATGCACTTTGCAGAGATACCAAAACAGAAAGTATCATAATGCTGCTATATAGATCTATGGTGCGACCACACCTGGAATACTGGGTCCAGTTCTGATCGCCCCATCTCAAAAAAGACATAGCAGAACTGGAAACGGTGCAGAGAAGGGCAACAGAAATGATCCAAGGCACAGAGCAGCTCCCATATGAGGAAAGTCTTGATCGGTTAGGGCTCTTCAGCTTGGAGAAGAGATGAGAGAGGACGTGATGGAACTTTACAGGATCATGGAAGGTGTGGAACAGGCAAATAGGGAGCTACTATTTACCCTTTCAAAAAACAATAGCACCAGGGGTCATTCCATGAAGTTACCAGGGAGCAGATTTAAAACAAATAAAAAGAAGTACTTTTTCACCTAACGTTCAATAAAATTGTGGAACTCGTTGTTGGAGGACGTTGTGCAGGCCAGTAGCGTAGCAGGCTTCAAAAGGGGACTGGATGGATTTTTTTAAGCCAGGTCCATTAAGGGCTACTAGTTTGGATGGTCAGGGTAGAAGACCCTTGCCTGTTGGAAGCTTGGGGAGGAGGGCAAGAAATGGATTACTCCATTGTAGCCTGCTGCATACTCTTGAGGCAACCAAGGCTGGCTCCACTGTCAGAGAGAGAATGCTGGGTTGGATGGACCCTTGGTCTGACCCAGTAAATAGACCCCTTTCTCTCACATCTTTCTGCAGTGTCTCTTAATTTCCTTTCAGTCTTTTTCTTTTCCTCTTTTCACTGTCTTTTTATATTTGTTCCTTCCCACCCAACTCCCTTTTCTGCCTTTCTCCTCTTTTAAAAAAGGTGAGAGAGGCAGTGAGACTGGAACTGGTGGAGAGGGAGCCCAAAGAACAATCTTGAGCCTCTCCCACTGCTGGTCCCTGGCTGTTGCCGGCTGCTCATCATGCCCAGAAGGAGGCAGTGTGAGGATGCAGGAGCAGGCAGGCAGCTGAAGCAGTGGAGGCTGCCTGTCCTGTGCTTTTCTAGTCTCAGCCACTCACATGGGTGAGGGCTGAAGCAAGAGGTCTTAGTAGGCAAAATAAGGGCTGCCACCTTCCCAAAAGCTTTGACCCAAAAAGGGATGGGGCCTTTGGGAGAGGTGTAGAACTCCCCTACCTTTACAAAAGCAAACTGCTTTCCTAGCCAAAAAGCACGTCAGAAGAAGCAAGCAAGACTCCTGGCAATGGTAGGTTTTTGTTGTTGCTGTTAATTTCATAGAATGCTGATGAGTCTGCTACAAGGCTACAAAAAGAATCTGTCGTGCCAGCTGAAGAGAGTAAAAGCCTGTGATGTACAGCAGTTCTATCACAGCTGTTTAGAGAAATTATGATTTAATCAAGCATATGCAGCTAATATGAATTGAACAGCTCAGGCACCTATAATGAGAAATTAGCTTGTGTTTCATGGATTGCAGCATGTAACCAAATCACAGATGCACACTCAAGTGGAGTTTACATTTGGCAGAACACTAATGAACCTTATCTCCTGTGAATGTGCTTGGAAAATTCTACAGTGAAACACTGCAGATTGGGTTGGTCATCTGAGAGAACTGCACTGGAATACCAAAATGCATCGTAGGTTGGAAATGAAGGCCCTTTTACATGAGACATGCCCACTCATGCCCATGCAGGTCCACTGCGTGGGCATGAGAAGGTGCCCTCGTGCGACTACTGCAGCGGGTGGGTGGGTGTGCGTGCACACTTCAGTGAAATACACATGCACATTCACCTCCACCCATCGTCCACTCACGGAGCAATTGGCCAAAACTGCAATTGCTCCATGAGTGGAGATGCATGGGGATGTTGGGGGGGGGGGTATGCACCCATGTACACCGCCCCCCTGCACCGCCCACCCTGCCGCTTGCACACCCATCCTCCCCCACACCACGGCCCATTTAAAAAGGGCCAAAGAGAAGAGGGTCTGACTGCTACTTATCTCTTACAGCTACACATGCATTAATCTGGCTTAATCTGAATTAAGGTGATTGTGTGAACACTTTAGTCTGAATTACTGAACCCGAATTCAAAATTTAACCCAGATTCTGGAAACCTAATTTTTGAGAATTTATTTTAATCTGGATAAAATTTTAATCCTCCCTTCGTACCTTCAAATCCCTCCTCAAGACCCACTTCTTCCGCTCTGCCCTCCCCAACTTCTTCCTCCCCTCACCTAACTCCTGCTGATACCCTCCATCCAGTACAATCTGTTACCTAAGGTCTGTGTGTACCCATATCCTCACCACACGGACCAGCCAGCCATCATTCTTGATGTAACTAAGCCAAGCGTGTGCACCTGGGACCTTGCATCCTCGTGAATGTTACACTCCTTGGCTCTCCCTCTGTTCCCCTTCCTTCATCTCCCCCCCTCCCTCCCGTCTCTCAGATTGTAAGCCCCAGGGCAGGGGCTGTGTCTGTTCAATTACTTTGTAATGTACCAGGTACATTGCTGGCACTATATAAATGCTTGCTAATAATAATAATATTAATTAACCAAAGTCAATCTGGATTAGTGATTGTGTGAACGGTGAATCCGGACTGGGTCCCAGACACCAAAGAATGCTGCAGATAGACGTGTCTCTCCTCTAGCTGTCTGTATCTCTATGGTGTCCTGCAGTTTTTCCCAGCAATCTCTGCTTGGTGCGCTGAATTTAAAATCCACCATGCCAAGGTGAAGACCCCTCCATTTTGCAAGGTGTGACTATTGTATCTGTTGCTGTCACTGTACTTCCAGAAATCAGAGTGAAAGAGGACACTGAAAACTGGTTGTGCTACACCAGGGGATTTCGCAGTCTCTTTGTGACTCCAGTCCAGATTAACCTGTTCACAATGCAAATCAGGATTCATATTCCTGGTTAAAAATGATTGTGTAAACAGTGACTCCAGAATAATAACCCTGAATGAATGGATCTGGATTAAAAACTAATTTGAATTAACTGTGATCATGTAAGAACAGCCTAAGTGAGATTTATTTCTTTTCTAGTAGAGCAGAATGCATCAGCAGGTGTTGCTCATGACAACCACATTTCAAAAGACGAAGAAGATAGCATTAAGATAACTAGCCTCAGAGCACAGGCTGGAAGTTACGAGCGAGAACTGATATAGTGAATCAGACCCTCCATCGTCCATCTGTTCCAGAGTCCTGTCTTTGACAGATGCCAACACCCGATGCTTCAGAAGATGCAAGACATATGGAACAATCTGCCTCCATGAATGTTTCCTAATTCCTAACGGTGCCGCAGCTCAAAGAGTTTGCATATCCTTAGCCTTAACTACTGTACAGGGAATTCAGTTCACCATCCTGAACACTTGCAGTGAACACCATCCTATAAAGATCTTTGTTTGTTAGCTATAAAGAAATGTTGGCCCCTTTTCTGACTTGGCCACACTGTGGCAAAGGGTCGTAGCCATGGAAGAAAGGGCCAAGAGAGTTTCTTTGTCCTGTCCCTTTCAGAGAGGCCCTGCCCCTGTCTGGGTCAACTCTTCAGAAAAGGTGGTATGTAACCTTCACTGTGACTCCTGAGATGCAAGTGGCTCTTCACCCATGACCCATAGCTCTTCACACCTGAACCTTCCCAGTCTGTGGGCCCACATTTTACCCCAGTGTTTCTCACCCTCATGTTGTCCTTTGAAATGTATTCCTGCAGTCCGTGTATTGGGGGGCTCGGAGGTAGCCCTGTGTGGTCAGGTCGAAAGTCTGCCCTGATGGATACTAGCACAAAAGACACTATGTCTTTTAGAACTGGCACTATTATTTTTATTAACATAATAAAAGTTATTTTAAGAAAAAATAAACCAACAAAGCTTCACTGCAACTGCCCAAGAAGAGATGGACTGCCACATTTTCCTCCACAATCTCCTTCTTCATTCCTGTGCAGTGTGTGTGTGTGTGTGTGTGTACCCTTTCCAATGTTTTCTCTGAGAATCCACAACTATAAAGCACTTCCTGACCCTAGGGCAGCAAATGCTCTAGGGCAACAGCACTAATTATAACACTGCAAGTTATACAGCAAAGCTAGTTAAATAAAGCCAAAGAAGTGTTATTTTTCACATAAGCAGCAGCACCCCTGTGTGAAAAGGCACTTGCTAAGAAGCTGTAACATGAGGCTCCTCAAAGGACCTGTTTCATGGAGAGCTGAGCTGTCTGGGGTGCACAATTTCAGTTTCTTCCTAGTGGTGAACAAAAGCAGCAGCTCTGGTGCCTTGACAACAGCAAACAGCTTCCAAACAACACAGATTTCT
The DNA here is from genome assembly GCA_003113815.1 of Sphenodon punctatus. Lineage (NCBI taxonomy): Eukaryota > Metazoa > Chordata > Lepidosauria > Sphenodontia > Sphenodontidae > Sphenodon > Sphenodon punctatus. Next base: position 456,278 of record QEPC01012574.1, on the reverse strand, counting down.
GCCCAACAGCAGCAACCAAAGAATCTCCCTCCAGCTCAGCTTGCTCCAAAAAAGCTTTATATATATATATAAAACTTTTTATATAATAAAAATCGGGGGGGGAAACATCTTGTTTAGGAAAAGGTATAAGGGACAGAGGAGATTTTCCCATCTTACCTGCTAAGGTTGGATGTTTCTAACTTTCCTGAGGCAGAACTTGGTCGCACTTTCCTCCTCAGAGACATGGTGTGAAAAGAAGCGCCTAGCCAGCTCCAGTAACTTAAGTGTTCAGTCTGACAAATACTACCCCCCCTTGAGCAGCTGTAGGGATCAATATTGGAGGGAAGAACACAGCTCTGCTGCTGCGCTGCTCCGCTCTGCTCCCAGTTCACAGCAGCTCAGATTACTGCTCTCCCTGCAACCTCCCTCAGTCCATGGGCATCACATGTGAAGGTGACGATTTCACAGCACACATGGGCCTAGGGGGAGCAAGCGAGCAGGACACAAGGCATGGCCATTCCCTTCTGCCTTGTTGCATGGAATCTTACTGCTGCATAGTGTTATTTTAAGGCAGCGGTAGCTGCCTGAAACTTAAATGCACAACCACTCTCCATTATAAACAGGGGACTGCTGAACCCCCGATTTTGAGGAAAAAGCTTGAGCTACATTGCCAAAGATTTATCCATGGCTATAAGTTGTGAGGACCATCATATGCACAAAGTTTGAAGAAGATCCATCAGGAAAATAAAATGTTATGACTGTTTTAACTTTTATTGTTTGTGGTCAAAATGCACAGTGTCCTCACGATTTTGATTCATTAATATTTATTTATTTACTTATTTCAATTGATTTTTACCCCACCCCTCCTGCCATGCAGCCCTGGGCGGCTTACAACATATAAAATACTAAAAACAATTTAAAACATTTATAACAATAATAAAATATTAAAACAGGGCTAATCACAACTAATAAAAACAAATCCAAATAGGACGGGGGGGTTAAAAAATCCCTCCCCCTCCCCAAAGGCCTGGATGAACAGCCAGGTTTTGCAACGTTGCCAGAATATCAACAGGCTGGGGGCCAGGCGAGCTTCCTCCAGAAGGGAGTTCCAAAGGCACGGCGCGGCCACCGAGAATACCCTCTCCATTGTGGCCCCCCGCTTAACACGGGGGACCTCCAAAAAGGCACCCCCAGCAGACTGCAGAAGCCGCTCTGGGGCGCGGAGGGTGAGGCGGTCCCTGAGGTACGAGGGGCCCAGACCGTGTAGGACTTTATAGATTAACACCAACACCTTGAACCTGGCTCGGCACGCTATCGGCAACCAGTGCAGAGCTCGGAGCACAGGTGTAATATGCTCCCGATGGCCCGTCCCTGTAAGAAGACGAGCCGACGCATTTTGCACTAGCTGCAGCCTCCGGGCCAGGAACAAGGGAAGCCCCACGTAGAGCACGTTACAATAGTCCAGCCTCGAGGTGATGAAGGCATGGATGAGGGAGGCCAGGTCCGGGCCGGAGACGTACGGACGCAGCCTGCGCACCAGATACAGCTGGCGGAAGGCCGCCTTAGCAACTGCCTCCACCTGCCGCTCCAGGCGGAGATCCGCGTCCAATACCACCCCCAGACTCCGAACCTGCTGAGCTATAGGAGGGCGAACCCCCCCAACCAGGGGGGCCACTACCTCCCTCGCTCTCCCCACCAACATCACCTCCGTCTTATCGGGGTTGAGCTTCAGTCTGCTCAGCCGCATCCATTCCGCCACGGCCTCCAAACATTGGGATAGCAACGAGACAGCAGGGTCTGGGTCAGTTGAAAAGGAGAGGTACAGCTGAGTATCATCAGCATACTGGTGACACCGCACCCCGAACCCTCTCACGACCTCCCCCAAGGGCTGCATATATATGTTAAATAATAATGGAGACAAGATCGATCCCTGCGGAACGCCACACGGTAAGGCGCGGGGGCTCGATGTTTCCTCCCCCAACACCACCCGCTGGCTCCTCCCCGAGAGGAATGAACGGAACCATTCAAGAACAGTCCCGTCCAGACCCCCCCGGTCACGCAGTCGTCTCAACAGCAGCCCATGGTCCACGGTGTCAAAAGCGGCCGAGAGATCGAGCAGGATGAGAAATGTCGAACATCCCGCATCCATCTCCCGGCGGAGGTCGTCCACCAAGGCCACCAACGCCGTCTCGGTGCCATAGCCGGGGCGGAACCCAGATTGAAAAGGGTCAAGGAGCCCGATGTTATCTAGATGACCCTGGAGCTGGAGCGCCACTGCCCGCTCAATAACCTTCCCTAAAAAGGGAAGGTTAGAGACAGGTCGGTAGCTGGCGAGCGCGTCTACGTCCAACGATGGTTTTTTCAGCAGGGGGCGCACCACAGCCTCTTTTAAGCAAGGCGACAACCTCCCCTGCCGAAGGGACGCATTCACCACCCTCGCCAGCACCGTCCCCAACGTCTCCCCGGAAGCTTTTATTAACCAGGACGGGCATGGATCTAGTTGACAACACGTGGCCCTCACAGACCCCAGGACATCCACCACATCGGCTGGCGTCACTTCCTGAAACTCACCCCATAAAGATGGACCAGACGGACCCTCCGCCCCCCCGCGCTCTTCCCCTACTGCTATCAACCCAGCGTCGAAATCGGCCTGAATCCGAGCGATCTTGTCTGCGAAGTAGATGACAAACTCCTCACAGCGGGCCCGGGACAAGTCCCCATCCAGGCGGAGGGAGGCCGGACTAACCAGCCCCCGCACCACCCGAAACAGCTCCGCTGGACGCGACTTCGCAGACGCTATGAGGACGGCGAGGAATTCCTTCCTCGCCGTCCTCACAGCCTCCACATAGGACCGCAAATGGGCCCTATGGAGAAGACGATCGGAGACAGACCGAGTCCGACGCCAGCGTCGCTCTAGCCTCCTGCCCACACGCTTCATACACCGCAGCCCCTCAGTAAACCAAGGGGTCCTGCGGTGACGAGACCGAGGCAGAAGGCGCCTCGGAGCCACCCTGTCAATGGCCTCCTCCAGCAAGCTGTTCCAATGCTGGACTAGCTCATCCACAGAGTGGCCGTCCACGTCCAAGGTTAACTCCCTCAAGACCTCTTGGAACCGCTGGGGTTCCATCAGCCTCCAAAGGCGGACCATCCTAACTGGTCCCTTCCTCTTCTGGAGGGGGTGCGCTAGAAGACCAGCCTGAAGGAGATAATGGTCCGTCCATGATAAGGGCACTGCTGTAACCTCCCCCACCACTGGACCCCCCACCTCAAGGCCAGAACTGAAGATCAGGTCGAGGGTATGTCCCCCCATGTGGGTCGGGCAGATAATCTCCTGGGGCAAGTTCATGGTTGCCATGGCGGCCATGAATTCTCGCTCCGCCCCAACAAGACCGGCATCGGCGTGGATATTGAAGTCCCCCATAACCAAAGTCCTGGAGGAGCCCAACATCACCTCCGAGGCCAGCTCCGCTAGAGCAGTAAGGGATGCCGCCGGGCAAGAAGGGGCCCGATACACCAGCAGCACCCCTAACTTGCTCCCGGCCAAATCAAACACCACATGAAGGACCTCAATACCCATAATCTCCTGAACTGGATACCTCCTAACAGGCCACTCTTCTCTAAAAACAATAGCTACACCACCTCCCCGGCCGCCCGTGCGGGGCTGATGCTGCACGGCATACCCGGCCGGAACAAGATTCGCCAAAGTTGGACCAGCCAGATTGTCCAGTCAGGTTTCTGTGATACATGTGAGGTCCATGGCCCCATCCAAGATTAAATCCCAGATAATTGGGGCCTTGTTCACCACGGACCTCACATTTAACAGCAGCAGCCCCCCACGTACGGACCTTGGACCCGGCTCCTCCCCCTGGATGAGTTGAGTCCCCAAACTTCACAGGATTGGCACATGAGATCAATAAAAACAGCTTCTGAAATATGATACTGATTGGTGCAGCCACAACTGAGATATTCATGATTTTAAAATTAGTTTTGCAGCCTTGCACATGCGCACTTGAGCTCCTCTCCCCTGTCGGAGAGCCAGGGAAGCAGAACTCTGTAAACGCTGACTATTGTTGTCTCCCCCTGGCTTGCACACTGTGCTGGAAGTCAAGCTTACCTCCCCCCCCAACCCCGCCGCCCCATGGCCCTGCCCTCGCTCACCTTGCCGCCGCCCCCCCCCAGACAAAGTGGAGTCAGCACAGCTTGCTGGGGCTGGAGCCCGTGGAGCTGGCTATCTGGGGCCCCGCAGTTGCCTGGGCGGCAGGCTGCAGCCAGCTTCTCCCCCAATAAGTTGTTCTGCCTCCCCTCCCTGACTCCTGTCCCCATCGCTCACCTTCCTCTCCCTCCTAGTAGCTCCAGCAGCAGCAGCTGGACACCGATGGGACTGGGAGATAAAGCTGTTTGTTTACAAACAGCTCCTCCCCATGTGCTGATCACAAGGTTGTTGCCTTGTAAAGAAGGTTCTTCGAGATAGCTCTGAACATTCTCACAGCTGGGTTGTGCACACCCACCCCTATTCAAATAATAGACTGCATGATGGTCTCGAGCTCCTCTAGTATAAAAAGCACTCTCCCCCTCAGAATGACAGTTCCTTTCAACCTTTTTTACAAGGTAGCAACCTTCTGTTCTTCTTCTGGCTCCTCACATGCTATTTTTACATGGCTCTGCCGGGTGGGGGGGTCTGTGGGCACACTCACCCACACCCATGGAGTAACCACCATTTCCCCCAGTTGCTCCATGCATGGGGATGAGTGGGGTGTGTGTGTGCAGATGCGTGTTAGGCAGGCACACATACGCCCCCACTCACCCTGGATGCGTGCACCGCATCATTCACACGGGGTTCCCCCACCCATGAACACACAGAAATCTGCATGTTCATAGGTGGGAGAGACCCGAGTAAAAAGGGCCACATTCTCACAACTGTCTTACTTACACTACCTTAGGTAGGAATTTAGGATGTAAAGCAATATCTATTTTATCTTGGAAAATAAATCTGCAAATATGGTTCTGAGATTATTATGGCTGCTATTTCACTAACTTTTCTTAATGAAGTTATTGCTAACAGGAATACTGTCTTTAAAC
>QEPC01012574.1:373137-445855 GCA_003113815.1 Sphenodon punctatus | reverse complement strand
AAAAACATAGAAATTATTTCAGAATTTGAGCAATATTTAATATTTTAGGACATCAACATACATGTAATATATGTACTTAATTCCTTACCATACATACTTTTATTCATTTTAATCAATAACTAAACTTTCACATTTTTCCATTATTAAACTTTAATTTATTATCATAATTCGACAAGGAACAATTTTTTCAGAGTGCATTAAGTCTGTTATTTACGCGTATACAAATTGTATACAATGTGAGTGTAGACAACATTATACAATTCATTCTACAGAATGAAGTTCTGTAGAAACAGACTTAATGCACTTTGAAAAGCTAGAAAAGCCCTGCAGAGCCTTCGGCCGTGCGGGGGTGTAAGGAGAGCGTGGCTGATAGAGGAAGCTGCAGCCGGTGTACTGAACCATCCAACGAGATCGCAGGGGGGCAAGGCACCTGGAGAAGCTAGAAAAGCCCTGCAGAGCCGAAGGGTCATGCGCTCAAGGGTGCGCCCTTGAGAGCCGCCCTTTGGAGCCAACTTGGAGCTGCTTGGGGGGTATCATTGATTTTTTCCCCTCAGTAGTCTGCTGGGAGATTTGAGGGTTACTGGGGGGAGCACTGAATTTCAGCGGAGGGGATGCCTGAAAAAATCTCCCTAGGGAGCCCTCATAGTGGAGGTGATATCCCCCAGGTTGTTTCTAGTTGGAGGTTCCTTGGTCTCAGAGTTGTGTACGTGGGTGGTGGTTGACTTTGGAGGGCGGGAGTCACGCTTCACCCCTTAGCCGTTCCCATGGCAGGTAGAGGCAAGGGGAAGCTTGGGCGTCCTCCTGTCCCGGTTGTCTCCCCACCCCTCAAGCAAAGGAAGATGTACAGCTATTTCCCTACTTCCAATAAATTTGAGGCTTTGAGGTCTAGTGCTGCTACAGAGATTACCTGTTCTGGCCTCATGGAACTGCCCTTACCAGCGGTGGGTGTGCCTGGGCCCACTAATAAAGAACATCCTAGTGGTTGCTTAAGACTTAACCCACTGTCTGCTTCTCGGGACAACAGTAATGTCCACCGTATATCATCCCATGAGGGTGGACTTATGGACTGCTTTGCAGAACATGCCCTACTCACGGCTCAGACATTGCATGCTATGTCTGCCCGAATGAATAGGGTTACGGCAAAAGTTGATGAGTTATCTAACCAGATCACTAACGGAGGACTTTCCACTCAACTGGGCAATGTGAACACTAGATTGGAGTAGTTGTTGAAGTTGACTGCTAGAGGGTTGCTGGGATCGCCCCGTTTACTGCCAGTAATGCCTTCACAGGCACCTGTTACGGAGAACAAACTGACTGCTACTCAGGATATCCTTGTTTTGGATATTGGCCCCCTACAGGACAATAAGAACTTGGCTCTCTATGTAAAGGCTCCTAATAAGATTGCGCTAAATATTAGTCCTACCCCTCGGGGAATTTTACCCCTATGGAGCTCTGCCTTAGAGGCAGCAGAGCATTTGAGGGTACTTACCAGTCAGCCGATTGTCAGCAAGGACATATCAAGGATTGATATGTTAGGAGTTAATAAGTTACAGAGGAGTATGGTGATTCATTTTATCAATGCTACTTATGTATCTGCCATCTGGAATAAGCAAAAGGCCTTGCAAAATAAGGGGATAGAGTTAGCTAATGTTTATATTAGTATGGGGCAGTGGAATAAGAGGGACTTAAGTATGTTCAAAAATCCCTCAGTCTGTCATATGCCAGTAGATGCTCCCTATTCGGGTGAAGGTGATATTCCGCCAGCGGGCGTTTGCCCGTTGATTGATCGGAGGGTGAGAGATTCCCCGATTGAAGTTATGGAGGTCCAACCAGGTCCCTTGGTTACCATACAGCAGACCCAGCAAGGAAGGCAGGTTGATAGTGATCTGTTATCAGACTCAGTGGCTCTACTTGACAAATTGACTCGGATGTCCCATCAGATTCATGGATCAGTAGCTAGTTGGAGAGCGAATAAATTAGCCAATAACTTGCAGTGTAAAGATTTGGAGGAGGTTTTAGCCAGGGATAGGTTGGGCTCTGCCTCTTGTACCACCCGGGGCGAGTTGATCTCTCTCAGGAACTCTTATGTCTCGGAGGGGGACTGCCCCGCAACATCTACCCCAGTGGACGAGTGTCTTGGTACAAAAATCTCAAGTTGCGCAGGGGGTTTAACACAGGATAGCTTACCAGCCTTGGAGTCAGAGGGAATAGATCTACGTCCCAATCTGCAAGGTGCAAATACTTACGCCCTAAGGGCGATTGAATTTAGTTCAGACACAGCTATTAAGCCAGGCACCCCTGCTCTCGTGCGGTCAGATCCTTTAGATCCTCTAGTTTTACTATCTCAGTTACCCCTGTTAGAGGAGGGGACCCTTGAGCCACAGAGTAAGGTGCTGGGGGTAAATGAAATAGCTCTTTCTACCAGGGATTGGCTGTTATTGGACTCCGGGGGGGGGGGGCGGTCTTTTTTCCATTACAAGTTGGAATATTGGGGGTTGGTCCCAAAGGATTTTAGATCCTGATTTTGGGGAACTGAGGGGAGTTAGCAATATTTTCTTGTTGCAAGAAACATGGGAAACAAGGGAGTATGTCTGCCTGGATTTGAAACTTTTTATTTGAAAGCTAGTTCATCCAGCAAGTATGGTAGGCTTAGTGGGGGTCTGGCATTATTAGTAAGAGCCTCCCATCAAGTAGTTGTAACGGAGGTTGAGAATCACTTATCTGACTTCGCAAAAAGGCACTGTGTATTCTCTTCAGAGTTTCTTTTGGCCAACGTGTATATTCCCCCAGCTGCCTCTCCCTATTACCCAGAAGAGTTATGGTCTGTGATCACAGAACTGATACAGGACGCAACTCAAAAATATCCAACAGAAGTATTGATTATGGGAGGGGACTTGAATACGAGGATGGGAGCTTCCTGGGGGTGGGGGGGAATCATTGTAGAAGACCACAGCATAGAATTATTCCCTCCCTTTAACAATGTGCGCTCTTCTAGAGACCCAGTGCGATGCCCAAGAGCGCCTAGGCTCTCACAACTTCTTGACGATTTAGATCTCGTTATTCTAAATGGACTTGTATCGGGGGATGTGGAGGGTAACTTTACTTATTTTTCTGTATTGGGCCAGAGTGTAATTAATTACTTTATGATAGCGGTAAATTTTCTTTCTCTGGTTTCCGAACTTAGGGTCCTTTTGCCAGTGGAAACTGAGCATGCGCCCTTGGTATTAACATTTGGGCCAGGCGCATTACGACACCAGAAATCAGTTGCCCCTAGAGCCTTGAGACAACATCATCTGGGCTTTATGAGCAATTGCCCTGTCCGCGTACGGTGGACTCAGGTGTCTTTCCTTAATTTTATACAGGAACCTAGAGTAATATATCTCTTTAAACAGATAATTGCCTCTGACTCCGGCTCCATCGATGCGTTTGAAACCTTTTGTTGTTTACTTTTCCCTCTACTGATCATTAACAAACCCACTGGCCTTAGCGCCTTCCACCCACCTAAGTGGTTCGACAATGATTGCATTGTTGCCAGGAAAAGGCTGAGGAAGGCCATCAACTTCCAGCAGTTATACCCTTCAGGCAAGAATAGATGTGAGACATTGAAGGAACGAAGGGAATACCGTTCCTTGCTTAGAGCAAAGAAAACTGCATTTCAATCTGCCCAGTGGGCCCGGTTACACCGGGCGGCTCAGGCAAAGGATTCCAGGCAATTCTGGACACTGATCGCGAGTTTAAAAAAAACTAATAGCCAGGTCTATGGGTGTTCAGTACAGCAGGAAGCCTGGGAAATACACTTTGGGAGGTTGTTTCTAAACCAGTCGGTACCGGGAGTTTTCCATTTTGAAACCATTAGACCGTTACCCAGAGTGGCCCCTGGTGACGGCTTTAGAAATAGAGGAGTTGATCTTGTCTCTTAAAAATGGCAAGGCCCCAGGCCTTGACTTTATTCTCCCCGAATTGTTAAAATTCCAGCCCGATTGGTGGGCCAAGTTACTAGCACCCCTTTTCACTCAGATTAATCGAGAGGGGGTTATTCCGGCGCCCTGGAGAAAGAGTTTAATTGTCCCAATCTTTAAAAAAGGAGATAAGAAGGATCCTTCGAACTATCGCCCAATAAGCCTGCTCTCAGTAATAGGTAAGCTTTATGCGAAGTATCTATTGGGTCGGTTCCAAGTTTGGTTGGAGGAAGAACAGGCATTGTTCCCTGAGTAGGCAGGTTTTAGGGCAGGGCCGTCGACGGTGGATCACATTTATACCCTGAGCCACCTAATCTCTAAATATTTGTCTAGACAGAACAAGATACCGTTGTTCTGTTGTTTTGTGGACCTTCGGGCCGCTTTTAACCTTGTGGACAGGGAACGCTTATGGATGAAGCTAAGTAGCATGTCCATTGATGGCCTGTTGTTGTATTTAATCATTTCCCTGCATAGTAATAACTCTTTACGAGTTCGCCCTGCTCCCTCTTGCTTATGCCTCGGTGAAGTCCCTTTGGAGAGGGGAGTCCACCAGGGCTGCATACTAACTCCGACCCTTTTCAACCTTTATGTAAATAATCTAATTCCGTATATGAACACCCTAGCAAATCATGCGCCCATGTTGGGGAACCATCGTTTATCTCTCCTCCTGTATGCGGATGACACTGTCATTCTGTCATTAATGCAGGTGGGTATGAGGCGTAGCATGACTCGATTTGAATCATATTGTAAGGAGGAGAATCTAGCCATCAATCACTCTAAGACCAAAGTTATGGTTATAGGTAAACCCCGACGTAAATATAGTTGGCAAATGGATGGACATGTGTTGGAACAGGTAAAAGCCTTTAAATACTTGGGGGTAGTCTTTTCTAACACCGGCAGTTGGCTTTCCCACTTCGCTGTAACCCAAGAGCAGGTCAGGAAAACGGTGTGTTCAGTTATTAGCTTTTTTCATACACAGGGTGGGCTGCTGGTGAGTCCGGCCTTGGCCCTTTTTAGGGCAAAAGTTCTGCCCCAGTTACTTTATGCGGTAGCAGTATGGGGTTTTCCAGTATTAGAGAAACTCGAAGCTCCTCAAAACGTATTCCTTTGATCAATTTGGGGTGTTTCAAGATCAGTCCCTCAAGTGCTAATGTGGGCAGAACTGGGCATGGTTCCGGTTAGGTCTTTGGCACTTATCAGCATTTTAAAATATTGGTTAAAGGTAGAACTGTATCCTCTAGCCCCAAATTCTTTATTGACCTGTTTTTCAAATACCCAAGTAAAAGATGGGTGGTGCAGAAAGCGGAACTAGAAATAGCAAAATTGGGTTTGTCTAGAGATATTCTGAGTTCTCTGGGTAAGAAGGGGGTGGACCGTCTGATTGACCAGAGAGTCAGTGATCAGAGCTTGCAAACAGAGTCCACAGCACAAGACTCCCTTAGTTATGCTCCAAATTATTATATTAAGGAAGCCCCAGCATCTTATTTAATGAGATGGGACTCTTGGCCATTAAGGAGGGCGTTCTCTTTAATGAGGTTAAACACTTTTGTCTCTGCTCTGGTGTCGGGTAGATATAAGAACATACCCTACCATGAAAGAGTTTGTGTAGCTTGTGAGGGGGGATGTGTAGAGACAGTATAGCACATTATCTTGCACTATCCAGCCTACCAGGAGCTCAGGAGAAAATACATCTTCCCAGCTATTGCTAGGCAACCTCTGGGGCTAAATGAGAACTTTAGAATCCGTCTACCCCTGGAAACCAAAGGCCCATTTTCTAGAGCAGTAGCAATATTCTCCCTGCGGGTTCTGCTACTTAAACAGGCTAAATAAGTGGGTACTGTGGTTATTATTTGTGGTTGTAACTTTTTATACCTGATTGGTTTTATCTTATTTTATATTATCTTATTTGTTGATGTAAATTTTATGGTTTGCTATAGCCCAGGCGGCTAACAATAAAATAATTTCTTCTTCTTCTTCACGGTTTTATAGTGGTGGGCTACTGGCAATCCCCACCTCACCTCCAAAATGAGGTTACAACAGGCTAAATTAGTCGCCATGGTGGTCCATAATTTGAGTTTAATAAAAATTAGTCACAAATCTTTATTCATACAAGTGCCACTGTGATCAGCATGGCTTTAAAACATAGCCCAGAGCTTGTATCTAATCTTCAACTGATAATTTCTAATTGATCATGCGTTGTGCAATAGTGGCTAAGGGAACCCCAATAATCTGTGGGTCAAATCCAACCCATGATTGTTCATTATTTGGCCCCTTCCCAGTTCCTGGATCTGGCCCATGAATACAGCCCCTACCTGCAAGAACTGGAGTGACATGCTCAAGAGGAAGGGAACAGAGATAAGGACATGTACTCAAGGAGAGCAGATGAATCCATGACATAGATCTACCATCTGGACCCTCTCATTCCTTCCTCCATTCTGAGCACACTTCTTAAACACAACTTTTTGTACTTGTACTAATTTTCAAAAAAGCCCACAGGTGGGAAAGCTTCTGCACCCCTGGTCTAGAGCAATCAATACCTTTTATTACATAGCCAAAGGCCATTGTAAACAATAACACAAATAGAATAAATAAAAACAACATTATCATCATCATGTAGTTCAGCATAACCAAAGAATATAACAAATACAATCTCTGTTCCAGGTACCAAAATACAATCCACAACATAGGTAATCATAACCACACATAACCTTCAATCCTCCCACTCATTGCCACTCAGTTCCTCCCCAGCTTGAGTCTCCAACCCAGGGTATCAATCAATATATTATTGTAGGCCAACCGGCCAATACAAGATAAGAACACAGCATTCAAAATACAACCAACAATAACAACATCCGGAATATAAATGCTTCATTTCCCAATAAACCCTAGGTGGGCCTCCCTGATCCGGAGATAAATCTGACAGAACTTGGCTACTGATCTAGACCTCTCCAAATCCGTATAAGTAAGGAGAGTTTTGGATAAAGCACCCAAATCCTGCTGTCCTACACAATACTGGCCCAAGAACTCCCTTCTGGGGTCACTGAGAGCTGCACAGAGAAAGAAAATATGAATGCAAGAATCTAGTTCCTGCAACTCACAAAGCTGGCAGACTCTCTCGTGTCTCGGGATCCCATTATATCGCCCTTCTATCAGGGCTGAAGGGTAGGAGTTACACCTGAAACAGGTGAACGCCCTTCTATGCTCTGAGTCCAGCCATGCGAATAGATAGCTGGAGTTTGGACAGGGTGGGTCAGCCAGAGGATATTCGGGGGCAACCTCCTGGGCAGCCAGCAAAGCCCTCTCTTGCTGTAACTCCTGATCCCGCAGGCACCTTCGGATAAGAGTCAGAGAGCCAGTAAGGCCGACCTGCCCTAAGGATTGGCGGGAGAAACCCAGATGGATAAGCTCCACCTCTATCCGAACCGCCCAGGTACTATGAAGCCCCTCGGACACTGACATGACCAAGAGGGAATTGTCCTGGGACGGAAAAAGACATACCTTCACCCAGTAATTCAGAAGTGACAACAAGGTCCTCAGCCTAAAAGTTAAACTAAAGGATTTGAACCTTAGAATTACCTGTGGGGTTCCTCTGGGGAGCCCCAAGAGCGAGCAGAGCATGTGATTCTGAATCGGTTCCAAATCAGATAAAAAAGCAAAACCCCAGGCAGGAAAAGCATAGAGTCATTGGGCTATGACCTTGGCCCTAAAGAGCTGCAAAGCCGGCAACACCAATCGGCCCCCCTATTTAAAGAAGTAGCCAAGAATAGCGGCCGAGGCTCTTCTGGCTTGTAGTCTCACGGCCTTCATATGGGAAACCCAACTCATGGAGGAGGCAAAGATAACTCCCAAGTACTTAAAGGTTTTAACTTGTTCTAGAATATTATGTCCGATCCTCCATTCATGGCTCTTTTGAGCACCCTGGTGACCCATTTCCATTACTTTTGTCTTGCTGAAGTTAATTTGTAGGTCTTCTCTTTCACAATAATCCCCAAAGCGTTGCAGCGCTCTCCTCAATCCAACTAAGGTCTGGGAAAGTAAAACTGTATCATCGGCGTACAGGAGGGCCGGAACCCTCCTGACACCGATCCGGGGAACGTGTGTATCTATTCCCTTCATATAGGGGATCAAATCATTTAGGAAAAGATTAAACAACACCGGGGTCAGGAGACAACCCTGCCTGACACCACGGCAAACCGGTACTGGCTTAGATAACAAATGAGCTGGGGCAGAGCGAATTTTAATTTGATTGTTTCCATGTACCTTTATTAATAAATAGATTAAACGTGGGTCCATTGAGGTCACCCTCAGCTTAATCCATAGCCTCTCCCTGTTGACTGAATCAAAGGCCATACTCAGATCGATAAAGCCCAGAAAAATTTTGCCCTGTCAGGCTACATATTTCCTGGCCAACAGGGAGAGGACAAATATCTGATCCAGGGTGGATTTCCCACTCTGGAAGCCCACTTGCTCAGGTTCCAGGAAATCAGTCTCCCCCACCCAGGCCAGGACTTTCCCCAACAGAAACCTAGTGTAGAGTTTCCCAACCACGCTAAGGAGGCAAATAGGGTGATAATTCCCAGGAAGGGAGGGATCGCCCTTCTTAAAAATTGGAACTACAATTCCACTGAGCCAAGCCTTCGGCATCGCCCCAGACTCATTAATTGAGGAGAAGAGGGGTGCCAAAAAATTGGCCCACCATTCAGGATCACACATCAACAGCTCTGGGGGAATGAAATCTTCTCCAGGGGCCTTCCCTGCCCAGAGTTTGGAAATAAATGAGACCACTTCTTTAGAAACTGGGGGCCAGGCAGGCAGACTGTCCCTCGACTGCAGATAAGCCGGGCCCTCCAATGGGCCAGAGAAGATATTGGCGTAAAAATCCACCCAAACTGCGGGAGGGATACAATACTCATGCCCGCCAACCCTGGTTGGGCAAATAAGTTCCCAGAAAGCCCTTTGATCATTCTGGAGAGCAGCCCTCTGCAACCTGGCCCAACCCAGCCTCTGGGCTGCCAGTCTTTTGGAAGGTATCAAAAGACGATACTCTCTTCTTAAGGATTGTAATGCCGACCTGACTGGCAGAGAGGCATCCCTCCTCAACCGATTTGCCAGCCGCCGCAATCTAGATCTCATAAGGCGGCATTCTTGATCAAACCAGGGGGAATTTTTCCCCTCCCAGAAATCCTCCCTTTCTGAGTCACTAGCAAAGGGAGTAAGAGAGCCATCAGGCCCTCAAAGGCCACCCGATGGTCCCCCTCCCCCGCTATGATCTTTTCAATAAGCATCCCAACCTCCCTCCCCCGGCTAAATTCCTCAAAAGCTAGTCTTAAACCCTCAGACCACTTAACACGGACAAGGCTCCCACCCTCATCCGCTACCACAGTCTCCTGCCTTTGTTTCTCAAAGGGATCTACAAGAATCAATTCAATTGGGAGATGACTGGTTTCATACTTCGGGATAACAAGGAAGTCCAAAATGCTGGAAGAAAAAAGATTTGACACCAGGAAATAGTCTATAATACTAGAACCCTGGGGCGAGTGGTAGGTAAAATCCGCTTCAGGGTCCCCCCTTGAGCGGCCATTCAAGACCCATAGCCCCCACTCATCCATAAATTTTACCAAACGAACAGCCCCAGGGCTAACTACCTTATCCTTGGAGAACCGAATACGCAAAGGGAATTCAGAATCATCCAGACCTAGAGGGGCCTGCCCAAGGGCTGGGGCACCCAACCTGATGTTAAAATCACCCCCCAAAAGTATCATAGCTCTTGGAAAAGAATAGCAAGCCCGAGACAAAATCTCACTGCCTCTGTCCCAAAAATCCAGCACATAATAAGGGGAGGAAAGGGGAGGTAAATAGACATTCCCCAACAACACCTCCATTCCAGTTGGAAACAAACAATAAAACAAGGCAAAATAAGCTCCTATTGAGTTGTATAATTTAACCTGCACACGCAAAGCCGTGGGAACAAGGAGAGCCAAGCCCCCACTAGGCCTTCCGGGGCGGACATTGGGGAGAGCATTTAAACAAAACACTACAAACCCCTTACAGGAAAACTCACCTAAAGTCCAGGTTTCCTGTAATAATATAAAACTATAATCAGCCAGATCACAAAAAAAATCAACATCCTGGCAGCGAGACTTCCACTCGGAAATGTTCCAACTAAGGAACCTAAGGGTTCTAAGACCCTTTGCGTATTGTCATTGATCCGAGAGAGGAAGAGGCACAGCCAGGTGGGAAGCATCATCCACACCCTCGACCCCACCCTGGGACATATGGATCTTCAAAGAGCAGTCACAATGGGGGACCGATGAGATTACTGGTTCTGATTTTAATGTAGGAAGGGGGTGAATGGTGCAGTCACGCCTCATGATGTTCCTTATACCTGCAAGTGTCTCCCCCGCCACCCAGCCTATGGGGGAGAGGGAGCTACAGAGAGGGACAATTGCTGCAGATGAATTAGCTTTTCGGCTACTCTTTTGGGCTAGAGGCAGGGGGAGGAGGCTCTAGAAACTTTGGGCCTGCCCCCACCCACTCCATCTACCATAGAGGGGGCATTAGTTGGAACAAAAGAGGGCAAAACCTTCTTAACCATTACCTCTAGCCGCTGCCCTTTGTCAAGGGAGGGGTAAGACTTTGTCCGTAACTTAAAATCCCCCAGATTTTTAGAGAGGGATCCAAACTTATCCAAAATAGCCTTTTGGCCCTCTGGAAAGGAAGACTGTACAGGGCCAGGGCAAGGGGAGCACAACCCGGGTGGCCTAGAGAGAGCCAATCAAGGGATCAAAAGATCAACTTCCATACTTCTAGAATTGGGCGGTGGGAGGGATACTTCACCAGAACCTTTTATGGAAGACTGGATCCCAGCCATAGAGCAATTGTCCCCCAGACCAGAAATCCTGGAGGGTGCTGCCATGTCTGGCTGGGGGAGACTGATAGTCTCTTTCCCTCCCAAAACCCCTCCCCCTTGTCCCAGGGACCGACTCGGGGGAAACATGGGCCAGGTGGACCAAAATTAACCCTATTCTCTTGGGAGTGAGAGACACCTCTAGCCATTAGAAAGTGCTCTTAGTCCATCTGGAACACCCTGGACACAAATATAGCTTTGCTGTTTAACACTGGTAAATTTCCTAAAATCAATGAAACCCAAATAGGGGAATCAAACAGAATATTTACCATGCGGTGATCTTTAAAGCTAGAGATGATGTCAACCGAGATAACATTCCACCTAGTAATAGGTTCGTGAAGTAAAAACCTCAGATGTTCCGCCACATCTAGCGGGGTACTCCAGAGAGGAAAAAGGCCAGGGCCCAAGGGGAAGATTGTGAACATCAGATTACAGGGAGAGGCCCTAAAAGGGATTGGCCTATCAAGGCCTGTGGAAATAAGATCCTTGGATCTAATAAGGGGCGTCTTTACTTCCTCTGGGGCAGCCATAATGGAAGGCAGTGGGCCATTAGTAAGACACCCAGAGCCAGGGCCCACCTTCCCCAACCCTTCCACGGGGGGGTTATCACCACCTACACCTGGCAAAACCAGAGACCTTCTAGGGTCACACTGCACCCCTGAATCCTCATTGGGCTGAGTGTTTTGACATAAAAACAAATTCAGTGTCTCCACCTTGTCATTAAGTTGGTTCAGCTGAGCAAACATAAATTTCAAAGTTTCATTAGTTAGTGCTACATGTTAGATAGAAACCCTCCTCCTCACCGGTCACCCGGAAACTATTTGGGGATACTTGGGTACCAGAAACCAAAGGAATTTCCAAAGGGGTTAAAGGGGTTAACAGGTCACAGAAATTGCCCCCCCATCAGGGTACATGATGAGAACAAAACCGAAAAATGGTTTGCAGTAGAGGGGGCCACCGACAAACCAAGTTCTACAAGTGGCGAGTCCAAGGGCGAACTCACCAAGAAGCTTTCCATTCTCCGCTGCTTTAACAGTTTATCCAAAGGCGGAAAGGAGATGGCAGCCTCCGCTCTAGTGCGTTTGGAAGTCTTCATGGCCATAGATAGTTGTCAGCCGAGAGGGGCCTGGCACGCCTGAGGCGCGCATGCCACCCGCAGGCGTCTTTTAGCTCCCCACCAGTGCCGGCGCCTCCAATCAGTGAGTCCCGCTAGGCAATGTCCCCCTGCAGTTTCCGAAGCAGGTCAGGGAACCCTGTCTCTATGTGCCCGTGCTGAGTGTCACTACAAGGGCTCCAGAACACCTTCGCTTCCCCAGGTAACTCGCTCACCAGTAGGGCAGCTCGCCGCTGCAGCTCCTGTCTGCCTGCACGGCTCTCCCCACAGGCTCGCTCACCCCTGGTCTAGAGCAGAGGGACGCAAACTGTGGATCAAGACCCCAAATAGGGTCTCACCATTTGCAGTTGGGGTCATAACTCTATAAGTATTTTACTTTGAATGTCTTTGCTGTCCGGAGTTACAGGATTATATTTAAGTCTTGAAATGCAGGATAAACATTTGGTCTACGGCCCAACGTGCCAGGCTTTGTAAAAGACAGTCCTTCCCCAACAATCTCAGTTCTCTTTAGAATTTCAGAATACGTTCTCATATTACATTAATGGTTATGATGTTATTATAGCTATTACCCAAAACCTGTGAGTTTTTGTTCATGTTATGTACTAAATTGGACTATTGTAATGCGCTCTTGGACCAGATTGGACTATTGTAACGCTCTCTACGAGGGGCTACCCATGGTGACAGCCCAGAAACTGCAGTTAGTGCAGAATATGGCGGCCCGTCTCCTGGTGGGACTGCCAGGAGCGTATCATGCCGGTGCTCCGTTCTCTGCACTGGCTGCCGATAGTTTTCCGGACCTGATTCAAGGTGTTGGTCTTGGCCTATAAAGCCCTAAATGGCCTAGGCCCTACCTATCTGTGGGACCACTTCATCCTCTGGATTCTGGAGTGGCCCTTGCGGTCATCTGGGGATGGCCTGCTCGAGGTTCCCCGAGGTTTTTAGGGGGCCACGCAGGGGAGGGCATTCTCGGTGGCCGCACCCCGGCTGTGGAACTCCCGGTGGAGGCCCGGTTGGCCCTGGATCTCCCCTCCTTTCAAAGAAGTTGTAAGACTTGGCTGTTCCACCAGGCATTTGGTGGGGGGAGATGGATGAGTGGGTGAGGGGAGTGGGTTAGGGTGGGGTGGGATATTTTTATCCTCCTTTTATGTCGTTGTTTTTAGTTTTGTTGTTGATTTTATTGATTGTAAGCCGCCCTGAGTTGTCTGTGGCAGGAGGGGTGGGGTAACAAGATTTTTAAAATAAAATAAATAAATAAATTAAATAAATCTGGCACAATTGCTCATAAGAAGCTGGTGCAATGACCCATGTTGAGTGCTCCCATGTAATGTGGATACGGTTTGTCTGCAGCAGCCCTCCGGCTGAGGTTAAAGATGGCAGTGGATGAAAACAAACTGTACAATAATAGCCCCCCACGAGTGAGGGTTCACCTGGCTATATATTTGGTTTCCTACTTACCTTAACTCGTGTTGCTGGTCCAATTCCAATGCATGCATCCTGCCATGGAATGCAGGAAATGCTGTGCGGGTTAATCCACAAGATGTGGGCATGCCATTTGTTAGGGGGAAATGGCTACTGGCGGCGCTCAGAGCACCCGCTGGGAAGGAGTCCAAAGTGGGTGTACCCTGCCTGGAAGGGGCCTTTTTTTGAAACAATACTGACACAGGTTGTTTCTACTGCTACCCTATGGACTCTGACCAATAGGGGCCCTCATTAGGTGGCAACAGAAACATGAATAAATAGCCTGCAAGCCCCACTAGAGAAATCAACAAGAACAAAGTGAACCTGAGCACCTCCATGAATTATCATGGAGACAGGAAAACGAGTGTCACCTCGAAGTTTCTGTGTCTCAATGGGTAGCCTGGTTGACTAGGTATTTTCAGACGAGACGGGGCGGCATTCGCCCCATCACAGAAACAACCCGTAGATTCCCCACCGGGATCACTCTGGCACGGCCAACAGACGTGCCGGGGGGATCCCGGCGGGGAATCGGGGAGGGGATGGGGCCATGCAGTGTAACGTGCGGCCGCACACCCCCGCCCCCCCACCGCCCGCCCTCTGGGGAGATGGGCAGGCGCTGCGGCCAATGCGGCCACAGCGCCCACCCGAAATGACCACAGCCCGGAATCCCAGTAGGGATTCCGGGCCGTGATCTCCATCCAGACGAGACAGGCCCCTTCATCCTCGTCGGGAATCTCATTCACCACGTGATCGGTGCTGGCCCCGTGGTTTCAGCCGATCGCGTGGTGAATGAGATTCCCGGCGGGGATTGAGCGTGGCTAACATCTGGGGGGGAACTTCCGGTTCCCCAACAGACGTCACGAGGGCATTCCCCACCACAGGGAATTGACTGTGGTTGAGCGTGATCTCGTAACGTTTGAAAATATCTTAATAGTCAGTAGCAGGGTGCCGTCATTTACCAGACATTTATTATGTTCCATGTTTTTGGCTTCTCCACAGGTCTGCCAAGGAGTTCCCTGGATATTCTCTGAGAAACAAACTAGCTCCTGGGTTGGAGGCTTGAGCAAACAAACACTTGCCCCTATGTTAGGTGGTTGGAACAGTAGCAAGTGTTATGTGTAGAGACACCTCAAGTGGGAAGCGTCTCTGCCAGTAGCAGCAGGAGCTCAGACACCCACTGCTAGAACAGGGGTGAAGTTGGATATTCCATGGCCTTTTACTTACAAGCTGACTGACCTGAGCTACTGACCTGAGCTAGTGTCATTTAGCAAGTGACCTGGTAGCACTGCAGCTAGTCACATGGGGAAATATTTTAAAACCATAAAACATTTAACTCTAGCATTAAAGCTGGGATTTGGGGTAAGAATTCAGAGGAGTTTGTTTCACCCCTAAAAGGAGTCCTTACCAATAAAGTGACAACCCTAATTGTCATGCAATACAGCTTTAACATATGTTTCACCTGATAATATATTTTGCAGCATCTTCTGAGACAGGAATGAGCCTTCACATTGGTATTCATTGTATAGACCAGTGGATCACAAACTTGAGGGCAGAGAAGGTATTCTGGGAGGGAAGGGGCATCAGAAGGTCCCCAGCTAGCAAACACCTAGCCAAACTAGGGTGAATCTCCAAAATAATTGGGTGGCAAAGGGGAGAGTCAAATAACAAGGTGGGAGTAGGGGACAGAGGAAGTCGTAGGAGAATGGGAAGAGGGAGAAAGGTGTGTGTATGCATGTGTAGTGGGCAGTGCTTCATTTGTAAAAAAAAATGAATTGCCAGGACCTCAGCCTGCTCCAGAGGCCATGTCCCCTGCCCCAGAGCTTGTCAGAACAGGGAGCGGAACCCTAGTTTCCAACTAGTACTCCCAACTACTGGACCACCCTGTTTCTCTACAGTTGTATATAAGACACGCGTTCTTGTGATCTAGGGTGCAGTCCTAATCCATTATAGCCAATAGCGGTTTTGCAATTGACTACAGACTGGGGCAGAAAAGTCATTAATAAAAGCCAAATAAACAATTCAGTTTTTTTCTGGCTTTTGTTGCCAACCATGAAATGGCCAATATTGTCCTTTTCTTGATCTTAGGGTTGCCACCTGTGGTGGTTTTTTACCTGACACTCCCATAGGCCCAAATGGAAGTGTCAGGTAAAAAAATGTCTGAAGGTGGCAACCCTACCTGGTCTGTCATCTTTTGTGGGGAACAGTTCTACTGGGATCATTTCCCAGGACTCAGTCTCCCACCCCCTTAAATTTAATTGCCGGAGCTGAGCCCTGGCAAGTTCCAAACTCGAGGGGTGGGAGTGCGGGCTCAGCTACCACAGTCAAACAGAAGGGAGAGAATGGTTCAAAAAAGTTTGAAAACCACTGGCCTAGAGACAACAAAACACAAATCCCTTGAAGCATTCTGTACACCTCAAAGGCAGGACCTTGGTCACAGAGGCAGCAGTATGACAACCTTTATTCTTTCCAAACAAACACTGAAGTACAAATACCAGGGTTTAGATCTGCAAGTTATTTACAACAGTCATTCAGACATTGGAAGCTTTTCTCCTCTTAGGGATCACTTGCATTCAGGCGGCTTGTCTTCTGGTTTCTTTGAGGACGAAGTCCATTTGAATTTATCACTCCCGCTGACTGTGTGAAGAAAGTGTTGAAGAATTGCTTTTTCTATCAGCGCAATTAAATTAAAACAGAGTTAGTCTGAGTTTCAAAGCACTGAGTGAATACAGTAAATTCTTGCAATTATTTTCAATCAGGAGGGAGTCTTTATTTCCTTTCTCCTGATGTTTAAACCTGTCCTAAAACCTGACTTCTTCCATCCGGCTTTCCCTAGCCCCTTACTTTCCCAGGTTGCTCACTACTTGCCTCTACTGTCCTGGCAGTCAGGACACCTGTACCTATGACTTCTCCACTTCGTGCGTGTGTCCCTGTCTCTCCTGTTGTCCGCATCTCCCTTGTCCCACCTAGATTGTAAGCCTTTCAGGGCAGGGGCCTGTCTCTAATTAAAGGTTGTACAGTGCCAGGTACATTAGTATGCTATGTAAATACTTAATACATTTTGAGCCTGTAGCAGTCCCAGTAATTTATTTAATAAACAGCATGATCCTCCAAATGTTTTCATGTTAGCATTAGCCAGTGGCAGCTGATGTTTGAACTTTTTGGTGGAGCTAGGGGAGTAGGAGCTAGAAAACTTGGGGAGGGGGGAGAATATATCCCAATACAAGCCTGAATGTGCCAAATTAAACCAACACTCACAGGTATGCATCCCAGCCCCTCACACATGTTCACACACTCCAGTCACTGCACACCCAACTCAGTTCTGTCTTTCCCCAAGCCTTAAAAGGAAACTTGCTCCCTCACCCCTAGGAGCAGGCACGCTGCTGCTACTGCTGCCTGGAAACTCGGACAAGCTGGATCCAAGCTAGTCTCACACAGTGAAAGCGGAAAGTTCTGTGCTTCGCCTGTTCACAGCTCCCCCAAGCACAGGCTTCTCTAGGCTGCTGGGTGGAGGACAGAAAGGGGCTGCTCCCTGTCTAGCCACTCTCTGTGCTCTGCTCACAGGAGCCATCTTGCAGGTGCAGCATGGAGCTTGCTCACAGCTGCTTGGGGCTAGCTCAGATCCAGCTCTTTGGGTTCTCACGCAGCGGCAATGCATCTGCTCCTTGCAGAGGGGCTGTGGGACAGGGAAAAGTCTGCCGCAGAAGCATGCCCATTTTGACAAGATTTGTTGATGGGCCCCAATAGTCCCTATGCATGAGCTGCCACTAGCGCTAGTTCTTAGCACCAATGCATGTCCCATTCACTTCAATAGGATTTGTACTGGCAGTAAATAGCTTGAGGGTCATACTGATAGTAGCGTAAGGACAGTCCTCTACATATTTCTGTGTAGGAGAGAGGAAACTACAAATTTGAATTTTCAGCACTCTCCAGCAATTACTCCAGCAGGGATGAGGGGGAAAGTGTTCATCCACTCTGCAAGAGAGAGCACATTTTTCTACCTTTCTCATACATAAAAGTGCAGCATCCAGAAGGTCTCACAGCACATGTGATAACACAAAATTGCCTCTCCCTTTCATACCATACCTGGCTTTGGAGCTCTTTCCACATACTGTTTAATTTCTTCTGGATCTAGAGAATTTAAAACTGATATTATATCAAGATAATCTTTCCCAAAATCTCTTTGGTACGTGGTCAGCTGTTTGCTGTTTTCTTGATTCCGGATTTGAGCGTATGTCACTGTAGGAACTGTGAAGACAAGACGGGTAGAGACAGTTGAATTAAAGTCACCCATCCTGAAACCAAACATAATCCTATTTTTCTCTCCTTGCCTTTCCTATCTCCTATCCATTTCACCCCTTATGGGAATTTTGTCTGAACCATTTGTTCTCATTTTAATTTACAGCCACCTGGATCCTTTGGCAGGAGTGAGGCCATTGGTTGTCAGCTCAATGGGAATGGGGATTCCTCATTTAAAGAATTATTATTAATAATAATTTATATAGCACTTTCAGTGGTCAAAGTGCCTTACAGCTGAAAGACACCATGAATCTCTATGGCTGTACGTATATAAGCTATATTTTCAATATAAATAGAAAATACGACTGATGTGACAATCATGATGCTCTGCAGAGATTAGTCCATGGGTGCTGTTCGTTTGGAGCCCAATTCATAGACACTTTCTGCTTCTAGTTGCTTGGATCCCCCTCTCAGTCAGGATTCAGGCCAGGGCAATTCACTTAATGGGGATGCAGGTTCAGTTCAGTTCCCCTGGTGGATGACCTCCTCACGTCCACAGCCAAGGGAAGTACAACCATACTCATCCTGCTGTCAGACCTCTCTGAGATATTTGGTATCACTGACCAAGCCGCACTCTTGTTCTACCTACAGGAGACATTAGAAAGGAGCTGGAACAATCTGAACTTGCTCAAGTCCTTAGTCTGACCCCAAAGCCAAAGTGCTCCCTTACCTACAGAGTCCCATTTGGCTCAACTCTCTTTATTCTGCTCAACATCTCTATGAAGCCAATGGGAAAGTGAATGAGATAGAAGGGGCCAAACCACCACAGACTACACAGAGTGCTATATCTCCTACACCTCAAATCCTCTCCCACCTGTCACGATGTCTAGTTGAGGTGAAGAGCAGCTGGATAAAACTGAACCTAGACAAGACTGAAGTGATTGATGAAGGGAGGAAGACACTTCAAAGAACCATTTGTATCACCCTTAGTTATCAAGTACATATTTACTCATGCTGCTAAATCAGACAGAAGTATTGTGATCGTAAAGACTCTAAAAGTGCCAGAAAATGGTACCCTACCATACCAAACAAAGGGCACTTTCACACAAGACACTCTCCACCCACTACCCACCCACCTGCCACCCACTATGCATGTTGCAGGACACCTATAGGGCAACACGGCAGCCCTACAACACGCCCAAAGAAACTCCATAGCAGGACTGTGAGCCATAGGTGCTGGTGTCGGTCGCACACAGACACATCACGGCTAGGGGCAGCATTTTGGCCCAGCCAGGAGAGGGAAGCGGGGGAGGGCCAGGCACGGGTTTCTTTAGCCGGTGCTACAGCCTGCGTTGGCCATGGTGGCAGCTCCGACAGGAGCCTGCCCGCCTGGTTTCCCCGCAACCATCTGGCTGGCTCCCCGCAGTGTGGCAGCAGTGACTGGGGAATGGGGATCGGGCCCTCTCCACTTATGCGGCCTCCGTCCTCACAACATCCCTGCAAATAGACAGTTCAGAATTGTTGCTGTTTTATAGATGAGGCACTGATGCTGAAGATGGTAGCTTGCCCAAGGCCACTCAGTGATGATTCACACACTTCAGGATAAGGAATGGGATCTCCCTTAGCGCCAAGTCCCACACTCACTTGACTGAGCTGGCTGCTAGAGAAACAGTGGCAGAAGGTCATTATAACTCTCACTTTACAAATAGGGGAACTCAGGATGAGAGAGCTACTTGCTTAAGGCCAGCCAGTGACTTCATGGCTAAAACAGGATTTGAACCCTGGGCTCCCAGTTCCTGTATAAAAACTACCTAGCCTATCCACTAGGCTACACTGACCTTCAGTGTAGTGAGGACCATTGTTGTAGACATCCCAGAACACTAGTCTGGTACTTTCCAGCTAAACTGGCACGCTGCTCTCCATCCATCAACTGCTTATCAGTCACACAGTGCAACCTAGCACTACGAGTGAGACTTGTGCAATGCATGGGGCAGTGGTGACACTCCTGCTCCCTGTCAATCAGCTGTCTGATGGGAAAGAACCTCCAACCTGAAATGCAAGCCAGCACTTGGAGTAAGGGGAGATGGACAGGCTGGCACTGGGGCAGAAGCAGAAGCCAGGCTTGTCCCTCTACTTTCCCAGGAAGGACTAACCCACTGCTGCAGACCTAATGTAACAGCAGGGAAGAGTTCAAAATTAGTCTGATTTCAAACAAAGTGCCATGTATTAATTATCATTATTAATCATTTACACAGCGATTTCAATATTCAAAGTGCTTACAGACCTTATCTAGTCCACTCTCACAACAGCCTTGTGAGGTAGGTCATTATAACTCCCACTTTACAGATAAGGGAACTCAGAATGAGAGCTAGTGATGTGCTTGCCTAAGGCTACCCAGGGAGATCATGACTAAGACAAGATTTAAATCTTGGTCTCATATGTCCAAGTCCAATATTTTATCCACAAGGCTACACTGGCTCTCTCATGTATAGACTGGGAAGTCATTTACGGTTTCCAGGTGCAGATTCCTCCTTACCAACTCCTTTCACAGGAATATGCCGGTTTGCATAGCATCCATGCTTCCAGGAATAATCCATGATGTCCTGGACTTGTGTTGCGGCCTGGTAGTGATGCCGAAACTCGCTCTCCGGTGGGCGTGGAATTAATGTTTTCCAGTCAGGTGGCAGGGGATTACTACTCTTGATTTGCACACCTGGAGAATTTTGAAAATAACATTGATTTACAAGGATGATTAAGGCCCAATAATATTCTTTCTTCTCCATGCCAGATAAGAAGTAAATGGCAGGATGCCATGCTAGCTCTCTGCTACAGATTGGCAGGGCTCCAAGTGTGTACAGAGAAATGAAAAGAGAACTAAAGGGGCTCTATCTTCCTGAGCCTGATGGCAATCTACTCAGAGCACACAGGTTCCTGAACTGCCAGCCAGGAACACAAGTGGGGTCATAGCATCTGAACACGGGGAACAATCCCAATTGAGATTTAATATACTTTGTGTGTATTTGTTGCTTACTGTGGTCATAAGATGTTGCTTAAGTCTCAAAATGGGGTCCTGCTGGAAAATGTTTGGGAACCGCTGTGTTAGAACCTAATCTAAAGCTCTTGATGTCAGTAGGATCTTTCTATTGACTTCAATTGTCTTTGGGACGAAGCCCCTACGGAGACAGATGGCCCAATAGGAGGAAGCACAAGACAATTAAAAAAGGGGATGAGGCTTTAACCATATGATTTCAATGAAGGGGACTTAGACATGTGCACTTGCAACCTACCAAGAGATTAATTTATTATTATTATTATTATAAGCATTTATATATAGCGCCAGAAGTGTACCTGGCGCTTTACAGAGAATAAAATAGACACGGTCCCTGTCCGAGAGCTTACAATCTAAAGACAAGAAAGGAGGAAGAAAAGGGGAAATTGGAAGAAGGTGGGGCTTGGGCCCGAACATCCTTCCTCACCTGCCAATCCAGTGAACTGACAACAGTGCAGGGAAAACGCACACTGTGACCTGTGACTCAATATTCTCTCATTATGTCAGAGAAGTTGTGTCTCTGTGAAGCAGTAGTATTTCCATGAGCTCACACTGGAATCACAGGCTTCTGCACTGTCCTCACCACAGCAACAGCACTGCCCCCTAATGGGACACTGTGCATTTTTTGCACATGAATTAAGACCTATTTATTTGCCCAGGCATTTAGCAGGTAGGGACAGAGTCTGGGGAGTTGCTTTTAGGTATTTTTAAGGGATTTATTTTATGTGTGACAGACAGACAGACAAACAGACAGACAGACAGACCTTAGGGTGGTACTTCAAAAGGAGAGAGAGAAACCAGTGTCCTCACCCTGTGGTAAGCCTAAATAATCTCCACCATATGTAGAGCTGAACTGTGATCGGATTGCTTCCCCAACTTCTTGTTTAGAAATTGATCTTTTCCATGGTGAAAGACTGTCTGCAGGTAACTGGTTTTCTTCTTGAGGCACTCTCCAAACCATGAAACCCTAACAACACAAAGAGGGCTTGTTTGGGGTGGGAAACGTAGTTGACTTTAAAAGGTGCTTACCATGGTTTTGTAAACTATCCCTATATTTCCAAACAATCTTTGTGGTCTTTCTGTTGGCACAAATGTTTGGGAACCACTGATGTTTTCCATTCTTCTCTAGAGAAGCCACTTATCCTACCAGGTCATCATTTATTTGGCCAGGCATTTAACAGGTAATGGCCAAATGACTTAGAATAAATAAATTAATTAATAAATACAATTTATTGTATAGCCAATAGGCCATTACAAAGTACATCCAAGACCAAGTTCCCATACCAAATAAACAAATGCTAAGAAGCACATATCATACAGTGTGTTACAAAATGTATAGGCTTAAAATGGTATTTGTAGAAATGACAAAAGATGGAGACAAAGTAGTTCAGATACTATACTGGGCCAACTTCTGTTGGTGATAGTAGCTGATTCAATGTCCTTGTCCATAATCTTTTTTCTGTGTCAGTTCATTCATTTATGTACAGATTGCTTGGTTTCAGCAATATAGTTAAGCCTGAGAGCATTTAGCACACTGAATGAAGTACAAAACATGCTGGTTTTGGCATGCACATAGTACAGGCCTGAAACCTGAGCTGAGCCCAGTGGGACTTGACTGGGTCCGTCAAGCCTGGTTGGGTTCAGGCACACTTCTGGCTCAAGTTCCTTGAGCTTGGACTGGGTTGGGCACTGATGTTGCTCCATGGGTTTGTGGGCATGTTGGGGCAGAGGCACCTTTCCCTTTGCAGAGTGCTGAGACTTCATGGTGCTCCATAAGGAGCAGGGCTATGTCTGAAAAGGGACGGGGATAAAGTGCCCGCACACCCTCCAGCCCCTTTCCAAACTGGCAATGCCCCCACAGAGCACCATGATTAATTCAGGCTACTTGGCCTGAATTCAGATTCAGCTGCATCGGACTCAGCTGGGCTTGTTGTACCAAACGCTGCTGCATTTGGACAGACTCAGGCCCAAATCTCTGGCCTGAGCAGGGCTCTAATGTGTAGTTCCCTTACACTCTGAATGGGTTTCCCTGAGGGTGTTGGTATTTTATTTGGTATTTTATTTTATTTATTTATTTATTTATTATTCCCAAATGGCTCAGGGCAGTTTACAAACATAAAACAGCATATTAAACAGCAGCAAAAACCCAACCTCTTCCATCATCCTTTCCAACCCCACCACATCCTACCCCACCTTCACCCCAACAACCCTCTCCCAACCCTCAACCCCACTCAAAACCCCCGGCCAAGCCCCCCTATTCCTCACCCCCCACCCTCGGTCAAATGGTTTTTTAAACAAAAAGGTTTTGCACCGCCTCCGGAGGATGTTTAGGCCTGGGCTCAGGCGAACCGCATGGGGAAGGGAGTTGTACAAAACTGGAGCAGTGACTGAGAATGCCCGCCCATGCATTCCCGTCCTATGGACAAGAGTAGCAGACTGAACCTGCAAGAACCAGCCAACCACAGGGGTCACAATAGAACATGGTAGGATAAGTGGCCCTTCAGATATCTGGGGCCCAGACAGTTTAGGGTAGGGGTGGGAAACCTCAGGCCCGGGGGCCAAATGCAGCCTTCAGCAAGTTTTTATGTGGCCCCTTTCTAGTTCCTGGATCTGGCCCCTGGATCCATTCTCTACCCCCAAGCACTGAAAAACTGAGCTCAGGATAATGGAGCAGAGAGAAGGGCATGCACACAAGGGTAGGGGATAGTTCCATGGCACAGATCCATGATCTGGGCCCTCCTTTTCTTGAATAAACCCGTTAAGCACCCCCACCCCAACCTCTATGTGGTCCTCGGAGCTTGTACTAACATTCAATGTGGCCCCCAGGACAGAAAAGGTTCCCCTCCCCTGGTTTAGGGCTTTAAGGATCAACACTAGTGCCTTGAATTGTGCCCTGAAGACTATAAGCAGCCAGTGCAGACTTCAGAGCACTGATGTACTGTGCTCCCTGTGACGCGTCCCCAAAAGGAACCAAGCCACCGCATTCTGCACCAGCTGCAGCTTCCAAACAGTCATCAAGGCCAAATAGAGTGCATTGCAATAATCTAGCCTTGAGGTGATGAAAGCATGGATGACAGTGGCTAGATTTGAGTCAGAAAGAAAAGGCCACAGCCTCCTCATCAGATGGAGTTGGTGGAAAGCGCTCCTGGCCACTGCTGCAACCTGAAGATTCAGGTGCAGTGAAGGATCCAGAAGTACTCACGGCTGCGAACCTGATTGACCAGAGGGGTCCAGACCCATCAGTGACAGGTGTCTCAGTCCCCTCCAGGTCACAAGGCCAGCCAACCATCATCACTTCAGTCTTGTCAGGAATGGATTCAGCTTCAATCAACTCACTCTCATCCAGTCCCCAACTGCAGTCAGGCATTGGGTAAGCACCAAAACTGCAGGACTTGGGTCAGATGAAAAGGAGAAGTAGAGCTGGGTGTCATCACTATATTGGTGACACTTCACCCCAAACCTCCAAATGATCTCACCCTGTGGCCTCAGATACACATTGAACAGAGGGAAGACCCCACAGGGGAGGTCACGAGGGGACGACAATCACCCATCACCACCCACTGAGAGTTCCCCAACAGGAAAGAACAGAACCACTCAAGAGTAGTCCATGCGCCCTGCCAGGTCCCACAGTCGTGTCAACAACACTTTGTGATCAACTGCATCAAAGGCTGCTGAAAGATATAACAAAATCATCAGGGTAGAATTTCCCTTATCAATCTCTAGGTGCAGATCATTGACCAAGGCCAAAGTGCAGTCTCCGTGCCATACCCTGGGTGGTGGATCGGTTCGGTTGGTCTGCCCCCTAATGGATCCAACTGCTTTCCAGAACTCTCTGGGGAATATACCTACTGACTTCAATGACCTGATCACTTTGCGGAATCAACCATTGACACAGTTGCACCCAGGTGCCCACTCCCACTGCTTCAACAGTGCAGGTCCCCCTTGTATACAGAAGCCTGAGACAGATCTCGTGCTAGAACACTTCTCAAGTGATTGCTGTCATACATACATACACCCCTTTGCTCAGTATGCAGTTCTGACTTCTTACATGCCTGAGGAAGGGCCCCATATGGCTCCAAAGCATGCATACTCTCAGTAATGGAAGTTTGTCCCATAAAGGATAGATTCTGAACTACTATCTTACATTTGGGACCAACAGTCTCCCTCTAGACTACAAATGGCAAGAAATTGGTTCTTTATACAGCTAGTTCATGGATGAATAAGGTTGGTTTCTTCAGCCTCATCCAGATGATATTAATATCCAGCTACAAGGTTTCTTATTGCTAAGCTTTCCTACTGACATTCTATTCAACGAGGGGCTCCAGAGCTACTGTGCTAAAGACTTTGTATCCAAAACAAAATATTAAGCTTCACTGTGGAACTTTTGCTGTGACAATATACATGAGGGATAGCACTAAATCATTCCTTACGTCTCCAGTGTGAGGATTGTTTCTCCTTATTCCTGACGAACAGCCAGTCCGTATAGGTTCTGCCTTGGAAAATGGCTTCCAGCAGAACTCATCTCGGTAGGTATTGGTGCCAATAGGTTCACTAAGTTGATATGGATTTACATGTCCTTTGGCTGTTCTGGGACTACAAAAAAAGACATAAGGAATTACAGTAACAAATTACAGTAACAAACAGCTGGTGTATTAACCACCCCTGTCATTTGCCACCTGTAATACATTTATCACCATGTTTGCTGACACTCCTGTTCTATTCCTATTCTACACTATTTCCATTCTAAGCACAGGAAAGACTGCAAGTACTGGGATGAAGTCTCTTACAACAGTGCACAAAAATACATTGGGTTTTTTTTCCTTTTTAATGGTATCCACTTAAATTCAGATTTCAAAGGCCCATTTTGTGCCTGAACATTCTGACATATATTCTGTAAGTCACAAGACTACTCTGAGAGGTTTACAGGGGCATTACTACCCCTTATTTCTATGCAATATGGCTGCTGACAATAATAAAATAGACAGCTGAAGAGAATAAAATGAATAAAAGTTACATCCTTTAAGTAAACGTTCTTAGGAAGAGACGAAAAATGAACGACAGAGTTCAGATTAGTGAAAATATCTAGTCTTGTTCAACATTGTACATTGCAGTTTAATTTCAGAGTCTATGAATGATGTCAGGAATGACTCCGAATAATCTTTCTGGCCAGCTAAAAGTATCTAAATCACCACTGGATAATTTCCTTTTGAGGGAAGCTTGCCCCTGCATGCCTTTGTGCATAGTACATATTTTAAAACTTATAGCCATACATTCCTGAACAAGATACTCTCAATTTAAGTCTTCTTTGTCTGGCTTCACACACATGTACACACACACAATAGCCTCAAAGGGCTACACCAGCATGAGCCCCAAGGAAGTGAATGGGGCTTGCATCAGTGCAGTGCTTTCAGGATCATCGTCTTAGCCCTTCTGTGCTGTTTGATGCACGCAACAGCCTGTTGTTTCAGGATTTTGACATGTCAGTTAAAAAGAGAACTAAAAGAAGGGTTTGCATTAGTCAAACCAGTATTGGCTTACCGTGCTAGATGAATTTCTGCTGGGCCTTTATACGTGTATTCGTGTTTTGTTGTAGTTTCATAAGGATCCCACATTATTTTACCTCCTAGAAACAGTAGTAAAAAACTTTATAAACAGAACACTCTCTACCTAATCTTGTTAACTACTGCAATACAGAATGTGAAAAATTACGGAGGCACTCCAGTATTTGAGATTTATACAAACAAAATACCTCAGAATCAATTAGGCTCTCAGTTCGGTTAGATGAAGAGAATTCTACAGCAACCTCTGTTCCTCTCTTGTTTCTCTATTTGTGTAGCATACAAATAACACTATTAGCTACCTGGCTAAACATGTCAGTGGCTGGGAACAAGTGAAGGAAACAAGGACTGAGTTTGCGCTGGCAGAAACGGGCAAGATCTTTATACAGACAGTGAACTCTTTGGGGCAGGGGCTTGTTCAACAGTCAGAACGCAGAGGCTGGGGAATCCAGGGGCCGCCACAGTATAAAAGAATAAATAAGACTTGCAAGGACCCATGTTCACTATGTTTCCCCCATTGTGTTTTCCTGCAGTGAACACAGGTCCCTGAATAAATGCAACACTGGTTACACAGAGAAGGTATTGGTGACACTAGGGGTCTTCAGATGAACAGCACCCACGCCTCTGCTCTGCCTCACCCCCGGGCATTTAAAGGCCCCCAAGTGTGCAGGTGAAGCAGAGGCGCAGCAGCCCTGCTGGCGCAGCAGCCCTGCAGCCTCCGGGGCAGCCCTGCTGGCGGCACTTTGGAACATCCAGGAGCACCGCCAGCAGAGCAGGCAGCCCAAACCTGGGGCATCTGCCAGAGGCGGGGGCTGCTGTCCATCTGCTCAGTGGAAAGCCACTGTAGCTTCAATCTCCACCAGGGGTTGCCCCAGAAAACACCATAGAGTTGCAGGTGGCAACCTAGCCTGCCCACAACTCTATGGTATTGGGGAAGGGGTGCTAAACAGGCTAACTGTGGGCCACAGCAACCGACAGGTCGTTTAAACCTGACCCAGGCAGTGCTGCAAGCAGGCATCTGCATGCCCCCCCGGACTTGCTCCAGGGGTGAGCACCCCTGCATCCGTGTGAAAACACCTAATGTGATAAAGAGGCCTGACCTTTGGTTACACTACAGCTTTCACTGGTGTAGGTTGTTCTTGTGGAGAACATATCTTTTTGGTTTCCTGCACTCGTCTCTTTATTCAATTTCTGTTCACTGAAAATACTATTGTCAAGAGCACCACTTGCATAGCACTCTATACCAGCTGTCCCAACCTTGCTGAGCTCAGGACCCATGTGTAAACCTGGATGGCTTGCAGTACCCTTGTAAACGTGGTGTAGCTCTAATGGTATTCTTTTATCAACCCTTTGACACAATCCAGTTTGGAGTTGTGAGCCACAGGTTGAGAAACACTGCTCTCTACCAAACGCTGGCTCACACTTTAATCCTCATCTACTCGGGCCAAATTTCTTGCTCCCTACATCTCTCCTGCCCGAGCCTGTTTCTTCCCTAACAGTTTCTTTTGGCAGGGTGCATGATGCAAAAATTGGAACCTGTAATTATCAAACCCCCGCACCAAGTCAGAAACTCTCTTTGTGTGCCCATTTCTTTCACAAAAACCTCTTTATTATTTTACCTCAATTTTATTTTTTTATTTTTCATATTTGCCAATGACATTTTATCAATTTGTAAGTTTATATTAAGGCTTAATACAGTGGTTTCTTGTTTTAGGTATGTTTTATTATTTTGTAAAGTGTCATGTACAATGATGGCATCATATAGATAACAAATGATAATAATAACAGTAAACTTGTAAACAGCCAGATTGTGTATGGCCTGAGCATTGACTAGAAAATTAGTAGTTGGGATAAAGATAAAGGATGAATTTTAGGTATTGTACAACAAACAACAGGTTAGGTTTGGCTTGGCTTTGATGGTAGAAAATACATACGTACTCCTTGCCCTTGAACAAATGTTTGCAGCAAACACACAAGTGTTTTCAGGATTGGAGCTGCAGTAATTAATAAAACACACCAGTAAAACACTGGCCATAATTCTCAAACCACTTACACCAGACTTCAGTGGGGCTAGAATAAGTGGTCTGAGGATTGTGGCAGAAAGACATTGTAAGTTCTCTGATAGACTTTATGGCATTCTTTTCAGTCTGGGGCTGTTATTTTCTTCTTTGCTCTGTGCCATGCTCTTAATTCTTTGCCATCTTCTCCTTCACTTTGTTTCAGAAAACTCCCTTTCTAATGCAGTCTTTTAACTCTTTCCCATTACTTCCAAATTTCTTCTCTGGGAAGCAGTCAACAGTTATGGAACCTTTAGTAAGGAACATTCCCCACTCATTCAGTTTAAATGGACACTATCCCAACAAACTTTCCTTCTCTTTTTAAAAGCTCTTCAACTCACAACTAGACAGAAGTAACAGAGGGAGAATTATAACCTCATTCTTTCCAAGAAAGAATGATCACTAGATACCTTTAAAAAAAAAAAAAAAAAAAAAAGGCTTACTAGTATATATACAACTTCTTCTTCAGGGCCTTAGGGCAAAAATGTGGCTCCAATGAAATCAATAGTAAAACTCTCCCTGATATCAGTGGAGCTAGATTTCACAAACTCAGTGACTTTCCATGGCACAGCCAAGGCTACACTAGGGGAAATTAGCATGCTATGCCTCAAGGGATTGAATAATGTCACAGCACTGACAAAAATTATGGACCATTAAATAGGAAAACATACCAAGTGGTTTGTTTTGTCTTGAGGGGGAGGGATTAATATGAAAACACTTTTAAAAAACAAAGGCTCCTTGTAACGTTTTATGGCAGCCCCTTTCTAGGTAGACAACACCAACCTACATGCTTACTACCATAGGGATCTGTTCCAGCCACCTTACGGATCTGTCTTTCTCTCATACTTTGGTAGTATATGCATCTCTTGTCATGCCAATAGAGTTATCGTTGAATTTTTCAAAAATAAATGTATTACTACATATGAACCTCAGCCTGATCCTAGACAAAAATCCAAAAGAGAGAACACCTCGTGTATACTTGATTTGTGAAAGGTGACATTAGGCACCAAAGAATGTCCCTTTAAATAAAGGACAGATGGTTACCCTAGTTTTGTATTCACCCTTCTGGTGCCAACTGTGGAACTCACCATGACAACAGAAAACAAGAAATTTGTGAACAAGGAACTGCCAAGATGAAAGCAATGCGTGCGTTTGTGTGTCTGGAACCTAGTAATACTGTGGTGTGCATCTGTAAACCACTCATTCCGCAGTAGTGTCATTAGCGCCGGAGGGAATAAGTGGTCTGAGTCTATTCAGTCTATCCTCCAGGGCACAGAGAGGTGTGACACTGGCAAGACTCCGATCTGTAACCAGAGTCGCTTGTCACCCCTCCACCGCCTGTAAGGAGCTTTATCTGAATCCCCTCCCCTCCTTTTGCCTCGGGGTCTATTGGTCCACCCCGCACTTGCTCCCGCCCCAGCCACCGCAGGCAGCCGAGCGCCGGAGCACGGCGGCTGCTACCTTAGAGAAAGCCACCGCCCTCGCGCCTGCGCAGTAGGAAGCGCTGCTCCTGCCCGCCCGAGTGACTCTTACCTGGCGGCGGGGCGGCGGTGTGGGGT
Organism: Sphenodon punctatus; assembly: GCA_003113815.1. Classification (NCBI taxonomy): domain Eukaryota; kingdom Metazoa; phylum Chordata; class Lepidosauria; order Sphenodontia; family Sphenodontidae; genus Sphenodon; species Sphenodon punctatus. Next base: position 415,958 of record QEPC01012574.1, on the reverse strand, counting down.
CTCCAACGGGGGTCGGCGGGGGCCGGGTTGATCGGAGGGAGGACCGGGACCGCCCGTTCCCGTACCTCCATATTCCGGACCTGGCAGGAGGCGGCGCTTGGAGTCCTCAGGCCCCCGGGTGGCTGCGGCGGCGGCTCCAGCTCGTTAGGCTGCGGCGGGGCAGAGACCCAGAGTCATGCGGGGGCGCGGAGCGGGGGGAGCCGGGCTGCCCCCTAGGGGCGAGGGTGGTGCCAGAAACGGCGGCAGCCGACGGGACCGCAGGGAGCGCTGGGGCGGACGCTGCCCGGTTGCCCTAGCGCCCAGCTTGCTATTGTGACTGGCGGTGGGAGCGGATCACACCGCCCCCTTTCCCCCCCCCCCCATACCGGCTGAGGAAGGGGGGGCTGCTTGGGGGGGTGACAGGGTGATGGGGCGCGGGTGAGGGGGTTGACGTCAGGCTGACGGGGGCATGGATGGGGTGACGGGCAGGGGCTGGCTTGGGGAGGGAGAGGGTGACACCGGCTAGTGTGAGGGGGTTGAAGTCAGGCTGACAGGGGAACAGATAAGGTTAAAAACTGGTTTGGGTGAGGTAGTAGGGGAAGGTGTCCGTGGGGGGGTAGAGAGAGTGACAGGCTTATGTGAGAATGATGAGAAAGGTGGCCAGCTCGTCGGCTACAGTAAGTGGTGATAGGAAAGGCAACAGGCTAGTGGGGGGTAATCATGTTCATAAATGGGTGTGAGGGACAGGGGTATCACAGGTGGTAAAAGGGTGTTGGAAAGCATATTTTGTCAGGCATCCCAGTTCTACAACATAAACCTTTCCTTCAACCTGTTCCTGTCCCAAAGCAAGTCAATAAAGTAAAAATGCTCTCCAGTATGAGCACCCACTGCTGTAGCACAGCTAGCATATTCCCAAGCCTTTTTTATCTGTTCAGGAATTAATCTCGTGGATTATTTAACTAGCATCGGAAGGATGTAGAGGACTTTTCAGATGCTCACACACAGAGAAATGTGATCTGTTCCCTGCTTTGGCAGCCTTACGGTCAACACAAGAACCATAGTGAATGTAACAAGGTGATACGACAGATAGGAAAAGAACCAAAAGAGAGGCCATTTTTAAACTAGCATGGCTGGGAAGAGGGTCTGTGTGCTGTGTGGGATGGCCAAAGGCTCCCCACCCATTTTGGGAGAGGGGAGGGATTCAGACGGGCCAGGGAAGTGTGCATTTGCACATTTTAGCCTTTCCCCACATGGAGCAGTCTGGATTTTTCCCGGATGCTCCATGCGTGGGTGGTGCATGGGTCATGGGAGCGTGCATACCCCTATGCCTCCTTCAGACGGGTGTTTGGATGCATGTGGGATGAGTGGACCTACGTGGTTGCGTCTCGTTTAAAAACGACCATAGTTAGGAGACAGAACAAAGGCAGAGTACAACATTTGTACATTTAGGATTATAGTCGCTTCATTTGACAGGTTTTGGTAAATGCTTGTTTATTTTTATTTACTTTTTTTAAAAAAATGTTTCACTCTCTAGTCCTTTAAACTGTTAGCATGGGATTAGCAACAGTAAAGTTCCCAAAGGAAGGGTAGTGGAGAACAGTAATTGAAAGAAGTGGGATTTGGAGGCCTTACTGTTACATGTTTCCCATATACAGCTCAGTGATCAAAACCTCATGTGAAATGCAGTCTCTCTCTAGAGCCATGGCTTTAACAGAACTCTTCATCCTTCTGAGTTGTTATAGTCGCTTTCAGTATGGATCTGTGTGAGTCTATAAGCCTAGAGATTTTTGTTTCTTTGTGGAAGTTAAAAATTCCCCTGCACTTTTTCTGAGCAGAGATTTGCTCTACTGCCTCCAAATTTGAAGTCAGTAGTTTACACACAGAATGTAAATGGCAACAGAACTGCGTCACAAAGTTGGACATACAGGATTGCAGAGGCAGAGCAAGGGGGTAATATTGACAATTTTGTGGAAAAATAAGTCCTTTCCTCACTGTTTAAATACCTTATCTATATCATGTTCCTATCTTTTAGAGCTAGAAGTCCACAAAGATTTTTCCCCTTGGTGTATTCAGAAATCTCAGACTATTTTGGTATAGTGTAAATACCGTTGTTCCATTTTTTAAAAAGAAAGGTTTTGGAACTGCAGTTATTTTATAGTTTTCTGCTGAAGGTTCCTAGAATATAATATTTTCCTTCATTGTATAATAAGAGCCTTGGGCTCTGATCTTCAAAATGCTGCATAGGCTTTAGCCCCATGAGGGTCAAAAACTTAATCAATTTCTATTTTTAGTGTATGAGGGGAGAAGAGGGATGTTTTGCTGCTGATTTTCAGCTTGGTGAAAGTTTAGGAAGAAATGGAATGTAGGGTTGCCACCTCTCATGTTTTTGACCCTGTTACTCCCATAAGCCAAAATTAAATTAATTAATTTTTTTAAATTATTTTAATTTTTACCCTGCCCTTCCCACCAAAGGCATCTCAGGGTGGCTTACAATATTAAAATACAAAATGCAAATATAAAATAAACCATAAATACAAAATCAAAAAATACCCCCACAATCCTCACCACCCCAGCTCTCCAACCTCACCCCTATACCCTCTCAACTCCCCTCTCTCCCCCTAACCTCCACTGCAAAATGTCCTTGTGAATAAATGGTTTGCACTGCCTCCTAAAGGTGCTCAGGCCTGGAGATAAATGAACCTCCCAGAGAGGGAGTTCCACAGCTACAGAGTGGCAGCCAAGAATGCCCTCCCTGTCATGGAGACCATATTTATTTATTTATTTATTTATTTATTTTATTATGCCTACAGCATCTAGGGGGGACTTCCAACAAAAATAAAACAATCTAAAACAGTATAAAAGTCACACTTAAAAATCTAAAAATACAATAATATGATTTAAACAAATTTAACCTGCCCTCCCCCACAAATTTAACCCACCTTCCCCTCCCCGCCTCCGAAGGCCACCATGTCTTACAGGCCGGACGGAAGGCCAACAGACTCGGGGCCAGCCATGCTTCCTCTGGGAGGGAGTTCCATAACTGGCCCAGCCACCGAGAACGCCCTCTCCATTGTAGCCTCCCTCTTAATGCAGGGAACCTCCAGGAAGGCGCCCCCAGTGGACCGAAGGGGCTGTCCTGAGTCGCGGAGGGCGAGGCGGTCCCTGAGATATCCAGGTCCAAGACCGTACAGGGCCTTATAGATCAAAGTCAACACCTTGAATCTGGCTTGGCACATTACAGGCAGCCAGTGCAGTGCACGTATCACCGGTGTTATGTGTTCTCGTCGGCCCGTCCCTATTACAAGACGGGCCACCGCATTCTGCACTAGCTGCAACCTCCGGGCCAGTGTCAAGGGAAGCCCCACGTAGAGCGCATTACAGTAGTCCAGCCTTGAGGTGATGAAGGCATGGATCAAGGTGGCCAGGTCGGTTCTGGAGATGTATGGTCGCAGGCTCTGTACCAGATACAGCTGGCGGAAGGCCGCCTTCGCCACCACATCCACCTGCTGATCTAGGCAGAGGCCCGCATCCAATAACACCCCCAGACTCCAAATCTCCTGGGCCACAGAGGGGCACACCCCCTCCACAAGGGGGGGCAACACCTCTCTTGCTTGGCCCACCACCATCACCTCCATCTTATCGGGATTGAGTTTCAGTCTGCTCTGCCAGAACCTCTGGCTGGAGGTTCTGGTTAAAAACCAGGACCTCCAGCCAGGTGTTCCTGGCTGACCACATAGGCCACAATGGGACATGGTAGGCCAGGCGATCTTCCAGATAAGTAGTTCCCAAGCTGCTTAGGGCTTTAAATGTTGAAACCAGCAGGGGCCGATCCAGGACCCGAAGGGTGAGGCGATCCCGCAGGTAGGTGGGGCCCAGGCCGTTCAGTGCTTTAAAGGTCAACACCAACACCTTGAATTGGGCCCAGAAGACTATAGGCAGCTAGTGCAGAGAGTGAAGCACTGGTGTAATATGCTCATGTCGACCCATCCCTATTAGGAGACGAGTCGCCGCATTCTGCACCAGCTGCAGCCTCAGAACCAGCACCAAGGGTAGCCCCACGTAGAGTGCATTGCAGTAGTCCAATCTCGAGGTAATAAAAGTATGGACGATCGTGGCTAGGTCGGAGTCCGAGACATACAGCCGAAGCCAACGCACCGGATGTAATTAATGAAACGCACCTTTCACCACAGCCATCACCTGGGCATCCAGGCAGAGCTGCAGGTCAAGGAGCACCCCCAGACTACGAACCTGAGATACCAGGGCAGGATGGATCCCATCAATGATGGGAGCCACCACTCCCCCGGCCTGCCTCACGACCATCACCTCCGTCTTGTCAGGATTTAACTTCAGACGGCTCGCCCTCATCCGATCCCCCACAGCAGCCAAGCACCGGGTAAGCACCGAGACTACCAGGCCTGAGTCGGAGGAAGATGAGAGATAAAGCTGGATATCATCAACATACTGGTGCCCAGCATACTGATGACACCGTACGCCAAACTCCCTAACAACCTCTCCTAAAGGCTGCATGTACACATTGAACAAGAGAGGGGACAAGACGGAACCCTGTGGGACTCCACACATAAGGCCCCAGGGAAAAGATGAACAATCACCTAGGACCACATGCTGGACTCTCCCAGCCAGGAAGGAGCGGAACCACTCAAAAATGGTCCCACCAATCCCTGCCTGGTCCCACAGCCGAGTCACCAATAACTCATGGTCAACGGTATCAAATGCAGCTGAGAGATCTAATAGGATCAACAGGGTTGAATGACCCCGGTCCAACTCATGGGAGAGGTCATCGACCAAGGCCACAAGTGCAATCTCCGTGCCATATACAGGGCAAAAACCTGACTGCGAGGGATCGAGAAAGTTAATCCGGTCCAGATGCTCCTGCAACTGCCGAGCCACCACCCGCTCAATAACCTTCCCTAAAAAGGGAAGGTTAGAGACCGGCTGATAGGTGGCCAGGATGCCAACGTCCAATTATGGTTTCTTGAGCAGGGGCCACACCAGCGCCTCCTTAAGGCAGTCTGGAACCCTGCCCTCCCCCAGGGAAGCGTTGACAATCCCCACCAGCAGCGGTGCTAATGTCTCCCGGTTGACCTTGACCAGTAGGGATGGGCGAATGTGGTTCAGAGTTTGGACCAAACTCGACCAGTTCGGTCGACCGAACCGAACTCGATTTTTGAACCAAATTTCCGAACTTGGCTCTGTTCGCCCATCCCTAAAAGATAATATTCCATTTAGTTCAATGGGGTTTGAATTTCTGAACTTTGTTCAGAAGTACGGAGTTCAGTCCAAACGTGACTAGTTCGATCGACCGAACCAAACTTCCAAACCGAATTTCTGAACTGAACCGAACCGAATTTCCGAATTCTGTTCTGTTTGCCCGTCCCTATTGACCAGCCAGGACAGGCATGGGTCTAATTCATAATAAGTGGCTTGGACAGACTCCAGGGTATCCCCTGCATCTGAGGGTGACACATTCTTAAATTCATCCCACAAAACAGGACAAGGCGGGGCTTCTACTGCCTCTGGTTCACCCACTGTTAAAAGCGTTGCGTCAAAACTGTGGTGGACCTGAGCAATTTTATATGCAAAAAAATCCACAAACAAATCACAGCGGGCATTCGATGACTCTAAATCCAGGCGGAGGGAAGCTGGACTGACCAGCCCCCTCACCACCCGGAAAAGCTCCGCTGGGCATGACTTAGCAGACACAGTGAGGGCAGCAAAGAAAACTTTGCTGCCCACACTGCCATAGCATAGGTACGTAACCAGACTCTATGCTGCAATCGGTCAACTTCAGCATGCGAGTGACGCCACCGTCACTCTAACCACTGCCCTTCCCGCTTCATCCACCTCAGCTCCTCCGTATACCACGAGGACCTGCGTTGTCGGAGGTTCGGGAGTGGACGCCTGGGAGCCACCTGTTAGGGAAAAATCTCCCTTACAGATTGAAGAGTGGAGGCTGCTTTGTATTCAAGAATTAGTTTATTCTATTTGATCAAAAACAAACAAAATAATAAAGATTTTCACAGCGCTGTGGATCTCAGTACATAAAGAGTTTCTGAGATGAGATGTGGGAAATGGGGTACAGCATATATACCCTCAAAGAGGGACATTCGCTTCTGCGCATTAGAAAGGATTACATACCTCAACAATCTTACAGCTGCGCAATAAGAAAGATTACACATACTTTAACTTTATTATGATTGGTCTTTTGGCTTGTTTCTAAGAAGAAAACTTTGTTTGAGGAAAGTCTCCTGACTTTCTTATTTAATGTCCATGTCCATACATGGAGGACAGGATGTTCCGCTCTGCTGGTCAAAGCCAAAATAATCCAGTAAAAGCAAGTATTAAAGGCTGTTAGTTTGACTTATAGTAACCCAGGAATGAACATGAACTCCTAGCAATGAACTAGGAGAAAAACCCTTTATAACTTGGTTTTTCCACCACAATTCCCCCCTGTGATACTTATGAAGCTATGAATAGTATCACTACTTAGGAACAGCAGACCCCATGCGTGGGACGTAGTATGACCCTATATGGAATGGGTCAATGAGGGGCTATAATGTAAGTTCAGAAATGTTGCTCTGTACAACTGCCCATGTGGCATTAGGAAACAACTCAGGCCTATATGAAACTTTAATTTACTGTAATTAAGCGGATATGCGTACATATGAATACCTTCTAAAATTGTGAGGGAATGTAAGCACAAATCCAACAATCAGATACATTTAAATCAATGAGAAGCTGCTCAATTACTAGCAAAATGTTTTTTAAATGTAAAGATCATTTTCCTGGAGGAGAGTTCTTTTTATATAGGCTGTGCTGAGTATGGGGAAAACACCAAAGTGAAAAGGAACAAATGGTGGCAATACTGATTATTTAGAGGAGCATACTTTTCAGGCCATGAGGTTGGCTGCTGTTTTTGCTCCTTGTGGAAAAGTCATTGTGGTGGTGCTTCTTCTCCATCATGAGGTGGCACAGCCGGTTCTTGCACAGGGGAGAGGTTACCAGCACTTGCACCCTGTTCCTCTGGCCCTCTTTTTATAGGCTCAGAGGTCTTTTTGCAATGTGAAGCATGGATCTAGGCACTTTTTCTTTTAACTTTTACAGCTGTTAGGGTTGTTAGGAGAACTTGGTGAGGTTCAGTTCAGCGAGGAGCTAAACAGTTCTTTCTTTTGAATTCTTTTATGAAGATCCAGTCTTCTGACTTGAAAGGATGGCAGGGTTCTGTGAGCGGTGACGTGTGCCTCTTTGGCCTGGTTGTGGACAGTTTTTAAGGCTTTGGAAAGAGAAATCACATTTGAGTTAAATGGTCATTTAAATCAGACAGATTACGTACCTGAGGAGGGCGCAGTTCAATGCCCACTTGCATGGCCCGGCCAAAGACAAGTTCATAGGGACTCCTGCCATGTTTCCGGGTTGGATTGGCTCTGGTGGCCATCAGGACTAGAGGGAGTGCTTCTTAGCTAGTCGAGTTTTGAGATCTGAGTTCTTTTGTTTAACCTGTTCACTTCTTTGTGGATGGTATGGTGTGTGAAATTGCAACTTGACTTGCAAACTTTTGCATAGTAACTGTATCAATTTTGCAGTAAAGTGAGAACCTTGATCACAGTCAATGGAAAGAGGAATACCAAAACGGGGAATAAAGTCTCAAAGAAGTTGTTTGGCCACTGCCTCTGCATCTGCTTTATTGCAGGGGTAAGCTTCAGTTCATGAGGAAAAATTGCAAACAACAACAAGCATGTATTTGAACCCTTGGGCCGGTGGTAATTCAGCAAAGTCAATCTGTATGTTCTGGAAGGGGCCATCACTCCATGGGCGAGATGATGGTTGAACAGGTTCAGTACGAGAAGGGTTAAAAAACTGACAGGTAGGGCAGGATTGGGCAACCTTACTTGTTTCAGTGGTGACAAAAGGAGCAAACCAGGAAGCTGAAATCATGGCCGCCATCCCCCCTTTGCTTGAGTGGGTCCTACCATGGCACACACGAGCAAGATGTTGAACTAAAGATCGGGGTGCTACTGGACGTCCATCGGGGTGTCGGAAAATGCCTTGTTTATCAGGGGCGCAGTCAGCCTTTGTTCAGATGAGGTGTTCTGACGGATGTGCCTTCTGTTGGTAATCTTGGAGATTACAGAGGAGCGGCGCCAGCAAAGGTGAATCTGGAAGGGAAACTGCAACAACGAGAAAGGCAGAAGGGCCAGATCTTGCTACTCGTTTTGCAGTCTGATTAGCGAATCTGTTACCCAAAGCTTTAAAGGAGGAAGAAGTAGTGTGTGCTTGTACGTGAACAACAGCTACTTGAGAGGGGAGAAGTAAGGCAGATAAAAGTTCAGAAATGAAAGGAGCATGTGAAATAGATGATCCTGAAGAAGTCAAAAATCCCCGTTCTTTCCAAATTAATCCAAAAGAATGACAAACTCCAAAGGCATAACGGGAGTCACTGTAAATGTTGGTTCTTTGATCAATAGCTAAAGTGCAGACCCTGGTAAGGGCCACCAGTTCTGCAGGTTGAGCTGATCGCAGTGAGGGAAGAGAAAAGGCTTCTACAACATTTGTAGGGGTACAAACAGCATAACCCACCTGTAAAATGCCTTCCTTGCGAGAACAGCTTCCATCTACAAAAAGTTCCAAGTCAGGATTTTGGAGGGGTACATCTGTGAGACCCATCCTTGGTGTAAACAAATAATCTACAGTGTCAATACAGTCCTGAGGTTGAGAGTCAAGTATACAATCAGGTTTTTCTTCCCCAGGAGTTGGAAGAAGGGATGCTGGGTTCAATGGAGACACTCTCTGCAAGGTGATGTTTTCAGGAGCTAACAAGTTTAACTCGTATTTGGTTAATCTAGAGTTGGAAAGAAATTGTGTTTTTTTGTGCTGTAACAAAGAAGAATCCTCATGAGGAACAGCAACAATTAAAGGATGGCCTAATACCAAAGTAGAGGCCTTTTCAACCAAGTCTGAGGCTGCTGCCACAGCCCGTACACAAGGGGGCAGTCCCCGAGCTACAGAATCCAAACGGGAAGGAAAATAAGCAACAGGTCGTTGATCAGGGCCAAAAGGCTGAGTAAGGACTCCCAGAGCAAAGCCCTGAGATTCATGGCAAAACAGGGTGAAAGGCTTTTGATAATCTGGTCGGGCCAAGGCAGGTGGGGCTGCCAAAGCACTTTTGATAGTGTGAAATGCCTGTATAGTTTCCATGTTTAAGGAAAAAGGGTCCATATTTAATGCTGAGTATAAGGGTTGGGCCAAATAGGCAAAGCCTAAAATCCATTGGCGGCAGTAGTTAGCTGCTCCCACAAATTTCCACAGGTGCCGCTTGGTGGTGGGCAAGGGGAGAGACACAATAGCCTGTAAACGGTCCAGGGAAAGTGATCTAGAATGGGCCGTGATGACATGTCCCAAATAAGAAATACTGGTCTGACAAAATTGCAACTTACTTTTGGAAACCTTGTGTCCCTTGGAAGCCAAATGATTTAAAAGTTGTAATGAGGCTTGTTGGCAAAGTTCCTGAGTTGGGGCAGCTATCAACAAGTCATCTGCATAGGTAATAAGTGTAGCATCTGAGGAAAGGCGCAAATCCTGCAAAGTCGCCCTTAAAGCCAACCCAAACAACGAGGGAGAATCCCTAAATCCTTGAGGCAAGCGGGTAAAAGTTAACTGAGTTCTAGAAGCAGGATCAGTAAAAGCAAATAGATATTAAGAGTCAGGATGAACAGAAACAGAGGAAAAAACTTGTGATAAATCAACAACAGTGAAATATTTTGCTGTAGCCGGTATACTGGCAATAGTTAAAACAGGATCTGGAACAACAGGGTGCAAAGGAACAACAAAATTATTTATGGCTCTGAGGTTCTAAACAAATTTGTAAATCAGGGTAAAACTTTCCAGTTGTTTGTTTTTTTTTCTCACAGAAAGAATAGGACTATTTACAGGGGATTGAGTAGGCACCAAAATGCCCTGTTCCTGAAATTTCAGGATTACCCTACGAATGCCTTCTGTGGCTTTTAAAGACAATGGATATTGAGGAATAGAGGGAAAGGATTTACCAGGCTTTACTGATATTTGAAGCGGGGCAATACCTTGCAGCAGGCCCACGTCATCTGGTGAGTCTGCCCACAACTGGGGAGGCAAGCAGACAGCAACCCCTGTTGATCAGGCAGGAGAGGCTGTCCTGCCTCCTCCGTGGCAAGGGCCATCAGTAAAGTTGGAGAATCAGGAGACAATAGTTTGACAAACATGCCATCAGGAGAACACAAAATTTGAGCATTCAATTTGCACAGTAAATTCCTTCCCAACAAGTTAACTGGGGTGTCACGGCTAATGAGGAAAGAGTGCCGCTCCGTGAGTGGGCCCAGGGTTACAGTGGTGACTTCAGAGAGCGGCTGGCTAGTTGTGACACCATCAACCCCTGATAGTACACACACCCCGGGCAAGAAAGGGAGCGTCTGACACTTTAAACACAGAACAAGCAGACCCGGTATTTACAAGGGCAGAAACAACATGACTATTGGCCTTTTTAAACTGAAATAATAATAATTATTATATGTGTGATGTGAAGCACACTCAAAGAAAATCCTCAAACTCACATCCATACATTTTTACTTAAAGACCTAAAACTTTAAACACCATAAATTTTGTTACACACCCATACATTCACATGAAGCCGGCATACATTGTTTCTTGCAGACATCCAGTATTAAGCTTACACCCAAATGCATACACCAACATGTGTGGAAAATAAGCTCTTTTTAGGATTATTAACACCCTATTTAAATGGAGAAGGTTCTTCTTTGTTAGGGGGTTTCAGTGTGTGCTGGTTTACAAGGAAACCTCTTGCTATGAAAAACACTACGCGCAGGTGTTTCGGGACAGGGCTTTCACGCATGACAAAATGTTGACCTCTAGCGTCACCTCCCGGAGGGAAAGGGACCCATCCCTCCCGGCGGGGAAGATAGGGAGCCTGATTTGGGGTCCTGCAGGACTGGAGGGACTGGGGCTGTACTTGCATAACACACATTTTGGCAAGTTGCTTTTTATCTGTTTCTTCCTATATTATTTTCCAAATCTGGGAACAGGCAGAGGTAACATCATTCAAGGATTGGGTCCTATAATTAATCATAGCAGTCTGTAAGCGAGTGCGTACCACTGGCTGAAGGCCAGCCACTGCATCAGGATTTAACCCTGAGTGTAATTTAAAAGCAATAAGGAGGAAAAAAGAGACAAGCACTAGGACCCTGTGGAAAATCGCAGGAGAAACAGTCAGGGTTTGCCTGCCATCTCAAGTTGAAACGCAGCTCGAGCATGAGAAAGGAGAGTCAGGAAAGTTACAGGTAATAGGGAACACGTAGGAGGGGATCCGGGATGAGGAGAAAAACATTCCTGAACAGTGGATTTATTGGCTTCATTGTCCTAGACACCAGGCATCCATTTGTCTGGTTTGAGTCAAGGTTTAACCCTAAGTGAGTACGTACAGGAATGCAAAAGGAAAGGAAACTGCAGTTCCGGATTATCTGCAGTATAAAAATACCATTTATGCACATAGCGGCACGCAGGCTGGCCATTTGGGGGGCCATATAGCCTACAGGGGTGTCACCCGGGGGCAACTTGGACTCTTCTGAGTCAAATTAACAAAGTAACAATAAAACTCACACTATAATTTTTTACAAATATAAACCACATTCCATTATAAAAAATCAGACAAAGTTAAACCACCCATCACCAAACCAATTACCAATCTAATAACCACTGCCAGCAGCAGCTTCTAATAATCTACCAGGAACAAAATAAAAACATCAACAAACCAAATATAAGTATTTTAAATCAAATTCAGTATTAAACTATTAATTACAATATCAAACTATCAGTATCAAATTCAATATTTCAGTATCAGACTATAGTTTAGTCTCCCTCTGGATCTTGTGTGTTGACCTTCTCTGGTGTAGTGTTGGTCCTTTCACCCTTGTATGTGTGTTGCACTTATCCTACACAGCATAGCCCCCACCCCCCCAGTCCCTGTGTGTGCTGCCACCCTCTTTCCCCGTACTGCCCCCTTCCAGGTCCTGTGTGATACACTTTCCTGCCCAGTGTTTGCTCCTTAGTCCCTGTGTGTACTACCCTCTTTCCAGTACTGCCACCTTCCCAGCCCTGTTTGTTTGCACTCTTCCTGCTTAGTGTTCTCTCCTTTAACCCTTGTGTGGGTTGCAGTCCTTTTCCCAATATTGTTTCCTTCCAGGTCCTGGGTGTTGCACTTCTAGTTAAAGGGAGCTTTGTCCTGTTGCGTGTCACCTGTCTCCCTCTCTCCTTGCACCTATTACCCCTTCAGAGTTAGTTTCTTACACGTGTTCTCTGGGAAGCCCTGTTGGTTCACAGGGGCCTCACCCTGGCTGTTAGCCAGTGCCCCCTTCCCCTTATGGGACCATGGAGGCTACCTTGTACCCCAGTGATGATCTTGGCATCACCTGATTTAGGGCTGGCCACGTGTTATCCTGAGGGGTTGCTGCTAGAACCTCCCATGGGTCCTGACAGGTGTCATCTGCAAATTTAGCCACCTCACTCTTTACCCCTTTTTCCAGATCCTTCGTTCATATATTAAAACAATACTGGCCCCAGTATTGACTGTTGAGACACTCCGGTATCTACCTCTCTCCAACTTGAAAAAGTACTGCTTATTTCTACCCTTTGTTTCCTATCTTAACCAGATACCAGTCCATGACAGGACTTTTCCTCTTACCTCATGACTAAGATCAAGAGTCTCTGGCCAGGAACCTTGTCAAATGCTTTTTGAAAATCCAAATATACTGTGTCAACTGGATCACCCCTATCCATGTGCTTGTTGACATTCTCATAAAATTTCAATAGATTAGTGCACCAGAGACCCATTTCATTGTTTTGTTTTTGTTATTAAATGTTTCATTTTTCTGGTTTTCATTATTGAGAATTTTCGTTTTCCAGGGGTTTCAGTGGGAAATGTATTTCTGGTTGTAACCTCATTTGTCATCCGATTTGCATGAAATTTGGATGAATTGTACTCACAAAGGGAAATATTACTTCCACATTTCATAAAGCTTGGATAAAGAGTTCTGATTTTATAAGCAATTTAATTTCATGGCATGTGCACACATTTCCAGCTGTAACGTCTTTGTTTTCCATCCAATTTGGATGAGATTTGGCCTCATTGTGCCCCTCACTCAAGGGATCATCCATGCCAAATTTCAGAAGAAAGTGTACCAATTTTATAAGCAATTAATATTTTGTGATTTTAACAGAAGTTGCAAATTTTCTTAAATCAATTGCAGGTGTTACCTCTGTTGAAGTTATAAAGGTTTTACTACATGAAGAGATCTGCTTTTTGGCACATTTGTAGAGAGGATGAAGAAGACAGAAGATGAGCAGAGGAGGACCATGTGCCAGAGGCACTGGCATAGACTTCAGTTGGCACCCCAAAGTCTGTACATGGGGGGAGAATAGGTGCTAAGTTCTGCTTTATGAGCACTTGCAGTGAGACTAGAGACAGCAGCGTACACAGTCACACATAAAGAGCACTGAGTCAACCTACAAGCCACACAAGTTCTAGCCATAGTGGGGGGCTGTGGAGCCTAGCAGAAGCTTATATTTGCCCCACAGTGCCCACTCCCAAACCTCCCAGATTACAGTGATTGGGTACTGGCAAGTTGGTAGTCTAAGCAGCATCTCCAGAGAATGAACCTATGCAGGGATTCTCTTACGTTTGTCACAGTAGTACAAGTTGGGTTTGTGATGCCAGTTAGCCAGCAGAAATGTCAATCATGTATTGACATTTGGGCTGTGCACACCCCAACCTGCCTGCTTGGTACTGGGAGATTGGAAGCATCTGCTTAGGAAAGAGCCAATAAGGGATTCTCTTATGTCCTCTGTCACACTGCTGAAGGATGTGTTTGGGATGCCAGCTGGCCAGCCTGGATCACTGGATGTGTCAATCATGTCTCTTGATTGCTGAGCTAATTCCCCCTACCCTCTGTCTTAAGTCCCAGTTGTGTCCTGAAATTTTTATTTTTGTCCCAAATTTTTCAGGATTTGCATTTGCACGACGTTTGTTAAAATCACAAATGTTTAATTGCATAGTATTAGAAAAACAGATGCTTTGGGGTTTTTCTTGTTAGTGCCTTTGCTTTTGACATCTTGCAGTAAAATAGTGTAAGTATAGGATGTGTTAGTCTGATCTCTGTATCTTACTACATTTTTTCCCAGTGGCTATACCTGGTCTGTATGTTTTCTTGTTTCATTGTAGTTTCATAAGGATCCAGCATCTTGCTTCCTACAAATGTGTTACAACATTTATAAACTTAATTAACACAGAATGTTTCCATCCTTATATAGTAGCATAGCAAAAGTAAGGTTGCATGTTGGTCCCAAATATAGGCAATAGAGAGAAAGTAATACAGTGATATCCTGTAGACTGAGCAAAACAGGGCAGGATATACAGTGATTGGAAACGATGCCAAAGAGTGGGGGGAGGGGAGAGGAAGATCAGAATGAGACTCAGGTAGGAGGTCTGCAATTCAAAAGGGTGGAATACAAGGTGGGGCGAGTAAGAGCTGGGATAGTAAACGTAACGCTTCCTGTAGCTACGGGGAGCTTTAAGTTGACTTACTATCAGCAGTCCTTAATCATCCCACCTTCTTGTATTCCACCCTTTTGAGTTGCAGACCTCCTGGGGATGATTTTAAATTAGATGCTCCCACACATGGGCACCTGGTAACCGCTCATCCAAACACCTGTGTTAAGGTGCTGCAGGAGGAAGCACACACCCATGAGCCATGCAGCACCCACTCATGGCGTGCTGCTGAAAATCCAGAGTGCTCTGTGTGGGTCAAGCCAAGAAAAGTGTGTGGCAATAGGCACTCGCATATCCCTGGCCCATATGAACTGGGGTGACCACCCCCACAGCAGCAGACAGGTCTGTGGCCCGCCCACCCACCTTCCTTGTCCTGCACACAGCATTGCCGGGACACCTTAAAGGGCATGTGCGTGAAATGTATCCTTCTTGGCTCAAAGCACAACCCTCCGCGTGATGCATGAGAGAAGAGCCAACACCATGGAGGACAGCAGCTTCCTGCGCGTCCAACTCAGTGTGCACCTTCATTGCCTGGGACGACCAGCAAGTGCAGTGGCTCTCTGGCTCGTGGGCAGGGATTACTGGCTTCTGCAGCTTCATGTGTCCATGGTGGCTGTGGCTGTGTGTCATGGCAGAGGGAAGGCAGTTGGGTGGAGCTTGGGGGTTGTTGCTGGGTAGGAGGTAGGGGGAACAGCTGCCTGTATGAGTGGTTTGCAGGGCCAGTCCATGCTGGTGGGAGTGTGTGGAGGCTGCCTGTTTGACCACCCTGGGAGCCACCCTTTAGAATCCCTCCCCACACACTTACCCAAGTGGCTGCTCCACAGCTGTGCCACTCAGTGCCCATGGAATCCCTTGCAAGCTTTGCTTGTTTAAAAACACCCCGAGTCTCATTCTCTCACCTTCTCCTCCCCTCCCTTTGCCATTGTTCTGGCAGCTCTATTTCTGAGGCTCTAAAGTTGGTAAGGGGGGATTTGGGCATCCATATCCCCACTGGTCTGAAAGTTCAGGGGGATGCACCATGTATCCCCGCCATAATTATGTCCCTTAGCAAGTTATGAGTTTGTGGCAGTTCTCAGCTCAGCTGCATTAGGCAATTGCTATGGGTCCAGTGGCCTTTTGTAGGGAAACCAAGCTCCACCCTTTCACCTTGTCTCTTTGCCACTTCAAGCAGCAGAGGGACAGAGTGAAGGAACTGGGCTTCTTTTCCCCCAGAGAGCCACCTCTGGAAGTCATGAGGGAGCAAGAGGCCACCACTGAAGCCTCTTAGTGCCCCTCCACTGACCCATGCTGTGCTGGGGGAGCAGAGCCTAGAGGTTGTTCTGAACCTGCCTGCCACAGCTGGGGGCCACTAGAGTTGCCCTGGCACTGGGCTTGGTGCCCATCCAGGACTCTTGCTGCCCCTGCTGGAGGAGCAGAGAAAGCGCAGAGCCTGACCTGAGCCTACTTGGGGATACCCCCGCCACTATTACTGTGACCCGAGCCTACTTGGGCATACCCACGCCAATATCACTGTGACCATGTCAGGGCAGGGGCCTCCTTCACGCTGTGAGGCCTCCACTCATAAGCTGCTGCTGTAAGTTCAGTAAGTGAACTGAACTACGGTCAAATTGGGATGGGGAAATTATTAATCATCTCACGTTCCATTAAATTGAATTGCAGAGAGGAGTCTGAATTTATGCATATTTGTGCAAATTATTGCAGCGTATCCAAGTAATCACTTCACTACAGTGCTCGTCCCTGAGAAAAGGTTGAGAACCCCTCTTTCAGAGTCCAGAGGTATGAGAGAAAGGTTGAATAAACACAGGACGACAAACTTGTACGCAATGAAGCTCATATTGCATATCAACCCTATTATCTACAAATACTACTGTCATTCTGGCCAATAACTATTTACATGCTATCAGCTCACTAGGTGGAATGTAGGTATTAATTGACTTTTATTTTGGTTCTTTTACAATCCTGAGCACTGTAAGATCTAAATATTAAAAGAAGCTTCCTTTTTAATGACACTTCACTGCATATTCTACTGTCTTTCAGCAATACAATTGAAGTATGTTCATTAAAACAATTTCTTGATTAAGACACAATTCAACTTTTATGACATATTACTACTTTGAGTGAACACCATAGAATATACATTTCAATAAAAAGAAGGTAGTTGGTGAAATTATGCAAGTTTTGGGGCACGTAGGGACCTCCTTTAGCTGTGTAACTAGTCAACAAATGCAGGACAGGTATAGCTATCTGCTCATAAGTAGAATTCCATCCTGAGCCTTTTCACTTGAAAAGGGTGATTAGCCATTAACATTCACTGGTCAAATATGTACCCTTAGTTTAAGGAAAGATTAAAATAATTAACAAGTTCAGTGCAATAGGATTCCAAACTATTTCAGACAAGATGAAAGTTCTAAAAGGAAATGTACCTGTTTACTCAGTAAAGTGCTTTAGAAGTCCATGAGGCAAGAAATCATTCAGCAACATGAAGCAGAATTGAAACATTGACAGACATGTTCATATGTGCTGTTGGCAGCAACTGTTCCAACATACAGTAACATCTGTGGTATAAAACAGATAGTGCTTTTAAATAGCCTTACATTTTGTGTTTGGGGTTGAGTAATAGGACACTAGAGTAACTGCTTTTATGATCTCTTATACTTGACTCACATGCTGCTGATGTCACAAATACTACTGCAATAGGTGGTAGCCACAGGTAAGTTGGGTTAAAAATGCCATTTTACATAAAAATGTTCTCAGCGAGTCCAGAATGATTTTTATATTGGATAATTTTAGACGTGATGGGCTGCTCAGTCCGCCACGCTGAATCCTGGACCGGGATCTCACTCAGATCCTGGTCCATGATGAAGCCGGCCGTCCTTTAGACATGCTGGCTCCATCATGCTGGGGAATCTCGGCGGGGGCAGGGCTGCACGGCACAACATTCAGCCGCACAGCCCTTTCCCCATGCGCTCCCTTGACCAGCCACCCCTGGGGAGACGGGCGGGCGCAACGGCCAATGCGCCCAATCCCCTACCGTTGTCGGGGCCACAATCTGGGATGGGCTAAGGTAACAGATGTTACTTTTCGCCCATCCTGGATCATGGCCAATCTAACCACAGTTCTGGACCTCGGGCTGGCCGGTGGTCCAGAACCGTGGTCAGATTTGATCCCTGCCAGGTATTCACCATGGTGAACATCTGGCGAGGATCATTCAGATGTTACCGCGATCGCAGCCACCACAGGGAATCCACTGGGATTCACTGTGGTTGACTGTGATCTCGTAACGTCTGAAATTACCCAATGTGACAAGCACAAAGCTTGCTGAGATTGGGTAGGATTTTTAACAGTGTAGAAGAATTTAGAATCTGTTCCAGTTAAATTCCCTGTTAAATAACTCTTCAGTTAAACTATTAACTAAGGCAGACATGCATTAATCGTAAAACATATCCTAACTATCTTGGGTAGTTAACTACCTTTAACTTTTTGTTCCTGAATTTCTGGCATTTAAATGTCATTATACTTGATGTGTTCTGGAAAGGGTACAAATTAATGCAAACCTTCCTTTACTAATAATTTAACAAAGGATTTTTAAAGGGGCAATGTTAAGAACTGGGAATGTTGAAGTGTATATTTCTCATAGTTCAGGAAAACCACTAAACTCCAGTCACCTTCCAGAGAACCTTGCTCCACGCTTTCTCAGAATTCCCAAATGCGGATGTGCAGCTGTTCCAGCAGTCCTCTCCTTAGAAGTAGCTGCATCCCAGCGCCCATGCCCATTTGTGTGCCACAATACCTCTTTCCCAAGCCTGAGAGTCCAGTCTCTAAGCCTACCCCGTTTTAATCTGGAAAGTTAAAACACTAGAAGGTTGGTTCCTTAACCCCATACAGCTGTAAAAACCTTCTGTTTTAAACTGGGGTATGATACACTAATTAAAATCATAGTTGAAAAATATACGTGATTGACTCGAGTTTAACATTAAAATGTTAAATGAAAATGACTCTATTGTCATTCCGGCAGTGTTGTAAAACCTGGCTGTTCACCCAGGCCTTCAGGGGTGGGTGGGTGGGTTAGGGTTATGGTGTTTCGCCCCCATCCTGTTTTATTGTTTTAACTTCCATGGCCTTGTTTTAAATATTGTTGTTGTTTTAAACTGTTTTATAGCGTTTTTATGTATTTGAAAGCTGTTGGAAGCCGCCCCGAGCTGGTTATAGGAGGGTGTGGGGTATAAATTATTGAAATAAATAAGAAATAAATAAACATAAAAAAATAAATTTTATTGTGTTTGGTATAGAAATATATTGCCAACATTAAACCCTATGGAGTTACTAGAGACAACTCCCCTCCCCCCCTCCCGTTACCAGTAATGGTACTGGTTTGAATCAACACCCCTTCTCCCCCATTTTTGGAATATAAGATGTACAGAAACTGGAAAAGTAAAATTTTCAACTAAGTATTGAACATTACAAAGGGATAAAGAGACTTGGATAGATTTCCTTGGATCTGGGAGAGCACATTCATATGCAAAAAGATAACATCTAGGGGCATTTTCAGATGTGACAGGGCCACTATTGGCCCCATCACGGAATCACCTATTGATCCCCCGCCAGGATCAAAACGGCACGGCCAACAGATGTGCCGGCTGATCCCAGCAGGGAATCGGGGGAGGGGGCGGGGATGTGCGGCTCAACGTGCAGCCTCACAGCCCCTCCCCCCCACGTTCCCTAGGCTGCCTGCCCTCTGGGAGATGGGTGGGCGCCGTGACCAATGCAGCCGCAGTGCCCGCCTGCCCCCTGGGGCATTGACCACGGCACAGAATCAGCAGCGGGCACGGCCGCTGATTCCGGGCCATGGTCAGGGGACAGACGTTATGATCCCATGCTCAACCACGGTGAATTCCCCGTGGTTGAGCGTGGGAACGTTATGTCTGTTGCCCTGAACGCGAGCTTCCCGCCGGGTGTTCACCCCCATGAATCACGGGCGGGCATCTCTGACCACGCAAATGGCAATGGTCTGGGCAGGACCGCCGTTTGTGTGGTCAAAGAGATTCCCGCCCGTGATTCACGGGGGTGAACATCTGGCAGGAATCTCTTGTTGGGCCAACAAATGTTACGGTCCCTTGCTCACCATGTGGGCATTCACCGTGGTGGAGCGTGGGATCATAACGTCTGAAAATACCCTGTCCTAGCAACTGTTAACATGATGCCCTGAGATTCTCCTAGGAATTAGCTCCACCATGGGGTCAGGGATCCTCGTAGGAAAGTTTAAGTTACCTCACCAAGAAGTCACAATAGACCATTATTATGACTAAAATACTCCAATTTATTGCCCTGCCACACTGGCTTACACACTACTATAAAAGCACTACAGAAACATGCAAAAAAGGTTATTGATTACAAAATATATATTATTGGAGAATATGTCTCACCACACAGATATCACAGGTCCCAAAAAGTTGTTCAGGGTCTGTGGGGTCCTGCTGAGGAAGATAAGATGTTAACTTGCTGCTATGCTGGAGACTTGATAATAAGTAAAAACAGAAAAAAGAATTATAGGAAAGATAACGAAAAAATATAAAACAAAATTTGTCCAGAGGTTGAGGAATGGTCTCTCAATAAGCAAGAAGCTCCAAAAAGGGAGGGAAAAGACAGAGAAGCACTTCGGGAACTCTGTCAACAAGGCTGAGTTTTAAAAAAAAATAATGGAAAAGAAACAGGTTTATCTAAGACCAATACAGTGCTTCCCTAAAAGAAAAGTAGTCTGCACCTGGGGACAAAACCTTAAAGAAAAATAAGAATTGTCCTTGAAAAATGGGGAAATAATTTTTTTTTTTAAATTAACTCTAAGGCAAAAAGAGAAATGGATTGAAAAGAGTGAAAAATTAAGTTTAAAATGAAAATAAAAATGGCTTGAAAAGAGTGAAAAATGAGAAATTACATTAAAAAGATGAAAATAAAATGGCTTTAAAAGAGTTAGAAAAATGAAGTTAAAATTGAAAATAAAAATGGCTTGAAAAAGTGGAGAGAAATGAAGTTAAAATTGAAAATAAAAATGGCTTGAAATAGGGAAAAATGAGAGAAATGAAGATAAAATTGAAAATAAAAATGATTTGCAAATGAGAGAAATGAAGTTAAAATGAAAAATGGCTTGAAAAGAATGAAAAATGAAGTTAACATTGAAAATGTTAACCTGATGTTAATCTGAAAAATGAGAAATGAAGTTGAAAATGAAAATAAAATGTAAAAATCAAAATAAAATTAAAGATGAGAAAAGATATAAAAGTATCCTTAAAAATAGCTTTAAAAATTAAAGGTGGCTTTAAAAATGAAAAGTAAAAGACTTAGGAAAAAGTAGTAAAAGAAAAGATTGGAAAATAAAAGAAAAAGTTGGGACAGAAAAAAACTAAGTCCCACAGGTGACTTTGCCCAGCAGCATGTTGGTTAGCAAGGAAGTGTCTTTCTTTCCTCCTTCTTCTGTCAACAATGGGTGATTTCAGACGTAACGGGGCCCGTTGGCCCCGTTCCGAAATCACCCTGTTCATTCTCCGCCGAGGTCACCCCAGCACGCCGCAACAGACGGGAGGGGAGGGGCCGGGGCCGGGGCCGCGTGGCCAGATGGGAGGGGGCGGGGCCGTGTGGCGCAAAGTGCGGCCGCACGGCCCCGCCCCCTCCACGCTCCCGCAGCCCACCCTCCGGGGAGACGGGCGGTGGCGAGCGGCCAGACGTGACTTTTCGGTGACCACGGGTGGGGATATCTTTCACCATGCGTCCACG
Source organism: Sphenodon punctatus (assembly GCA_003113815.1). Lineage (NCBI taxonomy): Eukaryota > Metazoa > Chordata > Lepidosauria > Sphenodontia > Sphenodontidae > Sphenodon > Sphenodon punctatus. The sequence continues at coordinate 394,603 of QEPC01012574.1, read as the reverse complement.
GGAATTGGTTCAGCTAGCCCGGGAAGTGTGGTTGGAATTGGCCCCGCGCGGGTGTTCACCGTGGTCGTCATCTGGTGGCCGCGAACAGACGTTCACGCCGCCTTGGCCCCGCCGCGGGGTTCACCGTGGTTCACTGTGGTTCAGCGTGATCCCGTCACGTCTGAAATCACCCAATATCCTGCCAGTCTTATAGGATTTCTGAGAGTCTTTCAATATGGCTGCCATGTGTTCCTCCAGTCAGTGGTCAGCAGGTCAGAGGTGACCTGCTTCTTCTCCAATCAGCATGAAGTTTGCCTCTTGCCAAGTGATGACGCAAAAGAAAGATGTTTTCGGTTTCCATGTCTCCACAGCTGTATCTTCTTCTTGGTTATTTTGACTTCACCCCTCCTTACTTCTATGAACCAAGACCATGGTAACCTTTTACCGGTACTGATCTTTGTCCCACTTCAATAGAGTCTATTAGCTTCACTGGACCTCTATGAAACCCAATGGAGTCTATTAGCTTCACTGAAGTTTTATTAAATTCTATTCATTCTACATAATTTCATACAGGGATTCTTTTCCGGAAGTTGTTAAAGAACAGATGCTATATCTGTCTTGGTTCTACTTACTCTAGAAATTTCTAGAGCAACACTGATTTATAAGACTGAGTTTCTCATAAAGACACAATTCAAAGGAACAATTACTTATTCCTCTGAATGGTATAATTTGAAGCCAAACTTTATGTTGAAATAAACTTTAGTCCACTAATTAAATACATTATTCTTAATGTCTTTAGTCTCTAACTTCTCCCCTAGATTTCCAGAACTGCCTCTAATCTAGACAGAACTCTTTCATTAAAATACCTTAAAACAATTTGGAATTTACATTGGGAAATATGATTAATCCTACTCCAACTGCCAGCCTTAAAAACTCTTATTTGGATTAAAAATTAAACCTATTTCAGCATTTAGATATGACAGACAATAAAACACCTTTTCCCATAGGGTGGCGATGTTTCTCTATTATCAATATTACTGCCTAATTATAAGCTGAAAACATGCTTTTAGCTCATTTAATGTTATGAAAAACTGGTTTGACCCAAACTTGCAAAAAGACCTTGGGTCCCAGAAACAAACATGTTATCAGTCGGTATTTTCAGACGTGATGGGCCTTTCGACGTGCCATGCTGAACCCGGATCCGTCTCGGATCCCGGTCTGTGATTAGACCAGCCATCCATCAGATGTGCCAGCTTGATCACTGTGGGGAAAATCTGAGGGGGTGGGGCTGAGTGGCACAATGTGCAGCCACTCAGCCCGCCCCCCCCCCGCGCTCCCTCGGCCACCCACCCATGGGGAGACGGGCAGACACAGTGGCCAATCAGGTTGCTGTGCCAGATCCCATCCCGTGGTTGGGACCTGATTCGGGGATGGGGATGGGTAACAGTCATTACCCGCGGCCATTCCCAGCCCCGTCCCGGATCATGGCCAAAACAACCACAGTTCTGGAGATGGAGCTGGCACCATCCTCAGAACTGTGGTTAGCTTTGAACCCCGTCAGGAATTCACTGTGGTGAACATCTGGTGGGGCTCAAACAGACGTGCATGGGATCACAGCCACCACCCTGAATCCACTGTGATTCAGGGTGATTGACTGTGATCTCATCACATCTGAAATTACCCAATGTCTCTTCTAATTCCTTTGTGCCAATTATTCTCAAAGTCTGCTAAAAAGCAAACTGCTTTCTTTAGACCAAATTAAATCCTGTCTCAATAAAACAGATCCTAACTTAAGGACTGCTATTGCTTAAAATGTGAATAAAGACAAGTATATTAATAAGAGACAATTTCAATGGGTGAGGAACAGATCAAAAGTCTATGTTGAAGAGAGATGATGAAACCACCATAAAACAAAGAAGAAAGTAGATTCCAGTCAAAACAACAAACTGTGATCAAATGGCAAGTAAGGGTGAAAACAGACATGACGCTAACCACCCTTTAACCACCCTTGGTGGTTACTTATGCATGTTGCAGGACTGCATAGGGCACCAATACAGCCCTGCAACATGCATAAATAACTACCAAGGGTGGTTAAAGGGTGGTTAGCGTCATGCCTGTTTTCACCCTAAGTTATTAAACAGCAAGTAATCAATATATCCAAACAGGTGAACAGAGCCATCTTAGAAACCAGTGTTGATACTGTGAAATACCTCTAGAGGACCCCATTGTGACATCATAATTATTTACTTATTTATATTTATATCCCACCCCCTCCCATCAACAGACGGCTCGGGGTGGCTTACAAAATACATTTTAAAACCATAATTAGAATTAACTTCTATAAAACATCTTCTAACAACTATATTGTTTACTGCATTCCAGTTCTAATGAAGTCAAAATAAAATAGCTGGAGCAAGGACTTTCACGTAACCAATTCCGTGAAAGGCCAAAGGGTACAGCTAATTGTACAGCATGCCATAGGTCATAGGAAAGAACAGAACAGAAAAAAAAATGGATTCCATGGCCTATTCTGAAACATGAACACTTTAAATCTATGATGAATTTTATCCATAATTAGGATGGAAAAGTAAATCTCAGACCTGAGCAGACCCTATAAGGAATTCCTTCTCTCAGCTGGGCACCTCCTGGGCACCCCAGTTAATCCAGGTTGCTTTCAGAAAACAACATGACTAAAAGATGTCACCTGTTTTAAAGGCTATGGCTTCTTTTGCCATACCATTGCCCACTTAACCAAACACCCACTGCTTGGGTCAAAGAACTTACTATGTTAAAAGTAAATAGTTTAAAAGCATTGATAGAATTTAGCATAGGAACCAAGAAAACAGGGTTTTTCAGGCGTACGGCCAACAAATAGATAAGAAAGAACATGTTTAATAAACATCTTTCAGTACAGAAATAGTGGCACCAAAAACTGACCTCTCTTTCAGAACAATGGGTTGGGTCTTTCAGTTGAAATGGGCCTACTAAATTTAGGTCTAAATTTCCTAGCTACAAACATCCCAATGTTCTCACCATTCATAAGCAAAACAAAGAAATTGGGTGATAACTCACCATGCAGACAGCTTGTCTGCCTTTCAAGAGCATGACCTATTAGCTCATTTGCATTTCAGTAGCCAGCTGCCATAGTAACTAATGAAGAGGTTGAAATGACCCCTTCAGTCTAATGCGTTATTTTTTCCCAATACAACCTTGCAAGTAAAAAAACATTACTTCACACTATGAAAGGGTTAACTGTGTGTAAACAATCTAAAGATATAGCAAAGTTTATTTTGGTTTATAACTGTAAATTTAAAAAAATCAAAGTTGTAAGTTGGTAACTGCAGTTTTCCACTTGGAGTGTAATTGACACTCCACTTCCCCTCTCCCCCAATGCACACACATTGAAATTTATCTGTAGACACAGAAAATGGCATATAATGAAAACAGACATTTTTTACATTGTTTGGGGCTCATATAACCCCTCAAACCCTGCATGTATAGTGTTTTCATTTTTCCATTCATTCCAATGCTGGTCAATTGGAATGTCCCATTAATGTTCTAGTATTCACAGAAAAAAATTAAAGAACTAGAAGGGCTGTGGGGGTGGGATGAGCCAGTGGGACACAACAGACCTCATTATCCTTGAGGAATACATGGAATATGAAGCGGAATATTGACATTTGGACTGTGCTCACTCCAACATTGGGATGGGTGAACAGATCGCGGTTCGGGTTCGTCCGTTCGGTTTGTCCGTTCGGCTAGTTCACCGAGTTCGGGTTCGGCTGTTTGGTTCAGTCGTCCAAACAGGCCGTTCAGTTAGGCCGTTTGGCTGTTCTGTTTGGCCGTTCGGGAAGTGTTATGTTTTTTTTTTTATATATATGGTTTTTTGGTTTTTTATTGTTTTTTATTTGTTTCTTTGGTTTTTATATGGGTTTTTAATTTATTTTTTAATCTAATGTTATATATATCTAACTGCTATTAACTATTCTAAATGCTATGAACTAAATGGAGTATCTAATAAGTACACAGACCTACTCCTACAAACACTAAAACTAAATCACTAATGCTATCTCTATCACTAAGCTAACTCCTACAACTCTCTTCTATCTATCTATCCTCCCCATCCCATATCCATATATATATATATATATATATATATATATATATATATATATATATACACACACACACACACACATCCATATATCTGGATATATATACATCCCATATATATGGGATGGGAGCAATTACAAAAAGAAGAGGAGTCTGTAGTGAAATACATACATTACATACTCAATGAGTCTGTACAGTGCATAACACAAGGTTTCAGTTTATGGTTTAAATTTCATTTCATTACAAAAGTGAAATGAAACTTAAAGCAATCTAAAAATCCTACTCAACGCCTGCTGTTCAGGAACAGTGACTAGCTCAGAAGGTGTTGGGAAGGGGGGAGGCAGATAATTAGTTTTGTTTCTTGCAAGCCTCTCCACCCCTGGTGCCTGGAAGTCTGCTCCTCAGTGACTGACACCTCCCTGTAATGTTTGACCTTCCAGTGAACCTTTTTTTGCCACCCAAACTCATCCGAACGCGATCCGAACTGACCGAACTGTTCGGCCATTTCGCCCTTCGGTGTTTGGTTTGTTCGGCATGTTCGCGTTCGGGTTCGAGTTCGGTCGCCCGAACAGGCCGAGTTTGGGCCGAACTCCCGAACCGCGTTCGCCCATCCTTACCCAACATGCCTGCTTGTTACTGGGAGGTTGGAAGCATCTGCTTAGGAAAGAGCCAATAAGGGATTCTTTTATGTCTTCTATCACAGTGCTGCAGGATGTGTTTGGGACGCCAACTGACCCGCCTGAATCACTGGATGTGTCAATCATGTCTCTTGATTGCTGAACTGGTTTCCCCCTCCCCTCTGCCTTAAGTCCTAGTTATGACCTGAAATTTTTGTCCCAAGATTTTCAGGACTTGCATTTGCACGACAGCTGTTAAAATCACATAAGAACATTAAGTAGTGCTATACTGAGTCCATCAAGCCCAGCATCCTGTTCTCCAGCAGTGGCCAATCTCGATCACATGGGAGAAAAACAGTCATGACGGGCAATCCATTCCCTGTTCACTCCCAACTCCCGCCAGTAAGAAGTCCATCCCATAAGCCACTTGTTTAATAGCCATTAATGGACCTACTCTCTAAGAACTTATCCAGTCCTTTTTAAAACCCAGCTATACTACTGGCCCTGACAACGTCCTCTGGCAACAAATTCCATAAGTTAATTATGCGTTGAGTGAAAAAGTACTTCCTTTTGTTTTAAATCTGCCAGCAGTTAGTTTCATTGAGTATTTCCTAGTTCTAGTACTATTTGAGAGGGTAAATAACCGTCCCCTATCTACTAGTTCCATGTCACTCAAGATTTTATAAACCTCTATCATGTCCCCTCTCAGTCTTCTCTAACCTGAAGAGACCCAGCTTGTCAAGCCTCTTTGTGCGGAAGCCATTCCATACCCTTGATCATTCTCATTGCCCTGCTATGTGCTTTTTCTAGTTCAGCTATGTCTTTTTTTAAATGGGGCGACCAGCACTGAACACAATATTCCAGGTGCGGTCGCACCATTGATTTGTATAGAGGCATTATGACATCCTAAGTTTTATTCTCAGTCCCTTTGCAGATAACTCCTAACATTGTTTGCTTTTTTGACTGCTGCTGCACACTGGGCTGAGGATTTCAGTGTGTTGTCCACAATCACTCTCAGCTCTTTTTCCTGAGTGGTAACTCCTAGCTTAGTACCCAGCACTGTGTACACATAGTTTGGATGCCTATGTGCATCACTTTGCACTTGTCCACATTAAATCTCATCTGCCATTTAGATGCCCATGCACCCAGTCTCGTAAGATCCTGTTGCAGTTCTTCAGTCTGCTCATGTTTTAGCTACCTTATTCATTTTATTTATTCATTCATATTTATACCCCACCCCTCCTGAAACAGCTCCTTGAATTTTGATCACCTCACTCTTAACACCCTTTTACAGATCAATCATGAATACATTAAATAGCACCGGTCCCAATACAGATCACTGGGGCACACCACTTTTTTTATCTCTCCATTGTGAATACTGACCATTCAGTCCTACTCTTTGCTTCCTATCCTTTAACCAGTTACCGATCCATAGTAAAACACTACTTCCTATCCCAGGACTTTTTAATTTTCTCAAGAGTCTTTTATGTGGGACCTTATCAAATGCTTTCCGGAAATCCAGGTACACTATATCTACTGGGTCTCCCTTGTGCACATGCTTATTTACACCCTCAAAAGAATTCCAACAGGTTAGTGAGGCATGACTTACCTTTTCTAAATCCAGGTTGATTCTTCTCCATTAAGCCATGTTTAGCAACATGCTCAGCAATTCTGTTCTTAATGATAGTTTCCACCATTATGCCCAGTATCACCTCTGGATCCTTTTTTAAATATCAGGGTTACATTTGCCACACTGCAGTCCTCAGCTACAGTGGCAAATTTTAGCAATAGGTTACAAAATTACTAACAATAGGTCTGCAATTTCATATTTGAATTCCTTCAGAACTTGGAGTGATTACCATCTCGTCCTGGTGATTTGTTTGTATTTAGTTTATCAATTTGCTCTAGGACCGCCTCCAGAGTCACATGGATTTGTGACAGCTCTTCCATTTCATCACCTACAAAGTAAGGTTCCGGCGTGGGTATCTCCCCTACATCGTCTGCAGTGAAGACCAAAACAAAGAACTCATTCAGCTTCACTCACAAATGTTTAATTAATCATTATTATTAGTATTTGTATAGCACCAGCTACGTACCTGGCGCTTTACTGAACAGTAAGAAAGATGCGGCCCCTACCTACAGCTTACAATCTAATAGACAGAGGGGGGAGGCCAAGGAGAGGGGACGTAGGGAGAGACAAGGGATAAATAACATTCAAGCGGATGCGAAGTCTCAGGTGCACGTGCTTGGCTTGGTTGCAGTTAGACAAGAGTCTGCGGGGAGGGCAGACAGTAAATATTGAAAGTTCTTACAGGTGTCGGGAAAGGCGGCGAGGAAGAGGTGGGTTTTGAGCAGGGATCTGAAGGTGCAGAGGGAGGGGGCAAGGCGGATGTGGGCAGGGAGGGAGCTTCAGGCATGGGGGCAGCAAGGGAGAAGGGGCAAAGGTGGTTAGGGGAGCAGGGGAGAGGAGGGAGAGCGAGGGAGCGGGCAAAGGAGGAGCAGAGTGTGTGTGCAGGAGTGTGTAAGGACACTAGGGCTGAGAGGTAGGGGGGAGCCAGGTTGTGAAGGCAGTTATAAGTGAATAGCAGGAGTGTCACTGGCACTAGGCGAAAGGAGGATAAGGTCGGGGGGCCGAGCCTCAGGGCAGGGAGACTACCACTTTCACTCAAGGAAGAATAGGGCGGCTTGCTCTGACAAATATAACACCCTCCGGTAATAATGTCCCTCAGGTTGTAGGGTGGGCTTTCCCTCGTTAATGGAAGGCAACCCTTTTCATCATAGGGACTCTGTGAGCAAGCCAATTGCCCCAAGGGTAAGGGAAAGGGTACACACTGGAAACTCTCTCTCAGGGAACTACTCGGGCCCAGGATCGTGCCCACAGGTGTGGGGAAGGAGAGGGGCCAAGGAAAGGGGTGCAGGACACAGGGACCAGGGGTACTCAGGGAGAAGGGGCTTGCACTCCACAGGGGATGGGGCAAGGAGCGAGGGATACACTAAGGGAAATCCTACCCGTGTGAAAGAGGTCACCTCCAAGGAATTCACAACACACCACTCTGCACTCAGGGGTAGACAGGGTTAACTCACACTCACCACACTCTCCCAAGATCAGGGTATGGGCTCAGTCTCTCACTCTCTGTCACACAATCTCAGTCTCACAGAAGAGCTCTCAAAAGGTTCAGGGAATCCAGGGGCCAGCCTCTCGAAATCCATTACCGGCGGGGATGCCAAGCCCCGCCGGCACTATTTATCCTTCCCCACACTTCCGGGATCAACATGAGGCTCCTCCTCCCCCGCCCCCTGCAGGGCGTGCCGGGTGCGCCCGACGACGTGCGGAAGGGGGCGTGGCCCCACCAACGTCCTGGGCCGCGCTCTGCTCCGCCCCCTTAACCCGCACGAGCCGCCCCGAGCTGACGCCGCAGCGATCCCTCCGGGCCGCTTCCTGACAGTGAGTTTGTGAAGGATGCGTTCATGAAGGGGGAGCCAGTGAAGTGAGGAGAGGAGAGGCTGCACGTGGTCAAAGCAACGGGCCAAGTGGATGACCCTAGCAGCGGAGTTTTGGATGGAGATAAGGGGGGACAGATGAGAGCAGGGGAGGCTAGTAAGGAGGAGGTTGCAGTAGTCAAGGCAAAAAATGACCATGGCATGAACAAGGGTTTTGGCAGACAAGAGAGAAAGGGGCGAATCTGAACAATGTCGTGGAGGGCAAAGCAACAGGACTTGGCAACAGTCGCTGTAAGGTTTAAAGGAAAGGTGAGTATTGAAGACGAAGCCCAAGCTACAGGCTTGGGGAACAGGGCAGATGGTGACCCCATCAGTAAGGATGGACAGGGAAGGAGAGGAAGGGTAGGGAGCAAAGATAAGAAGCTCAGTCTTAGCCATGTTGAGCTTGAGCTGACGTTGGGACATCCAGGTGGAGATATCAGAGAGACAGTTGATGAGGCGAGCTTGGACAAAGGGGGAGAGAGAGGGGGTGGAGAGAGAGAGTTGCACAGTATTGGAGAAACAGATGCTTTGGGGGTTTTCTTGATAGTGCCTTTGTTTTTGACATCTTGCAGTAAAATGGTGTAAGTGTAGGATGTGTTAGGCTGTTGGCTTGCTAACAGTTTCATGAATTTTCTTGGTACAATTTCCAGGGTACTTTGTGATCCCATACGCATTTTAGGGTTTTAAACAGCTGTAGGGAGGAGCTGTCCAATTTGGTTATATATGGCCCAATGCTGGTTTATTCCTCAGCCATACTGTATCCTATATTCTACTGCCCAGACTAGGAATGGCTATCATCCCATCAGTATATAGGATATACATGATCATTTTGGATTGGACAGCAATACATTACCCCACAAGTGGTCCCATTGCAATCAATAGGGCCATCCAAGGAGAAAAGTATTATGCACTGAGTAATGGTATCATGATCCAGTCTTGTACCACTGTATATTCAGTAACGCTCTAGACAATCATTCAGGCTGGCTACAATAACTAGTTGGTTTATTTACTCACTGACCAAGCTTTTTACAGAGATAAAAAAACTGATACTGGAGTCCTTTAGTTAAGACAGAAATGCTCCTAAATTCACATAGAAGAGGTAATATTTGAAAGGAGAATTTAGATCACTGTCCTCTTTTTAAAATAAAAAATAAAGTATTGTGCACTTCTGGTCTCATTACAAAGCAAGTTCTTGTATTATTGAGTAAAACATTAGGTATATAATACATGAAATGAGAGGAAAAAAAGTTGGTTGGTATACAGAATTTGAGTATATCCAAGCAATATTTTAACACAAGGGCAACTATACATACTCCTCCCCGACCCCCACTCCTCTACTTTTCAACAGACGTAGGCCCATGTGTTGGTATTTTGGGAAAGGAAACCATACATACTTATTACTCCCATCTGCTGCTCAATGAAATAATAATAATTGGGAATCCTTCCACAAACAAGTAAAAGTACACTCCTTTCCAGTTTGATAGTCTTGTCCCTTACCACCGGATGTCTCTGCTACCTTGTCTATTGAGCAGTCATATACTGGAATGCCAAATATCAATTGAAGAGAAGGATGCAAACACAGATTTAAAAACATTTTCCTTTTATTAATGTTAAAAGAATATACAAAACCATTCATGTCATTCTATAAGATATGAATGACACTTATTGAAAGAAAGTACTTCAGTAGCTTCTCTGGACTATACATTTTCAGCACATTAAAGTATACTCCCATTAAAACCCATGGTAAACTCCATTAGCATCAAATAACACACCAAGTCCCTACATTTGTTGTACTTTTGAAGAGAAAAGTGTGGGAGATGGAAGAGGCATCTTAATCTGCGTCTACTGGCAAATTATAAAAGTCTCTATAACTACAAGTGCATGTTTAAAGCAGAAGTACAACATATTTACAGAATACCTGTGTTTCTATGCAATGCAGTACTAGGAAAATGTGTATAAAGTCAGTTAAGGAGCTATTTCCAATTTTAGGTGAGAAGATTTTAAACTCCATTATGTCCAAAATATGAACAAAACCCAACAATACTCAGATAATGTTGTGTGAATGTTAACTGATGAATATTTTATTCCATTTACACAGGATTCTCTTATGAACAGATAAAACTAAAGCTTTCAAAGGAAGAGCATAAAATATTAGCTTCAACCATAAAACTACAAATATTATATCTATTCTTGTACCGCATATAAGTGGAATACAAATTACATGAAAGTCAATAACTAGAGCAGATTATTAAGATTACAAAAGGCAATTGGAGCATGTAGTTTCATGGTTTATAAAGTCGGTTATAATCAAAATAGGATTTGTACAGAAAGTAAAAAATAGTCACCACGGCAAGTTCTGCAGTCACGCATCATTCAGCGTAAACTCTGCAAGATCTAAACATACTTTGATGTTTTCTTCCTTTTCTCTAACCAATATACATATTTTATAGCTCTTGTTTTTAAGTGTCTGTTTCTCCTAACCCCCACACACACCAGTTTTGTTTTTTCCTTGTCTTATCCACTCCCACCCATTTCTGCCACCTTATATACCTGACCTAAATTTGCTCAATTTATATATTTATGACTGGCTATGCTACATGCCCAAGGAAGGGCCTTGTGTGGCCTGAAAGCTTGCTCATTTTCACCACCAGCAGTTGGTTCAATAAAAGTAATCATTCAAACCACCTTTTGGCCATCTCTTTTCTCCTCCAAAGCAGCTTGCTTTACAGGTCTTCAGGGAAGATCGTTGACTCTTTCCTCTTAATAATTCCCTGTTAAAAATAGGCAATAGAAACAAAATAGTACAGCAATATCTTTTATTGGATCAGCTACAGTTGGTGGCCAATATTGTCCTTTATGGATCAGAGCGTAATGGAAATGCAGACCGCAAGCTCTATGGCAATTTGTCATTTTCACCAACATCTAGCAGTGTCTATGGAATACTCTGCCATTTGGGCACACTTACAAGACACCCCCACCCCCAGGGGAAGCTGGCCCAGAACGGAGCCTGCACTAGCCTCCTCTGCAGGAGAAGATGCTGTGTGAAAAGGGTTCCTTTTCTGTCATGGGGGGAAGCCACCTAGGATCCATTTGGAGCCAGTACATCCTGCTTGGGTGTGCACCCAGAGTTTCCTACCCAATCAGCACTTATCTTTGCTACCCTCTCGAGCAATGTGTATCGTATGTAGAAAACATACCTCAACCACAGTTCATGGCACATATAGTAATAACTGAAAGTCTAGAATAAGAGGTCTCCTTGCCCGTTTGACACTATTGCTGGTCAAGCCCAAGACAGTTAAATGACTAAATCAAACAATTATGGGGAAAAAATACCCAACTTAGAGCTGAAATGAATGGACAGTCCTCTGTATATTAAAGGCATCCTCTCCAAAATAAATGTACTAATTGACAGGGTTTTTTTACATTTCTGGAATATTTATTTCTAGAAGTGTGATCAGGGGCGTAGCTACCATGGAGCGAAGGGGCTCAATTGAGCCCTGGACTGTAGGGGGGCCCCTCTGGAGGCTGCCTGAGAGAAGCTAGGAAATTGTCAGAGTGGCCATGGGAGAACGAAAGGCCTGTGCTGCCCCTGCCCACACTGAGAATTCCCTAGCAGCACCCAAGCTGTTTGCAAAGGAACCCACCAAGAAGGAAATGTTGAGAGTGGGCAGGGGTTGAGTACTGGTCCCATACCTGACAATTCTTACAGCCTCCTTCCTGGCAGGGTTGTTGTCACTCCAGGGGGCTTACCAAGAACCAGGGTGGCACCATGCCCTACCAGCTTTGCAGGGGGAGTCTGAGGCTGGTCAGTGGCCCCTGAGGGAGACCCAGACTGTGTGTCATTATAGGGGCCCATAAGTGGGAGATGAGCCTGGGCCCGTAATAACCTTGCTACACCGAGTGTAATACAATACAGGCAATAAGTTGAAAAAGGTTGTTTTTTAAAATAAAAAAAAAGAAATGGTGTTTAATGTTGTTGAAATTTAGAAGTTACAAACAAGATTACAATTCCAGAGAACTAGGATATAATTTTCAGAGCAGAAAAATTTGCAGTGTCGTATTCTAAGCAGATATTATAGAGAGGTCACTTAAAAAGAAAAGTTATGGCATGTGGCACTCAATTAGTACCACCCTTGTGACTCCCAAAGTGCCTTTTTATCTGTAGCTCAGATTTAAAAAAATTATTTCAAGGTGAGGACCTGGACCCAAAGAATTCATTACACGGTTCTAAACTGTGAGAATTCACAGTTCCAATACCATAGCTCAAATATCCACTGATCATTATACATAGTTCAAAAACCTGTAGTAAAACTAGTCTAACTGATCAGCTGGCCTTTGAAAGGAAAGGCCAACCAATAGTTTTAAGACAAAAGATTGGCAGTTGTGCTTAATGTAATTTTAAAATATGTGTTGGGCCTGGCAAAAAGACAGGGCTTATTAGAATACGTTTGTTGGAGGATGAAATTAACAATCTGAAAGACCAGTTTTCATACTATATAATCACTATGGAGAGATTTAATGTTGCTCATCTAGGGTGAAAACACATGACACTAACCACCCTTGGTGGTTATTTATGCATGTTGCAGGGCTGTATTGGTGCCGTATGCAGCCCTGAAACATGCATAAATGACCACCAAGGGTGACTAAAGGGTGGTTAGCGTCATGTCTGTTTTCACCCCTACTTGTAGGAAAAGCAAGTGAAATAGCCATCATAGGAAGCTCTCTATTTGCAATGAGACGTTTAGGCTGTGGAAAGAGAACTCTGAAGAAAGTAAACAGAGAATTCTTGATGGAGCTGGGGGAAGGAGTGCAGAACCCCGTCTTGGCATCCTAGAGAAGGAGAGGAATGTCTACCTCCAGTGTATCACCACTTCAAAAGCTCATTCATTTTATACCACTTTCATTACTTTTTTTGGTCTTTCTTCAGATTCCTGAAGAGTTGTTGTCCATACTGTTGGAGACTCTGACAGAGATGATCTTGGGGTCAGATGGTAGTTAAAAACATCATCTACAGAACCTGAAAAACAGTAAACATTCATGGTTTTTATATTTAGTTATGCAAATTTATATGCCACCTTTCCCACAGAGGCACAGATTGGCTTACAGTCCATAAAAAACAAAACGACGAACAACATCCATGCCATAAAAACTGCTACACTCCCCATAAAACTCACCTTCTCTCACAACCCTACCCAAAAACCCAACCAACCTCTATCCCTGCCCGCCAAATGCCTTTTCAAATAAAAAAAGTTTTACACCACCTCTAGAAGATGCTTAGGCTCAGGCTCAAGCAAACTTCCTGGAGAAGGGAGTGCCACAAAACTGGGGCCACAACTGAGAATGCCCTCCTGTGCACCTTCGTCCTATGGATGAGGGCAACAGATGGAACCTGGAAGAGGGTGCTTCTGGCTGACCATAGGGGCCACAATGGGACAGGCTAGGATGGGCACTCTTTCAGATATATGCGACCCAGACCATTTAGGGCCATAAAGGACAAAACCACAACCATGAGTTGTGCCCAGAAAGCAATAGGTAGCCAGTGCAGACTCCTGGAAACTCATCCCTGAAAATAGCCAAGCTACCACATTCTGCACCAGCTGCAGCCTCTGAACAGTCATCAAGGGCAGCCCTATGTAGAGCGCATTGCAGTAATCTAGCCTCGAGGTGATGAAAGCATGACGACTGTGGCCAGATCTAAGTCAGAAAGAAAAGGCTGCAGTCTCTTCACCAGATGGAATGGTGAGGAGTGTTCCTGGCCACTGCCGCCACCTCATGTTCCAGGCACAGCAAGGGATCCAAAAGCATGCCAAGGCTACAAACCTGACTGACTAGAAGGGGCTGGACTCCATCAATAGATGTCTCATCCCCTCCAAGTCACAAGACCAGTCAACCATCATCACTTCAGTCTTGTCAGGATTCAGCTTCAGTCAGCTCACCCTCATCCAGTCTTCAACAGCAGCCAGGCAGTAAGCACTGAGAATGCGGGTCCTAGATCAAATTAAAAAGAGAAGTAGAGCAGAGTATCATCAGTATATTGATGACTACTCACTCCAAACCTCTGAATGACCTCGCCCAGCAGCCTGAGATACACATTGAATGGCAGAATAGATCCTGAGGGGACAATGAGCCTATCACCACCTGCTGGGACCTCCGACAGGAAAGGATGGAACCCCTCAAGAGCAGTCCACACACTCCCGCCAGATCTCACAGTCACGTCAACAACACCGCGTGACCAACTGCTGCTGAAAGATCTAACAAGATCAACAAAGTAGAATTCCCTTTCTCCATCTCAAGGTGCAGATCATCGACCAAAGTCACAAGTGCAGTCTCAGTGCTGTACCCGACAAAAACCTGACTGAAACGGGTCCAGGAATCTGATAGCATCGAGATGAGCCTGGAGCTGTTGGGCAATAACCTTCTCTAAAAAGAGAAGATTAGAGACAGGCCTATAACTGGCTGGGGAGTCAGCAACCAAAGAGTTTCTTAAGCAGGGACTGAACCACTGCGGTTTTAAGTGTGTCCAACACCCTCCCCTCCCATAGAGAGGAGTTGACAACCCCAGCGTCTTTCGGCTGGCTTTCAGTACAGGCAAGGATCAGATTCACAACTGGTTGCCCTCCTCACCCCAAGCACCTCTCTCGTATCCGTGGGTGATACCAATTGAAACCGATCCAAATAAACAGGACAAGACTGAGGTTCTATAACCTTAAACTTTGGCTGCAGTTAAAATGGTAATGCCCAAGTCATGGTGAATATGAGCGACTTTGTGTGCAGAGTAATTAATAAAAATGTCACAGTGGGCATTAGATGACTCCACTTCCTGGCAAAGACAGGCCAGATGAACCAATCACGAGACTGTAAGAAAGTTAACAAAAACAGTCACACAAAGGGTGCATATCCCCCACTATTAAAGGGAATGGGAGCTAAGACTTTGACTTTAATGGATGGAAGATAGCACTCTAACAAACAGATTCATTACAATATTTAAAAGCAAAGAATTTAAGTACCCTAGTATACAAAGATATTGAGTGATTTTCAAAAAGGCACACAAGGAAGCTAGGCACTTCAACTTACATTGGTTTTCAATGGACTTTGGGGCCTTAACTTGCATTTGCACTTTGGGGGGGGGGGGGAACGGACTATCCCCAGTCCTTCATTTGCTATATCACTTGTGTTATTCAAAGTCCAGTATTTGACCAATTCAAGGCATAGCCTATGCTACAAGGATAAAGCGTTAGTAATGGCTGAAAGACTGCCTTGCATCACATTTTCTAACACATCTGCCCAAGTTGTGTGGATGTAACTCTGCCATGTTCTGAAGAAATTTCAGAAATCTGTTAAAGTATACTGGACTATGGCCTTTTTTACACGGACGTCACCCACCCACCAACACCCATAAACACCCATCGGATGGGTGCGAGAGTGCCCGTGTAAACGTCCACGAGTGGGTGGGTGCGCATTCACGACCCACCCACCGACACCCACGAAGCAGCCAGGAAGGAGCCGACATGCTCCATGAGTGGAGATGGGTGTCCAACACCCGCCTATCCGTGTAAAAACCAAAACACCCACGGGAACGGGTCCACTGAGACCACAGAGAGATGACCAGAGAGGCCACGCAGGGGTAGACACGCCCACCCCAGGAGACGCCGGACGCCCGCCCAGGAGCCCTTAAAAGGGACCCGAAACAGGACATGGGTGCGCCGGCTCACAAGATGTCTGGAAGGAAAGCCTCCAACAAGACGAAGGGAGCCAGCACCGCGGGACGGGCCAGGATAAGCAGAGGGACCCCGGGACGCCATGGGGAGGGGGGCCAGCCCCACGGGCTGGGAGGGGCATGGGAAGGACCGCTAAACACAGCACACCCGTCCCGCCACAGGGCCGAGGACAGACCACGGTGGCCGCGCCGACCGCAGTCCCCCCACCTCAGCACAGCCACAGGGAAGGGAGCACGAGTGACAGTGAGGTATGTGTGAGGGGACCCCAAGAACCTGGGGAGGGGGGGTCTGCACGTCAACAGTGGAAAACCACCTGAGGGAGTACAGGGCGGACAGGAGACAGCTAACGGTTGCAACCCCCACCCCCAGGACAGCACCCAGACACAGGAGCAACACACCACCGGGGAGACGGCCGAGGAGGGCCTCCGTGATAGCCAGGTAAGGTGCCCGTGCACCCTGGGAGGAGCATGAAAGGAATCGCCCCACAAGGGAGCACAGGGGGGCTGTGGGACAGATGCTAATCCCTCTGCAAGACCCCCAACAGGAGACTACCAGCTCCGCCATCACCACAACGGGCCCCAAGCCGCAAAGCTGGTAGGCCCCGCACAAGCGGTACCCAAAAGGGGGAGCCCTGGTCAAGGCAGGAGACTAGAGTCTTCATATGCATGTGGGGGGCCGAAAAGGTCCAGCACAACCTGGTGTGCAGCTACAAGACCAAGCAGGTCTATAAAGCCATCGCCCAGGAAATGCATCGGCAGGGGTACAATAGGGATGTTACCCAGTGCATGCAGCAGGCAAAGGACTTGAGGTCCGGATATAAACATATCAAGGACAACAATCTCAAGTCCGGCCATGCCATGCGGACAATGGAATTCCAGGAGGAGCTGGACCGGTTCCTCTGCATGGACGGGGATATAGTAGCCTCCCGCCTACATGGCAGCGCTTTCGCCAGGGGCAGGCACACAAAACACACACACCCCTGTCCAACCCCCTGGAGCAGGGGGAGACCGCTGCCCCTGGAGAGGCAAGCCAGGATGCAGGAGGGGACGGCCCCATCACACAGGGGGAGGCGGCGCCCTGGGAACCCGCTCACACAAACATCGCCCTCAGCGTGCGCCAATGAAACCCAAAAGGTGACGGGCGCGGGGAAAGGGGGCGCACGCGGAGCAGATGGATACCCGGGATGCCTCCCAGGATGCGGAGGAAGACGATCCAGGTAGGAACGCGACCAGGGGGGGGAAACCGGGCTGGAGGGGAGGGGGTTGGGCCCCGGCCACAGTGACCGGAGCAGAAGCTGGACACCTGGGATTGACTGATGGAGCCACATTCCCATTGCAGCTCAAGGTACCCTGGATGTCCACGAGGAGGAGGAGATGGTCGAGGAGGAACCAGAGGCACCCCCAACAGCCGGGCACCAGGACAACAATGGTAGACCACAACGCACAAGGGATGGGTTACGGGCCGGGTTGACGGGCTAACAGGCTGGCCACAGGGGCAGCCTCTACAACCAACTGCTCCCCATGCGCGTCAGGGACGGGATGGTGCCCATCACCGGTGGGTTACTGAGCCACACAGATAAACAGTCACTGAGGGGTATACGGGGGGGGGGAAGGGCGCTAGGGGGTGGGACCAAGCAACAGGCCCCTAGGAGGGGTTGTAACAGCATGGTCCCAGGTGAATATGCCCCCTGATGGGGCTAGCTCCATTGCCAGACAGAGGGGACATGGTCCCTGGCACCCCGCCCGACCAGTAGCAGATGCCATAGGGACGGACAGGGGGGGGCAGGCACCGCCCGGGGCGACAGGGATGCATGGCTAAGGACACTGAGTACCGACTCGGAAGGCCTCGCATCCTAACCGGTTACCATCCCTCCCACAGATGAGCGCCCCGGTCCGGCGAGGGGAGTTGCCGCTGGCAGCGCAGAGAGGAATTGGGAGATGCGGGCCTGGAACAGGCGGAGGAGAGAGGACGTCGGCAGGGAACTGCTGGAGGAAACCAGAAGGTTAGCTGAGGTGCACGCTGAGGAGCTCGTCCTCACGAGGGCGGTCCAAAGAGAGGAGGGGAAGAGGGACCAGGACATACTGACAGCTATGCTAACCCGGTCCCACACCGAGCACCTGCGGGACAGGCACCAGACTACCACTCTCCACTGCGAGATGCAGCTCGACAGAGCCAAGAGGGCGAAGGGATACGCGCTAGAGGGGACCTCCGCATGGACCCTTGACCTCATTGGGGAGACAACCCGGTGGGACGCGTCCCCTCCAGGCCTGGGTGGAGGGATGGCAGCCGAGTACCACTGGGGCGCACCCCCCCCAACAGGTGCAGGTGGGCCCCTGCACTTCGGCCAACCCTGGTTTCCCCAGCAGCACCCCTTCACCAGTCTCATTGACCGGGTCCCTCTCCCCTACATAGCTCCAAAAGAAACAGCCCGTGGGGCTGCCCTTCCACCCCGCACCCATCCCAGTTCCTCCACAGCTGCCTCCGAGATCCCCCCTCTGGGAACCACGGTCTCCCCTGCCCAACCCGGAACCTCCAGGCAACCAATTGCCCATGCCGGCTGCCTCACCAGCTCCGGTAAGCCGGACCACTGGGCTGTCAGGAAAGGGGGGGGGAGGAGGAGGGAAGGCATAGCTAACAGCAGAGGGATGGGTGGAGGGGAAGCTGTGTGGGGAGCAACGGGAACCCCGAGGGCCACGGAAACAGCTGTGGTAACAGTGCAAGGCAGGGTGAAACACTGACCTTCTGTTCCATCACCGTAGGGGCCAGCATCCTGGCCCGGCGTGGAGTGGCCTGCGGACAACTGAGAGCCCAGGCCGTCCAGCCACCGGTCCCGAAGGATGGCAGCTGCAAGGGCCCACAGGGGAGCGAGTCCCAGTGGTACACCGAAGTGGGCACAGGAAAGGCCCCTCAAACCATGACACACACCCCCACCTTGTACAGAACCCCAAATAAACTGTGTTGTACATTAGCACTCTGTTGTTCGGTGTGTCAATGGGGGTGTCATGGTGCGCAGGGGTCGCTCTGCATGCAGACGGAAGCACGACATGTAGAAGTCCGATGCTGGAACCATACGTCCCCAGCCTGCAGGCAGCCGGGTGGGCAACAGCATGGCTCCCATGGCAGGGTACAGGTCTGCACAGGTACCTCTGTGGAGTACCGGCCATACCACCAGATAGCCAGTGAAGGGCCGAGGCCTGGGTGGTTCACCTGCCATGGCTAGAAGGCAGTGGGTGACCCAGTAGCACGGGGCACAGGCCTCACAGGAGCGGGGAAACCCTACAACCCAAACACTAGGGCTGAAGCGGATCGGGGAACAGACATAGCAGACTTTATTGTTACCCATTACAGAGTTCTGTGAAGGGTGGGGCCTGTCAACATCACTACTCAGTTGCCTGCCATCTGGGCGACAATGCGCCGACACAATGTATAGGTTCTCCTCCGATATGTGCTGGAACGCGCCTCCCTGGACATGTTGGTAGAGGGGCATGAGACCCGCTCGCTGCACCAGTTGGGGGTAGTCAAGGGCAGCTCCCCCGGTCTTGCAGATATTGTGCAGGATGCAGGCCATGAGTACAAGGATGGGGTTATGCTGCAGATCGAACTGGCTCCTGTTCATAAGCAGACACCAACGCCCCTTGAGCAGGCCCGAATGCTTGCTTTGCCACGCTCCGAGCCGACGAGAGGTGTTCACTGAAGAGGCGGTGGTCCGCTGTGCGCGCCATGGGATAGGCCCTCATAAGCCACAGGCTCAGCGGGTAGGCGGGGTCCCCTATCACCACTGGGGACATGGAGACCCCCTCAATGACCTGGTACAGGTTGGAGGCTATCTCCCCGTCAAACATATGTGCATAGAAGGGGGAGGTCCGCAGTATGCGCACATCACAGCTCCTGCCTAAGTGGCCAGTGTAGACATTGGTGAACAAGGCCCTGTGATCCACCATGGCCTGGAGATTGATGGAGAAGGTCTGCTTCCGATTCAGGTAGCCCATTTTGGCGTGTGGGGGCTGAATTATCGGGATGTGGATGCGGTCTATTGCCCTATGCAATGGGGGAAGCTCATGTCCTCAAAGCTGCGGATGACAACCTCGGGATCCTGGAGCTGTATGACCCGCTCGAGCAGTAGCTCCACCAGCAGGTAACACACCCCGAACTGCTCCCCAACGCTCCGACAGGAATCAGGGGTGGCTAGTCTTCACACGGCCATGGCCAAGCGCATCCCTGGCAGCAGCGGATACCACATGTTGGTCTCGCGCCTCCGGAGATGTGGGCTGAGGAGCTCCCCGAGCCGGGTCAACAGGGAACGGTTCATATGGAAGTGCTCCGTCCATGCATCGTCCGTCCAGGTGGCCAGCATATTCTCCCACCATTCATTGGTGCGAGAGCGCATCCGATGCAGCCTCCACGTTGGGACAGTGACATGGCACGCATAGACATTCAGCGGCCCCTGGGACAGGACCAGGCGCATGTCCTGGGACACCGCTGTTCCGAACATGGACTGTCGGCGGACAACTACTCTACGTGCCCACCGCACCGATGCAGCTCGGCGCATGTTGGCCGCTCTCCTGCGCCGTACTCCATGGTTGTAGAAGCGTGACCTAGCAGTAGTAGTTCGGCCCACTGCTCCAACACCAGTACCAGGATCATGATGCAGGAGGACAGGACCGTTAACAGGACAGCCCGCTCCTCAGGAAGCTCATCAACAAGCAGCATGGTACCAACACCACCATGCACACTCGAGGAGAACCCACCACCGGTACCAGTGCTGGATACCTTAGCAGCTACCCGCCTAGCTGTTACGTGGCCGGCTGACCTGATCCAGGCCTGAGCAGCTGTGACTGTGTCCTCTTCAACCACCCAGCCTGTCAACAGCCGAGCACCTAGCTATCACCCCCCTGCGATTCCTTCTTCCAGGTCCTGAGCCCTGTGTGTCCTGCACACCCGCACTGTGCCTCCCACCTCCCCTGCAACCCCAAGCCTGTCTGAGGGTACCGGGGACGGCTGCACAGGGCAACCCGCTGTGCACACCCGCCTAGGCAGCTAAACCCTGTTCTGGACACCAGCACCACCTTTCTATCACTAAGTTAAATCACTATCGCCTCTCATTCACTACACTCACACCATCCCTTGCGCTACACCCCACGCCCGGCCACAGCAACCGGCACACATATGTACTGTGGCAGCCCGCGCTGTGTGCCCTGCGATTAGTGCCGTACCGTGGGTGTGTTCCGCGCATCTGATGGTGATCCCCCCTCACTGGGCCACTGGCACGTCCCCCCCTCACGGACCACCTGGCACCCATGGGGCTAGGGGCACTCTGAGGCTCCTCTGTGGCACTAGGGCCACCCCAACCCCTGCCATCTATTTATTTATATAAAAATGTTTATCCCGCCCCTCCTGCCCACAGGGCAGCCCGGGGCGATGAACAACAAAACGTTTAAAACAGCCTGGCGGAACATAAACGTCAAAATAACAGGAGAATGGGGGCCAACCGAGCCTCCTCCGGGAGCGAATTCCACAGCACAGGAGCGGCCACCGAAAAAGATCTAACATCGGTGG
>QEPC01012574.1:354933-372620 GCA_003113815.1 Sphenodon punctatus | reverse complement strand
ATGAGAGGGGATTCAACCACCCCCAGGCCCCCATGACCCCGTGCGATCCCTGGCCAGGGCGCATCCACACCAGCCTTGCTTCGGTCACAGCGCTTGAAGGCCACGTCACTGTGCAGCTGTGTTCTGGCAAGATACGCTACTTGGAGGAGCGCATTATCTCCCTATTAGAGGCAGCTGATTTGTCATCGCTAATGCTGGAATGCACCCGCCAGGTGCGTGGGGCAGGAATTCACAGGGCGTTGCTGGCGTCCCACTATTCGCTGTGTACGGCTGCAGTCCAGCTAGCGCTGCACAGTGTCTCTCACAGCGCCCAGTCACAGCCGCTATCCATAGGATCCCAGCACAAGCAGCTGTGCAGGCCTTGGAATGGCCATGGCAGGGTGCGGAACAGGCCCTGAGGCTGCCGGTGGCGCAGGAGGAGAGGTCGCCATGTGCCAACATACTTTTGGGATCGCTGTGGTAGAGCCGTGATGTCCAGCTGCTACTGGGCGACCCCGTCGTGGCGGATGGCTTCGATCTCCTGTCGTGGTACATGTGGGTGATGGGCCATCCATTGGGGGGTCCGGCTTGCCAGAGGCGTGCCGGGGAGCTTGGCTTGATCCTCCTTCAACAACATCTGTGGGGCCAACCAGCCGCTGCTGCAGTGCCCTGGACCGCACTGGAGATCACGGCTGTTTGCCTGGTAGCTGCATGTCTGGACTGGCCCTCCAAGCCGGGGGTTCCCATGTGGCTACCGACTACACTGACATCCTATGCGTGCCCATGCCATCTCCCGTCTGCGATCAGACTGCCAGGTGCTTCTTGGGGAGCTGGGCCTGCTACCCGCCGATGTTGGAGGACCCCTGCTGACTGGGACCCCTACGACATGTGAACTTGGCACCCTCTGATCGGTGATGAACCTACGGGCTGTGAAGGCTGCTGCTGCCGCCACAGGGAACCACCTCCTGCCCCGGTTCATGGTGGATGCACATATGCGTTCCTGGGGATTCTGCAGGGGCCTCTTCGCCTGGGAGGGGCTTTTCCCGGGGCAGCGGTTCCAGGGGCATCCTCCAGCCTCTCCAGGAGCAGGGCATCCCAAACGGCCCCTCATCGCATTGCTGTTGCTGTGCCTGTGCTGTGGGTCGCCTCAATCTTTCGCCCCCGGCTCTGGCCCATGGTACTGTAGGGATAGGCTGGCCTGTCAGCCGGACCCAATCGCTGCTTCCCTTCACTCCGGCCTCCATTGCCCTGTAGCGTTACTGAGTGTCTCCTTCCCTCTTGGAGTGATTGCAACGGTGCACCTGTGTGCGGCTTGTGGGAAACGGACACGAGCCCCTGATCGCCCCAGCCTGAGTTTGGCCATTCCCCCCCATCACTCCATCATGAATAAAGTCTGTGCCTTTGCCTGTACCACCATGGGTGCATTTGTGTCCTTGTGCAACGCCAGTCACCCCTCCCCTGGCTGCCGCCCTGCCCTTGCGTGTTGGTTACTGTGATGGGGATCACTGGTGTTCCTGTTCGGGATGACTGGGGCTGTCGGGTGGTATACAGTGGTGTGTGCTGGATTCCTCTGTGGGCTCCAGGATGGATCGTGGGTTTGCCCCGGTGACTGGTGTGGGCCCACCACGTCCCGTTGTGAGTCCTGTCCTTCAGTTACCGGTGGCTGCCTGGTGTCCGTCTTCCCTTTGAGGGCACCCTTCCTCAGGGCTATCCCCTGTATCTCCCTGTGGAGATGTGGTGTACCGCCTGGCTGGATTGGCTGGGCAGTCGTGGTGTGCGTGTGCAACATGTGTGCTGGTGATGTCTCATGGCGGTGCTCTGTTGTACCCCCAGCACGACGGGTGTGTGTGCACGTGCGCCAGGCTGCGGGTCCCAACCCCTCCTTAGCAGCCAGTGTTGCCCTGGGGGCCTTTGCACTGATGTTCTCGCCTGTCTGGCGGGGGATACCCATTGGTTGGCCGCCCCGCCTGGGCTGCTCCACCTACCACCACTCCTGTCGCCCCCTGTTGGTTCCCACCATTTGCACTCTAGGTGATGGATGGGCGGCAGGCGAGCCAGGCAGCTGACCATGAGTGCGGGCAGTGTAGGGGCCTGATGTTCACCGCCCGTGTTCCCTCTTGGTGTGAGCGGGTGGGGTGCTGGATTCGGTGTCCCTGCCCACTGCATGGGTTGTGCTTGCTGTGTGGTTCCGAACCCTGCTGACCCGCACCCTCTCCCTCTCCCCTTCTCGCTACACTGGTTGTGTTCCTGCCCGTTCTCCGCCTGGCACAGATGGTTGGGCAGATGCAGCGCGCGGCCTCGGATCGCCGTGCTGGGGCATGCCTGTACGATGATATCAGCGAGTGTGCTGCGTGTGTGTGGGGAGCCCTCTCCCCAGGTATCTGTTTGGGGTTCCACTTTGTTGGGGCCCACTGTCCCGTGCTGATGGCCCCTTCTCTCTATCCCTTAGTGCAGGTGATGATTGCAGAGCAAACTAGGGAGGAGGAAGTCGTGCAGCTCTTGCTGCACCTCCTGGAGGGGGTGCACTGCCTGGACCGCGCTGAGGCGGATCGATGGAGCCGGGTAGAGGCCCGGCCCCACGGACTTAGGCTCTGTGCTGCATCTCTATCTCTCTTGGACCTTTGCCGCGTCCCACACCCTTCCCCCTTGTAATAAAGTTGGCTCGCCCCCTTCTCCGTTTGTGTGTCATGTTCCTCCGTGTGGCCTGGTCTCGTGTGGGCACGTTGTGGTGGTTGTGGCACTGTTGAGTGGCAGAGACTGGCTATCTCACGCCCCGCCCCACCCCTCCTGGCGTATGTGCAGCTGCTCTGCTGTGCCCTTTGGGTGTCCCCCTTGTTTTCCTGGCCTGGGTGTTTGTGGCCAGTCAGCCGCCTGCCGTGGTTCCCTTCTGTCCCCCACCGGGCGGTTCTCATTCCACCCCTTTCCCCCTGCTCCCTTGGGTCAGGGG
The DNA here is from genome assembly GCA_003113815.1 of Sphenodon punctatus. Lineage (NCBI taxonomy): Eukaryota > Metazoa > Chordata > Lepidosauria > Sphenodontia > Sphenodontidae > Sphenodon > Sphenodon punctatus. The sequence goes on along the minus strand of QEPC01012574.1, from coordinate 369,694 downwards.
TCCATCCCCTTGGCTGCTGTCCTGGTGCCCTGACCCCTTCCTGCATTTGCGATGCCCCCCCTGTCGGCTGCACACATCCCTTGCTGGTGTGGGGATGCCGGCAGCAGGTCTGCTGCCGCTTGGTGTGGTCTAAGGTTTCTCCCCCCACCCCTGAATGTCGTTCCCTGCCAGCCAGCTGTGCTGTGGGCTTGCAGTCCTGCCGGCATGCCTGCATGCGTCTGGTTCCCAGCTCCTTGTCTGGGGCATGTGGCAGGTGTGTGTGTTGGGGTCCCCTACTGCCTCAGGCCTCTGCCTCCCTCCCCTGTGCCCCTTCCCCACCCCGCCAGGGCCCCCCCCCCCCACCTCCATGGCCTTGTAACCCTTCCCTGTGTGGTTGTGTTCACAATTGTGTGTGGCCGATTTCTGGTTTTGGGAGGGGGGGGCTCACACGGCTGGCTAGGGTCTATTACAGTGTGTCTCCTGTCATCCCAGCTTCCTCCTACTCCGTCCATACGGGATCTGCCTGTTCATGGGCGGAGCTGCGTGCCGCAGCTTCATTTGCCTTCGGTCAGCCATGTTGTGCAGTCGTTGTGCTGGGCTTCCCCACCGTGCGGTGTCTCGGGTGTCCGTATACCTGTCATGGGTGTTTTCTCAGTGTTTCCTAGGGTGGGTGTGTGCTGGCCCCTCTCCTTCTATCCCACAACCCACTGCGGCACCGTCCATGTAAATGTCACCCGACTTGATACCGCTGTGTGTGCGCCAGGTGTGCTCACCCACCTATCTCCAGCCGATTTCAGGCTTTAAGGGTCAAAACCAATCAAAAAGTTCTCTACAAGAACAGTAGCTTATTAAAAAGATTAACTGGTCCATTTTAAACCAAACTGTAATACAGATACAAGGAAACTACAGCTATCATCATCAGCAATTATACACTAACTGCCAAACTACTTAGGTGAACATTTTAATTTGTTTTACGACAGTGCATTTGTAAAAATTAACTGGCAATGCAAATTATTTATTAAAAAAGTCATTACTTGCTCTACAGACCAGGTCCTGATATATAGCGTTTTCAGACAGATAGCAGCCCCAGTTGTGCCTGCTTCACCCCCAGTTTGACTTGTCCATCTAAAAGGCACCCCACCAGATGTGCAAGCGGAGCAGGCTGTGTCTGGTCTCAGGTAGCCCTGCCCGTGGTGTTCTGGAACATCCCGGAGCACACCTTGCTGAGCAAGCTTGGCCAAATATGGGGCAGCAGGCCAACACAGAATGCCTGTCTGTCTAAACGGGTCTGGAAGTCCTGGCCAAACACCACCGTGCCCAGATTAGAGATGGCAGCAGACCAAATGGCCAGTGCAGCACTCTCAGCGAGGCTCCCTGCAGCTCTCCCCACCGCAGCCCTTAAAGAAACTAGGCATGAAATCCAAAGCGGCATTAACCCCCCCAACCCCCCACCACATCCCACTGCATGGTTCCCGTGGCTGCGCTCCTAGCTAAGGGCAGCAGCGCACCTGTCTGTGTGTTCCCAAGCTAGGGCTTTCCCAGGGAGGAGAGGAGGCCTGTTTGCTGTCTGCGTGCTTGTTTCTCCGCCCACCAGGATGTCTGTCTAAACGCGGATGCATGCAGCTCTGGTTTGGGTCACCCACGCACCTTCTCCAGTGCTTTGGCCCACTTTGTATCCATCTGTCTGCGTATCCATCTCTCCTTCGACACCCATAGTCCATGACGCCAAGAAGTTTCACTTGGTTGTGACATTAGCAAATTTAACAACATGGGTGTTGGTAAGTGTTACATTAAGTATTTCACAAAGTTTTAAGTACTTTGAAGTTTGGTAGCTTTCAACACAACCATTTTTGGCACTAAAATATGTTACATTATTTTTTATTTGCCATCACTTAACTTTAATGGTAAACATTCATTACTTTAGTGGTTTGGGGATTTTCTTTCATCAAGTAAGTTTTATTATTTCAGACATCCAGATTTTGCATCTTGGAGGACATTTCAGAATTGCATATAAGCCAAATTTCAAATAATCAAGATTTACCCATGTTTTATTCAAAAAGTTTCAGTAGCATTTTTCTGTTCTATGGTGTCAACATACCTCTTGAGACAACACTGAATTTTCTGTCTGAAAAGCTGCTTGAACGGAGGTAAGGCTCACTCATTTTGTTTAGAAACATAGTTATCATCTCTTCCTTTTCTGGTTTGGTGCTGGACAAATTCAGAACTTTCCCATTCATGGCAACTGTATTTTTGCTGATCCCAAACCAATAAAAGAAATCAAATAGGGCATCAGATTTGAATTCGTAGGAAAAGCTCAAGTCTTCTCCATTAACTAAGTGGGCTCCTGTTGGAAAAAACCTCTTGACAACCTCTTGGAAATCAAACTGTGGGGGGAAACAAGAGAGAGAAGTCACATAAGCTACTGACCTCCCCCACACACTACTTACAATCTAAATTTTACATGCAACATTTAAATTTGAATCTGTATCTCCATAAACATTAAACATCCAAACTCACTTTATTATTTACTTATAATCCTCTTCAGCATGCCTTGTTGTGCACAGCCGGCTGAAGCAGCCAGGCTGGTGTGGCTATCAAGTGCAGTGCTACAACCCCTCACCCGCATCTCCCCCCACATCTATATTCTAGAGGGAGTGTGTTTGTTGCATTGGTCCCCAAAATAGGTAGTAGAGACAAAATAGCATGGTGGTAACTTTTACTGGACCAACTCAAGTTGGTGGAGGTTCACAAGCTTTCAGACCTCAGAGGGTCCTTGGGCAGGTCAGGAGTCAGAACTGCAGACTCATAACTATGTTCTGCAGAGCTGCTATAGCAAATCAAACTCCTATACAGGTTTTAATAAATCAGAAAAATGTTAAATCTTTGTTATTCTTAGGTCTGTAGAACGTTAACCTGGTCGTTTGTCACTGCCTTGAGTTGCATGAAACAAACATTACATTAGCCTGACAAGGTTTTGATTTAATCTTGGGAAGGAAGAAAATCTATGATGAAGCCTCAAGTATGGAATTTGCATTGTCATAATTTACAAAATAAAAATGTGTTGAATCCCAAAACCATCAGTAATTTGCATATTTGAAGATTACCAACGCCCATCAGATTTTATCCTTACATAAACACATGTGATTGCAGGAGTAATTTGCAGGTATGAGCTTCAAAAACATGTGCTTAATTTGCAGATAATCCAGTCTCGTATTCATAGATGGATCAAGTCCCAATGCCTCATTCTGGCATCAAAGCACAAAATGATAATTGTCTTACCACAAAGAATATTTCCTCCCTACCAAAGAACAGCATTATGGAAAGCTTTTTTCTTTTGATAAAAAGGGTTACATTTTATGAACTACACATTTCTGTGTATTATAGGAAAAGGACTTCTGGGGATATAAAACAAGAGAAAGGTATGCCTTTTTTGTCCATTTTCATTTATATATTTCCCCCTTCTGCATCTCCCCCTCCATCCCAAACATTCAGAAGAGATATTCTCTAGTCTAGGCTCTTACTAACAGTAGATGTAGGACTCACCCGAAGTTTATAGCTTTCTCCAAACACTGAAGATATTATCTTGTTCATACCATGCTCTAGCTGTCTTCGTATCTTAGGATGTCGGGTGTTCACAAGCAATGCATATGTTTTTTCTGAAAATATCAAGTCAGAATGTCACAAATTCTAAAGCTGACATTGGCAATATTCATTCAGATCCACATAAATTTAACTTCTGCTCAGAGCTAGTGGAGAGCTCCTTACACTCCATGGTAGGAAGAGACTTTAGGTGCAGCCACCAAAGCTGCAGAGGGCCCAATCCCCAGGCAAGCACATGCACATCCACCAAACTGCAGGGTCAGCCTAGGGAGCAGGGCAGATGGTTCCCCTCCCCCCACCCACCCACCAGGCAGCCTGGCTGCTGTCAGATCTCCCACCATAGTCAGGGCGGGAAGAGGCACCAACCACATGAATGAGTGCCCTGCTCCACCTCCTTCCTCCGACCCGACCAAAATCCCACCCACAATTGTGAAGGGCCCATGTGACAGGCAACAGCACCCACTGCTCAAAGCCCCGCCACGGAGCTCGTCATGCAGCAGGGCATAAAGGGCCTGGGCACACAGGTTACCATACCTTGGGCTGCTATGCAATGTGGCCTCAAACTTTTTCCAAGAAAGCATCACATAGCAGGGGGTGGGGTGGGGTGACAAAATGCACTGGCTGCCCAGAGTAAGTTATGGCTGCCTAAGGCATGGTAGCCCTGTATTGTGGCTGCACTCTGTGTTTCAAGTACTGATTTATCCCAAGATTTGAGCCTTTTGAACACACATCACATGTACCTATGCAACCATGATCGGCTATTCCCAATGGAATCATCTTTGCCTATGCAATGAACTGTAAACCTTAAGCACGGAAAGAAATATCATTTAATTCTACTTCAAAGGGTAATTTCAGATGTTACGAGATCACAGTCAACCACAGTGAACCACGCTTAATCCCCCAGCATAGCAAATGAGCCCTGAACGTCTGTTCAGAGGTATCCAGATATTCACCACAGTCAATCACCAGTAGGGGCCAAGGTCAACCATGGTTCTGGAGCTCGGGACAGGAGCAGGTCCAGAACCGTGGTCAATGCAATCCCCACCAGAAAACGGCCAAAAGTAACGTCTGAACGGTAACCACTAGGCGTGATCACGGACAACAGTCCCATGCCATGGCGACTGCACGTAGTGTTGCTGCCACGCAATGGCCAACAAACGGAACAAGGAGGGATATTTAAAGGGCACACTGCACCAGGGGAACGTGATGGCGAGACAGGAAGAGCGAGTGGAGACACAGAATAGCAATGGAGCACGAGGAGCAGCAGCAGGAGGACCCAGAGCAACCCACCCCACAGGGGGACACCAACAGGGGATGGAGGCCCCCGGCAAATGGGTAAGGGGACCACCACGGGATGGCCGGGGGTGTGTGTGTGTGTGCGCGCGCGCGCGGGTAGCGGACAGCCACGGAGGAAGGGCGGGGCAGGAACAGCACAACCACAGGACTCAACCCCCCCATGTCCACCCAACAGGCCAAGAAATGGCCCGAGCCCCAGAACCCCCATAGGACACCAGCAGGGAGGAGCCGGAGGAGGAGGCAGCGGTGGTACCGGAGCTGGAGGGGCCAGCATGGAGACGGAGGTACCGGAGAGGGGGACAGTGGGGAGTCCAGGAGACCCAGGGCTTCATCAAGGTCTGGGGGTCCCTGGAAAACCATGTCGAGCTCGCGGTCAACAAGCGCAATGAGCACGTGTTCGATCAGATAGTGAGGGAAATGGGGGAGGCCAGATATCAGAGGTCAGTAGTATAGTGCCGGTCCAAGGCCAAGGAACTCAAGAGGGGCTACAAAAACATTAATTTTTATTTTTATTTTATTTTACAGATTTATATCCCGACCCCTCCTGCAATGCAGCTTGGGGCGGCTAACAACAATAATAAAATATTAAAATTTACTTCAAAATATAAATATAAAATACATCATCTAAAACACATCATATAAAACAGGGCTAGGATAGACATCTAGATGTGTATAAGAGACAGCTGTGTTTCAAGTACTGATTTATCCCAAGATTTGAGCCTTTTGAACACACATCACATGTACCTATGCAACCATGATCGGCTATTCCCAATGGAATCATCTTTGCCTATGCAATGAACTGTAAACCTTAAGCACGGAAAGAAATATCATTTAATTCTACTTCAAAGGGTAATTTCAGATGTTACGAGATCACAGTCAACCACAGTGAACCACGCTTAATCCCCCAGCATAGCAAATGAGCCCTGAACGTCTGTTCAGAGGTATCCAGATATTCACCACAGTCAATCACCAGTAGGGGCCAAGGTCAACCATGGTTCTGGAGCTCGGGACAGGAGCAGGTCCAGAACCGTGGTCAATGCAATCCCCACCAGAAAACGGCCAAAAGTAACGTCTGAACGGTAACCACTAGGCGTGATCACGGACAACAGTCCCATGCCATGGCGACTGCACGTAGTGTTGCTGCCACGCAATGGCCAACAAACGGAACAAGGAGGGATATTTAAAGGGCACACTGCACCAGGGGAACGTGATGGCGAGACAGGAAGAGCGAGTGGAGACACAGAATAGCAATGGAGCACGAGGAGCAGCAGCAGGAGGACCCAGAGCAACCCACCCCACAGGGGGACACCAACAGGGGATGGAGGCCCCCGGCAAATGGGTAAGGGGACCACCACGGGATGGCCGGGGGTGTGTGTGTGTGTGCGCGCGCGCGCGGGTAGCGGACAGCCACGGAGGAAGGGCGGGGCAGGAACAGCACAACCACAGGACTCAACCCCCCCATGTCCACCCAACAGGCCAAGAAATGGCCCGAGCCCCAGAACCCCCATAGGACACCAGCAGGGAGGAGCCGGAGGAGGAGGCAGCGGTGGTACCGGAGCTGGAGGGGCCAGCATGGAGACGGAGGTACCGGAGAGGGGGACAGTGGGGAGTCCAGGAGACCCAGGGCTTCATCAAGGTCTGGGGGTCCCTGGAAAACCATGTCGAGCTCGCGGTCAACAAGCGCAATGAGCACGTGTTCGATCAGATAGTGAGGGAAATGGGGGAGGCCAGATATCAGAGGTCAGTAGTATAGTGCCGGTCCAAGGCCAAGGAACTCAAGAGGGGCTACAAAAACATTAATTTTTATTTTTATTTTATTTTACAGATTTATATCCCGACCCCTCCTGCAATGCAGCTTGGGGCGGCTAACAACAATAATAAAATATTAAAATTTACTTCAAAATATAAATATAAAATACATCATCTAAAACACATCATATAAAACAGGGCTAGAAAAACAAATAAATAAATGGGCGGGGGATTAAAATCACCCCCCCCACCCTCCCTCCCGAAGGCCTGGGCAAACAGCCAGGTCTTACAGTTCCGCCGAAATGTCAAAAGGCTTGGGGCCAGGCGAGCTTCCTCCGGAAGGGAGTTCCACAGCCGCGGCCCTACCACCGAGAATGCTCGCTCCATCGTGGTCCCCCGCTTAACACGGGGGACCTCCAGGAGGGCACCCCCGGCAGACCACAGGAGCCATTCCGGGGCGCGAAGGGTGAGGCGGTCCCTAAGGTATGAGGGGCCAAGACCGTATAGGTTATTAAGGAAAATAACCAGAGGTCCGGTCACGCAGTGCAGACTGTGCCCTATTATGATGCCCTAGACCAGATCCTTCACATGACGGGATTCATTGTGACCCCCCCGGCTGGTAGGGAGTGTCATCAGGGCTGGCCCCAGGCATGTGCCACATGTGCGGCTGCACATGGTCCCGCAGCCAGCTGGAGCCCCACACAGCTTCTCCCCCATTAAGTGATTCTTCCTCCCTTCCCTGGCTCCAGACCCCATCCCTCACCTGCCTCTGCCTCCTAGTAGCGCCGCCGCCGCCGGGACAGGATCAGGCTGGGAGATAAGGCTGTTTGTTAACAAACAGCTCCTCCCCACGTGTTGATCAGAAAGTTGCTACCTTGTAAAGAAGGTTCTTCGAGATGACTCCCAACATTCTCACAATTGGGTTGTATATGCTCACCCTATTGAAATAATAGACCACATGATGGTCTCGAGCTCCTCTAGTATAAAAGCACCCTCCACCTCTGAATGACAGTTCCTTTCAACCCTTTCTAGAAATATAAGAAAAGAATTGCATGCGGGGCTGTAAAGGGTGGGTGTTGTGAGAATGTTTGGAGCCATCTCAAAGAACCTTGTTTACAAGGTAGCAACCTTCTGTTCGTCGAGTGGCTCCTCACATGATATTTTTACATGGCTCTGCCGGGTGGGGAGTCCGTGGGCGTGCCAGTGCATGGGTGGGGCATGCACACGGCTGCACACGCATCCCCATTCACCCACCACTCATCCACACTCACATAGTAACCACCGTTTCCCCCGGTTGCTCTGTGCGTGGGGATGAGTGTGAGTGGGGATGCGTGTTAGGGAAGCGTGCACATACCCCCACTCGCCATGGGTGCGTGCACCACGTTGTTCACACGGGGTTCCCCCACCCATGAACACACAGAAATCTGTGTGTTCATGGCTGGGAGGAGAGGCTCGTGTAATAAGGGGCACATTGTCACAACTATCTTACTTATACTATCTTAGGTAGAAATTTAGGATGTAAAGCAATATTTATTCTGTCTTGGAAAATAAATCTGCAAATATGGTTCTGAGATTATTATGGCTGCTATTTCATTAACTCTTCTTAATGAAGTTATTGCTAACAGGAATACTGTCTTTAAACCCACAATCCATAACCAGTTCATTTGCACCCCCATATAATCAATTCACACTGCCCCGTGGGTACAAATTAAATGGTTATGGGTGGGGGCAGCGTGAATTGATTATATGGGGGCAGGGGTGCAAATGAACTGGTTATGTGTCTCTTTTCATGGCATAATGCGCTTAATAAGCTAGGTGCATTTTGGGTGTCTTGTGCGTGTGATAGCAGCACCTCTGGACCGGTCGCACTGCATGCGTGCACAAAGCACAGGCAGCACTGGAAGCAAAAAGCAACAGGCCCTGGAGGCCAGCCTGGCTAAGCTCACTCCCTCCTCCAGTAAGGCAGTGGACGCAGTCAGTCTCATTGTGCCTGCGTCACTGCCCGCTTGGCTGCCCGTGGTGGAACCACTCCTGGGGAGTGGTGGTAAATGCTTGGCTGGGGAAGCATTGGGAGGTTTTATGTAAATGTATACATTTGTGTAATTAGGTGGGGGCCTAATTACGCAAATTAGGCCCCGCACCAAGACTTCGCACATGGCCTCACACACGCTGGGGCCGGCCCAGAGTGTCATGGCACAGGGACGGACACGGGAGGACGTCCCACCTCCCATGGCAGCACTAGGTGCACCCACTGACACTACTGGACCTGCACCCCAAGAACAGCAGCCTGGGACCTGGGTAGTGTGGACTACCACACTCGGGGTCGGGCTCCAACGATAACACGCTGGTCACTTTGAGCCAATGGACGCGAGGGGAGCACTCCGAGCAGAGCCCCATGGAACAGCCGGTCACGGAGAACTCGGAGACGGACATAGGAGGTAGGCACAGGGTGTGGAAGGCAGAGGGCCCTGCACAGACCCAGCGAGGGAGCAGAGGGGGTACAACAGGCAGGGAACGATACCAACCAACCCCCCTCCCCCTCCTTACCACAGGCGCAACCGAGGGAGAGGAGGCGGCAACAGAGGGGGAATGGGCACCGGGAGTGGTGGAACACAGGGTGGAAGGTAAGCGGAATGGACAGGGCCCACCGGAGGCCAGGAGGAGGACGGGGGGCGGGTGGGAAATGGGAACCCCAATGTCACACCCCCACGGCTGTTCCCACACAGGACCGCTACCACTGCTGCAGGAGGCCGAGGGAGAGCAGCATCACCAGCAGCAGCGGGTGGAGCAAGGTGAGCGGGCAGGGGAGCGGACCAACGGGCCAGCAGAGGATGGTGGCCCAAGGGGGAGCGGATCGACCCGCACACACGGCTCCCAGGGAACCGGTGGCCAGAGCTGCCAGGCGGGGCACGGAGGGTGACCACAAGGGAAAAGGGGAGGGGTAGTGAGTCACAGGTGTGTGGAGGGAGGGGAGGGGACCCGACCACCCGTATCCCACAGATCCGCTGCCCCGGCAGCTGGCCCGGCCACAAGAGGGACCAGTGCCGCCGGCCCAGAGGATACGGGAGCATGGGGCACANCCTACCACCGAGAATGCTCGCTCCATCGTGGTCCCCCGCTTAACACGGGGGACCTCCAGGAGGGCACCCCCGGCAGACCACAGGAGCCATTCCGGGGCGCGAAGGGTGAGGCGGTCCCTAAGGTATGAGGGGCCAAGACCGTATAGGTTATTAAGGAAAATAACCAGAGGTCCGGTCACGCAGTGCAGACTGTGCCCTATTATGATGCCCTAGACCAGATCCTTCACATGACGGGATTCATTGTGACCCCCCCGGCTGGTAGGGAGTGTCATCAGGGCTGGCCCCAGGCATGTGCCACATGTGCGGCTGCACATGGTCCCGCAGCCAGCTGGAGCCCCACACAGCTTCTCCCCCATTAAGTGATTCTTCCTCCCTTCCCTGGCTCCAGACCCCATCCCTCACCTGCCTCTGCCTCCTAGTAGCGCCGCCGCCGCCGGGACAGGATCAGGCTGGGAGATAAGGCTGTTTGTTAACAAACAGCTCCTCCCCACGTGTTGATCAGAAAGTTGCTACCTTGTAAAGAAGGTTCTTCGAGATGACTCCCAACATTCTCACAATTGGGTTGTATATGCTCACCCTATTGAAATAATAGACCACATGATGGTCTCGAGCTCCTCTAGTATAAAAGCACCCTCCACCTCTGAATGACAGTTCCTTTCAACCCTTTCTAGAAATATAAGAAAAGAATTGCATGCGGGGCTGTAAAGGGTGGGTGTTGTGAGAATGTTTGGAGCCATCTCAAAGAACCTTGTTTACAAGGTAGCAACCTTCTGTTCGTCGAGTGGCTCCTCACATGATATTTTTACATGGCTCTGCCGGGTGGGGAGTCCGTGGGCGTGCCAGTGCATGGGTGGGGCATGCACACGGCTGCACACGCATCCCCATTCACCCACCACTCATCCACACTCACATAGTAACCACCGTTTCCCCCGGTTGCTCTGTGCGTGGGGATGAGTGTGAGTGGGGATGCGTGTTAGGGAAGCGTGCACATACCCCCACTCGCCATGGGTGCGTGCACCACGTTGTTCACACGGGGTTCCCCCACCCATGAACACACAGAAATCTGTGTGTTCATGGCTGGGAGGAGAGGCTCGTGTAATAAGGGGCACATTGTCACAACTATCTTACTTATACTATCTTAGGTAGAAATTTAGGATGTAAAGCAATATTTATTCTGTCTTGGAAAATAAATCTGCAAATATGGTTCTGAGATTATTATGGCTGCTATTTCATTAACTCTTCTTAATGAAGTTATTGCTAACAGGAATACTGTCTTTAAACCCACAATCCATAACCAGTTCATTTGCACCCCCATATAATCAATTCACACTGCCCCGTGGGTACAAATTAAATGGTTATGGGTGGGGGCAGCGTGAATTGATTATATGGGGGCAGGGGTGCAAATGAACTGGTTATGTGTCTCTTTTCATGGCATAATGCGCTTAATAAGCTAGGTGCATTTTGGGTGTCTTGTGCGTGTGATAGCAGCACCTCTGGACCGGTCGCACTGCATGCGTGCACAAAGCACAGGCAGCACTGGAAGCAAAAAGCAACAGGCCCTGGAGGCCAGCCTGGCTAAGCTCACTCCCTCCTCCAGTAAGGCAGTGGACGCAGTCAGTCTCATTGTGCCTGCGTCACTGCCCGCTTGGCTGCCCGTGGTGGAACCACTCCTGGGGAGTGGTGGTAAATGCTTGGCTGGGGAAGCATTGGGAGGTTTTATGTAAATGTATACATTTGTGTAATTAGGTGGGGGCCTAATTACGCAAATTAGGCCCCGCACCAAGACTTCGCACATGGCCTCACACACGCTGGGGCCGGCCCAGAGTGTCATGGCACAGGGACGGACACGGGAGGACGTCCCACCTCCCATGGCAGCACTAGGTGCACCCACTGACACTACTGGACCTGCACCCCAAGAACAGCAGCCTGGGACCTGGGTAGTGTGGACTACCACACTCGGGGTCGGGCTCCAACGATAACACGCTGGTCACTTTGAGCCAATGGACGCGAGGGGAGCACTCCGAGCAGAGCCCCATGGAACAGCCGGTCACGGAGAACTCGGAGACGGACATAGGAGGTAGGCACAGGGTGTGGAAGGCAGAGGGCCCTGCACAGACCCAGCGAGGGAGCAGAGGGGGTACAACAGGCAGGGAACGATACCAACCAACCCCCCTCCCCCTCCTTACCACAGGCGCAACCGAGGGAGAGGAGGCGGCAACAGAGGGGGAATGGGCACCGGGAGTGGTGGAACACAGGGTGGAAGGTAAGCGGAATGGACAGGGCCCACCGGAGGCCAGGAGGAGGACGGGGGGCGGGTGGGAAATGGGAACCCCAATGTCACACCCCCACGGCTGTTCCCACACAGGACCGCTACCACTGCTGCAGGAGGCCGAGGGAGAGCAGCATCACCAGCAGCAGCGGGTGGAGCAAGGTGAGCGGGCAGGGGAGCGGACCAACGGGCCAGCAGAGGATGGTGGCCCAAGGGGGAGCGGATCGACCCGCACACACGGCTCCCAGGGAACCGGTGGCCAGAGCTGCCAGGCGGGGCACGGAGGGTGACCACAAGGGAAAAGGGGAGGGGTAGTGAGTCACAGGTGTGTGGAGGGAGGGGAGGGGACCCGACCACCCAAGGGGAAGGGGGACGGATGGGCAGGCATCCCAGGCTCCACCCCAGTACCATGCTGGGGGGGCACACGTGCAGCTAACGGGTGCCCGACTGAGCTAACCGAACCCGTATCCCACAGATCCGCTGCCCCGGCAGCTGGCCCGGCCACAAGAGGGACCAGTGCCGCCGGCCCAGAGGATACGGGAGCATGGGGCACATGTGTGCCGCCGGCGGGAGGACCTGATGGAGGAGCTAATGCAGACCAGCGCGGAGCAGGGGGAGGTGATGATCACCTCCATTGACAGGATGGAAGCGGCCACCGGCAGGGCCACAGCGCAGGTGGAGGGACGGGACAGGCACCTCCTAGTCCAGATGTGGACAGAGAGGCGGCTGCAGAGACGGGACCACACACACGGCAGATGGAGGCAATACAGCGGCTGATGGAGACCATCAACCGCCGGGCTGCTGAGCACTCCCGGAAGCTAAACCAGTCCCTCAAGATCAGCACCTCGCTGCTGCTACATGCAGGCACTCATCGTGCCTACATCATGGCAGCAGCACCCCCGGGGCCATACCAGCTGCAGCCCCACACCCACTACCTATCCCACTGCCGGTGCCCATCCCATAGCAGTAGCCCCAACCACAGGGCCCACGCATCCGCCTCCCCATCCCGCCAGTGCTGAGATGGCAACAGCCACCCCAGCAGGTGCCGCAGCAGCAGGCAGTCCCGGGCCTGGTCCAGCCCCCAGCAGCAGCCACAGAGGAGAGCCAAGAGCTGTTGCAGAGCCAGGAAGCAATGGAGGGGGACAACAGTGCGGGCAAGGGTGGCTCACAGACCATGGAGCAGCCTGCATGGTGACAGAGGTCGCCCCAGGAAGCAGGAGGGGCCGGAGGTCACTGTAAATACAGTAAATACACCTTTATTCATTGTAACCATCATGTCCGTTCATTGCTACACACGCCAAGGACCCAGAGCTCAGCAGGTGAGGCTAGGGCACTCCTGGGTATGCCAGGGGTCCCGCCACGTAGAACCCGGAAGCCTCAGGCCTGGGGCAACCATCTTATGTGCCTCATAAATGCTGCTCGGTCCGCATAGCATAATGGTACTCCCTGGGGTTCGCCACGCTCACGTATAGCGGAATGGGGCTAGCTGACCGCTGTGGCCTGGGATACCCAAGGGCCACTCCATCAGTCTCACAGATGTTGTTCAACACGCAGCAGGCGCCTATTACTAGGGCAGAGGTCTCCACTGAGTAGTCCAGGCACCTGTCCAGGCACCTCCATCTCTGCTTGAGGGCACAGAAGGTCCTCTCGACCATGGTCCTTGTGGTGCACAGCTGAGTGTTGTACAGGGCTTCCATCTGGTTCCGGGCCACCAAATGGGCCTTCATGAGCCAGCAGATAGGCCGGGTCCCCAATAATGCAGGGGGGCATCAACACCCCCTTGATCCAGGTCATCCGCATGTTGGCATAGTCCCCCCTGTACATCCGTGCGAAGAGGGGGAAGATGGCGAGGATCCGGGCATCATGGCTGCAACTGGGGTGGCCGATGAAGATGTCCGTGAACTGGCCCTGGTGATCGACAATGGCCTGGAGCTGCAACGAGTGGTAACCATGCCTGTTGATGTACTCGGCCACATCATCGGGGGGAGGGGGGGGCCGAGGAGCTCCACATGGGTGCCATCGATTGTGCCCAGGCAGTTGGGGAACCCAGTAGCCTCGAAGCTGGCCATCACTGCCCCCTGATCCACGAGCTGGATCACGTGGTCGAAGAGGACCACCTCCACAGCCTCACAGAAGTTATGGATGGTGCCGGCGACAGTTGTGAGGCCCACTCCGAAGTGTTGAGCCATGGAACGGTAAGAATCCAGGGTGGCCAGGGGCCAGACAGCTATGCCCACCCACTGCGCTAATGGGATAGGGGAGCGTATGGGGGTGTGCAGCTGCTCCAGCCAGGGCTGCAGGAGCTCTGCCAGTCACAGGAGGGTACGCCAGTCCATCCGGAAGTGTACCCTCCAAGCAGCATCGTCCCATTGTGTCAGGACCCCCTCCCACCATTGCTGGGCCCTGGCCATGGTCCAGAGGCGCCTGTCGATGGGCATAGCGAGCATGAGAGCACTGAAGAGGACCACCCTCCTCCAGCAGTGGCATGCAGCTGCTTGCCGGAGGGCTGCTGGACGGGTGCGTGCAAGCAGCAGGGTCCTGTGGTAAGTCCCGGAGAGCCTGCGCACTGTGCGCATGGCCTGGATGCAGCAGCACCTGTGGTGGGCGAGTAGGCTGGTTGCAGTGAACCAGGCCAGGCATTCCCACATTATTATTATTATTATTATTATTAACAAACATTTATATAGCACCAGCAGTGTACCTGGCACTTTACAAAGTAATAAAATAGACACGGTCCCTGCCCCTAGGGCTTACAATCTGAGAGACAGGAGCTGGGGGAGAGACTTAG
>QEPC01012574.1:331676-351175 GCA_003113815.1 Sphenodon punctatus | reverse complement strand
GGGCTGCAAGCCACGCACAGCACACTGACAGCAGGGTCCCTCCTGGGTCTGGCTGTTGTGCGCGGCTTGCAGCCCCGGCCCCACATCATGCTGGGAGAGACGGGAGACGGGACCTTTAAAATAGACTGAGCCTGAGTGTAGCAGCGCTGGGGGCTTGTAGGGCACCGCCCCCAGCGCCAAAGCAAGGAGCCGCCGCTGGTTTAACCTGGTCTCCACAGCAAGGAGGGCGTTCTTGGCTGCCGCTCCATAGGTAGAACTCCCTCCCCCAGAAGGTTCTTTTATGTCCAGGCTTGGGCTTCTTTAGGAGGCCGTATAAAACTATGTTATTCACGAGGGCATTTGGCCGTGGGGGTTGGAGGGTGTTGTAAAATACCCCATCCCCTCACATTTTTGGTTGGTAGTTTTTAATTGGTATTTTATATTTTGATGTTGTACGCTGCCCTGAGCCATCGTTGGCAGGAAGGATGGGGTAAAAATTAAAATATAAATAAATGAATATAAGCACCCATAACTTAGAATTTTAATCAGCCAATATGAAGCAAGACCATTCAAGACTACAGGTGAAAACAAACACAACAGTGGCCCTCATTGGACTGGGACTCACCCGCACATGTTACTTTGCCGCCAGATGTAGGCCAGCATATTTCCTAGGGCAGGTAGGCAGCTGCTACAGGACGTGTCTGCCAGAAAATCCTAGGAGATGAATCTTGGGCCAAGGCCCGCCCACCTGGGCCCGTACATGTTAGGCCTGTCCCGTACTGCTGCAAGGCGAGGTCAGTGGATCAGGCCCAGAGGAACACGTTCACCCAGCCCCACTTAACAGCTGACTGATGTCACCAATCACCTTTTAGGTGACGGGGTAAGCACTTCTTTCCCCCTGCCCCCTATGAGTTGTTCAGTGAACGCAGCCAGCCACCAAACAGCTGATGGGGGGGGGGGGGGGGAGACACTCCTGAGGGAAGCATGAGGCAGCTATTCAAAGTGACAGGGAGCCTCCTGGGCCACTGCTGTAGGGCCAGCTGAGAAGTGCTGGAGGGGGAAAAGCAGCACCTGGGCCTTCAGAGTGACAGCTATCTAGCCCCACGGCATTGGCCCAGGCTGGGTGGCTGTCACTTTAAACAGCCAGCAGGCGCTTCCCTCAGGAGCATCCCCTCCCCCACCTCCCATCAGCTGTCTGGCAGGTGGGTACACACAACAAACAGCCCATGGGGCAGGTGCCAGGAGCCCCCCCCCCCCCCAATCAGCTGTTTGGCAGGAGCTCTTCCCGGACCCGATCCTGCTGTGCTGCATTATCCTGTGTGGACAGTTTCTTTGGCCATCCTGGGGTGTGGAGGGATTTGTGCTGGAGCTCCCCACATCCAGTTAAGGGCTAGTTGTGTAAACAGCTGTGCCCACCAACCCAAGGACTGGCAGCTACAGTGGTTTGCCCCGGGGCAGACTAGGGAGCTGCCTTACCACCATCATATTTGTTTTCACCCCATCTCATGATTGAGAAGCTGGCAGCTGCACAAGGATGACAACTGACCACCACCATGGTCCAGATCTTTAGCCAATGCAAATAGTCACAACTCTGCTGGCTATAATGGAGCTGGATCCCAGGTTGGGATCTATTTGACCCTTTATTTTGATCTCATCATAGAATCATACAGATGGGAGGGACCACAAGGGCCATCAAGTCCAGGCCTCTCAAAGGAGTCTAAAGACACAAATGAAAGTTGTATAAAATGCTTACCTTTGGAGGAATTGTTTTTTGTTCTGACATTAGTAAAGAATACCAATGGTCGGCTTAGTATAGTTTCTCGGTAATCTTTATAGTCGCAATGGCTGGTGAGCTCTACCTCCCTGTTTAGAGGGGGAAACAATTTTAAGTGCGATAGGTATTCTTTGTACAGTACATTTTCGTTAATCACAGTTCTATCAAACAACAGATAGGATCTCACTTGTTTTTGCATTTTCTTTCAGATAAAACCATGAAGGAATGCAGAATATGAACCACAGCTCTTAAGTTACTCCATATTTACATTATATTAATTATATATAGACAATATTTTCAAATATTTGTGGTAAACTTTCAACATATAGATTCAGTGGTTTGCTGATAATTCCTGAAAGCCAGGCCACTCAAGTTTAGATGGTTAACCTTAGGTACAAAATTTCACGCTACTGTACAGGGTTGCCAACTCTCCTGGTTTCTATAATGCTCCAGCTTCTGAAATAATTTGGTTATGCAAGACTCAGCTTTTACTTTTAAGAGGTAATTTACTATTCTTCCTGTTTGTGGCGAAAAATCTTGACAATCTTGAAGCCTAAAGGCTCAAAAACCTCAAGAACTGGTGAGGTTGCAGCTCGTCTGCATACGCTCCCAGCATCCTCGGCTGTCATCGCTTGAGGACACCACGACTCTCCTGGGGCTTGGCCTTCCTGCCGCCCCAAGCTCCACCGACCAGCGGGCCAAGGACTGGTGAGGTTGCAGCTCGTCTGCATACGCTCCCAGCATCCTCGGCTGTCATCGCTCGAGGACACCACGACTCTCCTGGGGCTTGGCCTTCCTGCCGCCCCAAGCTCCACCGACCAGCGGGCCAAGGACTGGTGAGGTTGCAGCTCGTCTGCATACGCTCCCAGCATCCTCGGCTGTCATCGCTCGAGGACACCACGACTCTCCTGGGGCTTGGCCTTCCTGCCGCCCCAAGCTCCACCGACCAGCGGGCCGAAAAGCGCGCGCCTAAAGGCGCGCGCCTTACAGGTACTTTTCTCCATTTCTTTTCTACTGTACTTCCCCCTCCTATCTTACTCACTAACATGTCTGCCCTATTTTCTCGCCTTTTCTTTCCCTCCTCTCCTTCTCCTCTTCCTGTCCATCTTTTTCTTCCTCTACTTTTCTCCTCCCAGCTTCTTCCTCCCCCCAACCGATCACCACTCTCTAACCTCCCCCATACATCCTTTGCTCCCTTGGCTACTTTCTCTCATTGCTCCCCTTCCACTCCTGTCTCTAGCCTTCCTCGATGCTCCCCTTCTCCCAATCTTATCCCTATTCCTCCTGTCTCTAGCCTACCACGACGCTCCCCTTCTCCCAATCTTATCCCTATTCCTTGCCTCCCCCCTCATCAACTACCATTTTTCTGCTCCCTCTGGAACTGTCGCTCATCTATCAGTAAAGCTCCCTATATCCATGATCTTTTCCTCTCTCGCTCCCTCCAGCTCCTTGCCCTTACTGAAACTTGGATCACTCCCTCGGACTCTGTCACGCCTGCTACCCTCTCCTGTGGGGGTCTCTCCTTCTCTCACCAACCCCGCCCTGAAGGACGGGGTGGTGGGGTGGGCCTCCTTCTTGCTAAATCCTGTCAGTTCCAACCAATTTCTCCTCCCCCCTCTCTCTCCTTCCATACCTTTGAGGCTCACTCCGTGCGCCTCTACTCCCCCCTCCATCTACGTGTTGCTGTCATCTACCGTCCCCCTGGTCCTCTCTCTTCCTTTCTTTCTGACTTTGAGTCCTGGCTCACTTTCTTCCTCTCTGTTGATATCCCCACTCTCATCCTTGGTGACTTCAACATTCATGTTGATGACCCATCTCAGCCCTCAGTCTCTCGCTTCCTCTCCCTAGCCTCCTCCTTCAACCTCCACCTTTGGACCAACTCCCCCACCCATACTAATGGCCATTCTCTTGATCTTGTCCTCTCTAGAAACTGCTCTGTCGCTGATCTCTCCTTCGATCCTCATCCTATATCAGACCACTTCCTTGCCTCTTTCAACATTTCCCACTGTCCCCCCTCCTCTTCCCCTTCTCTACGCCCCTTCCGTGACCTTCAAGCTATTGATCCCCTGGACTTTGCCTCCTCTCTCTCTCCCCTTCTTCCTACAGTCTTCTCTTCCTCCTCCCCTGACTCCGCTGTCTCTGCTCTCAACGCCTCTCTCTCCTCCACACTTGACTCCCATGCCCCTCTCTCTTCCCGCCCTGCCTTCTCCCACAACCCCCGTCCTTGGCTCACCCCTAGTATCCGCCACCTCCGTTCTTGCACTCGTGCTGCTGAACGACTCTGGCGCAAATCCCATTCTCACGCTGACTTCCTTCACTTCAAATTCTGTCTCTCCACCCTTACTTCTGCTATCTCCCTTGCTAGACAACACTACTATGCCTCCCGCATTGAGTCCTGTTCTCGGGACCCTCGCCGCCTGTTCTCTACCTTTGACTCCCTCCTCAAGCCTCCCTGTCCTCCCCCTCCTTCTTCCCTTTCTGCTCAGGATCTTGCCTCCTTCTTCACCTCCAAGATAGACAAGATCCGCCTCGACATCGCTTCCCACTCCTCTCTTCCCACTCCCACCCCTCTCCCTCCTCCCCCTCCTTCTCTCATGTCCTCCTTCTCCCCTGCCTCCCTTAAGGAAATCTCCTCTCTGCTCTCCTCCTCCAACCCTTCCACTTGCCCCCTTGATCCCATTCCTTCCCGCCTCCTCACCTCCATTACTCCCACTGTCGCCCCTTCCTTCCTGCACATCATCAACCTCTCCCTCTCTACTGGCTCTTTCCCTTCTGCCTTCAAACATGCCACAGTCTCTCCTATTCTCAAAAAGTCCACTCTTGACCCCTCTGACCCTTCTAGCTATCGTCCTGTCTCACTCCTTCCTTTTGCTTCCAAGCTGCTTGAACGTGTTGTCTACTCCCGCTGCCTTGACTTCCTATCCTCCAACTCCTCCCTTGACCCCCTCCAATCTGGCTTCCGCCCCCTTCATTCTACTGAAACTGCTCTCGCTAAGATCACCAACGATCTTCTGGTGGCTAAATCTAAACGTCTCTATTCCATTCTTGTCCTCCTTGATCTCTCTGCTGCCTTCGATACTGTTGACCACTCACTCTTGCTGGATTCCCTTCACTCCCTTGGCTTTTGTGGCTCTGTCCATAACTGGTTCTCCTCCTACCTCTCTGACCGCTCCTTTAATGTGTCTCTCTCCAACTCCACCTCCTCCTCCTTCCCCCTCTCAGTTGGTGTTCCTCAAGGCTCTGTTCTTGGCCCTCTCCTCTTCTCGATCTATACCTCATCCTTAGGCAAACTCATTGCCTCCCATGGCTTCCAATACCACCTCTATGCTGATGACACTCAACTCTATCTCTCTACTCCCTCTCTCTCTCCCTCTGTTCAAGCTCGTCTCATCAACTGTCTCTCTGACATCTCTACCTGGATGTCTCAACGTCAACTCAAACTCAACATGGCTAAAACTGAACTCCTTATCTTCCCCCCTCATCCTTCCTCTCCTTCCTCACTGTCAATAACTATTGATGGAGTCACCATCCTGCCTGTCCCCCAAGCCCGTAGCCTAGGCTTCATCTTTGACTCAGCCCTTTCTTTTAAACCCTACATTGACTCTGTTGCTAAATCCTGTCGCTTCTCCCTCCATAACATTGCTAAGATTCGCCCTTTTCTCTCTGTCTCGTCTGCCAAAACTCTTGTTCATGCTCTGGTCATCTCTCGCCTCGATTACTGTAACCTCCTTCTCACTGGCCTTCCCCGGTCTCACCTTTCTCCCCTCATCTCTGTCCAAAACTCTGCTGCCAGGGTCATCTACCTCGCCAGTCGCTTCGACCATGTGCAGCCCCTCCTCTCTTCGCTTCACTGGCTTCCCCTTCCTGAACGAATCCTGCACAAGCTCCTAGTCTTCACCTATAAAGCTCTTCACAACCTTGCTCCCCCCTACCTCTCTGCACTTATCGCCCTCCATACTCCAGCCCGTGCACTTCGCTCCTCCTCTGTCCCTTCTCTCACCCTTCCACGCCTTCCCTGCTCCCCTAAGCGCCTTCGTCCCTTCTCACTTGCTGCCCCCCATGCCTGGAACTCCCTCCCTGTCCACATCCGCCTTGCCCCCTCCCTTCATACCTTCAAATCTCTCCTTAAAACTCACCTCTTTCGCTCTGCTCTGTCTGACTCTTTATCCTGCTGAGCCACTATTCCTATACCTACGATCTGTTTACCCTTATCCTTGCCACATGGACCTGCCTGCTGTCATTCTCATCGTAACCAAGCCAAGTACGTGCACTTGAGACCTCGCATCTTCATGAATGTTAGACCCCTTGTCTCTCCCTCTGTTCCCCTTCCTATGTCTCTCCCCCAGCTCCTGTCGCTCAGATTGTAAGCCCTAGGGGCAGGGACTGTGTCTATTTTATTACTTTGTAAAGTGCCATGTACACTGCTGGCGCTATATAAATGTTTGTTATTAATAATAATAATAATAATAATAATAATAATAATAATAATAAAAGGGGAAGGCTGCAAATAAATTCTAGACTTGTACAAAAAATAATTAGTATCTGAGACAATTCCATGATTTGGGGGCAGACTGATTTTTTTTTAAATGCTTGGGTTTGGCAAATTCTATATTTACAGCGAATTGCTCCCATATCTTTGGGCTGAAGCACCAAATGAAATAGCAAGTAGTTGTAGTTAAAAAACAAGGACCCTCTTTCCCACCCCATTTGGTGCCTCTTTATGGAGAAGGTAAACATGAAAAGGAAAATGTTTGAGAGAAGGCAGGGGTAACAATTAAATTTAAATGAGATGTCTTTAAATCACTGAGTGAAGCCACCAGAAGAGGCATTGAACCATTTCCATCAGTCTTCTAAAGAATACGGCGTGTAAACAAATGAGACAGGGGCAAGCTTGATCTTCTGGCCACCCCCGGGAGGGCTACTACAGCCGCCAGTCCTTAGGTCAGTCCCCAGGAGGAACTGCTGCCGAACAGCTGATCCGGAGGGCCTGAAGGAGCAGGGCATTCCTCCGGGCCTGCTCCAATCAGCTGTTTGGCACACACACCCAAGCTGGTTGAGCATGCTCCTCCAGGCTCCACCGCAATCATCGGTTTGGTGGGCTGGTTGAGCACGCTCCTCCGCACCCCGATCAGCTGTTTGGCAGGACGGCTGAGCCCCCTCTGACCCTCCCCCCATCAGCTGTTTAGCATGCTGGTTTGAGCGTGCTCCTCCGGGCATCCCCTTGATTAGCTGTTTAGCAGGGCAGCTGACCTGATCCTTGGATCTCGCCTCATGGCCCCGCTAGGCAGAGCCTAACAGATGCGATTAGCCTGGCTGGGTGAACCTTCGCCTGAACAAACGTGCCCACAGCTGGAGAGCCACCCCACCCCTCTCCCAGCACCCTGTACTCCCAGCACTCTGCCATGGTGGTCCCTGCCCTGAGGAGGGGATGGCATGGGCGAAACAAACATGCTAACCCGCATTGACCCATGTGGGCGGCCTTTGGCCTGGGCTGTGTCCTCAGGACTCCACCTGGGCTAGCAACCTACCCCATCCCTCTGGGGCAGTCCCAGGCCAACAACTGGTGGTGCGTGAACACACGTGCTGGTGGGTCCCAGGTCACAGCAGGCCACCATCACATCTGTTTTTACCCATATATGGTGCAGTTTCATGAAAAAGAAAAAAGAAAAATCCTAGCCCAATAATTACAAAGCTCTGTGTATGCTCTTAAGTAGCGTGCCTACAAAAACAGCCCCAAAGTTGCTACATCTCCTGTTTAACATCTTCAGACACCTTCAATATGGTAATTTTCTCAAATGAGAACTGCAACCTAAGAATTATGACTATTAGATGACTCACCTTTTCCTTTTCTAAATAGTGTTTTGAACATGGAAACACGTCCCTCAGTCGCAACAGCTTAACCCAAGTCTCCCCATAGTTTTCAAAACAGCTTTATTTACAACACTTTTGAAAGTGTAAACATAGACCTTTGAGTGTAACTGATGCCAAATGTTTTTCACATTAAGACTGTGCAATTGAGGCACATCTATTAATCCCTGGAACACTAGATTCTCAGGGTAAGGCATAGTGTCTCCTTAATAAGTCTGTGTGTTGATCTACATACCATTTCTGTGCTGAATAAATTGACTTGGCATTAGTTAAAAATCAATGCAACTTCTTTTATTTAGAGTATTTTATTGCTCCACAACCTAGCTTTACTATTCAGAGTAATTCCTTACACAGTAGGTTAAACAGTCTATTTTCTGCAGACTGGTGTAAAATTGCCTCATGGCCTAGCTGGACATTTATTTAAAAAGGCACGTAATGCAATAAAAAAAATCTTACTGACAAAAAAATGCTCCTTTCCTGCACACCAGCGGATTGTAATACTGAAATGGTTTGACAGCTTTTAAGAACATTTTTGGATGATGTGTAAGATATTATTGCTAGCAGCAGTTTGTCTACATTATACTCAAACAGCCTAACAAGGTCAATGTAGTTTTACAATTATTTTAAAGCTATACAAGTTACGTACATCATGCATAAGTAGTTTCAATAACTTTGAACATCAGTTTACTTAAAACTGGTTCAGTTGGGGTGTAAACCTTAGAAAAGAGGATTATAATGGAAATACAAACAGACATAGTAGTATAGTTATGTGAAAAGCAAATGCTTTCACGTAATTAGGCTTAACTAAACAGACCAGTGTATCGCATCCTGTCAGCTGCTTCCAGAGTTAACGTATCATCTGGTACAACTTAATGATTTTTTCCACTGAACATTAGGAACTTTACTCAGATATCACACCACGTACATTTCTAATGTTGCCTTATTTTAGTATTTCAATATTTCCTCAATTGGGGACGCATACTTAGTTCAATTCAGATTGCATAATATGGCACAAGCAAGACGTTTGAGGGGTAGGGAAAAAACAGCCAAATTCCCTTTCCTACCACAACTAAAGTAGTTAATTTGTGGAACATGCAGGGTGGCACTGCAGGATGCCGAACAGACACAGGAAAAGTGGGATGGGTGGCAACTCTTCAGGCAGCACATACACTTAGTCACAGATCTGGCTAACCCCATCTGTGCTCCTTAGTCTCCAGAAAAAAAAAAATCCATTGAAGGGAAAAAGATTTCATAATCTGTTATTGCTCTCAGTTAAGAGCCAGTCTGCTCGGAATACCACACACAAGTTTTCTTACGTCAAAACTTTAATGATTCAGGGCCTCAGTTCTGGGATGCTCAACTTCAAACTCTTTAACGGGCTTTTAGAGTGCTGAGCGGACAATCACTCCTTCAAGGTATTTGAAGTTGGACCCCCAAGAGCTGAAACACCCCAAATAAGTAGGTTTGATAGTCGATTTGTTTTGTATATGACCTGTGCCAAGTAGAAATTCCTGCTAAGGTCTGTATATTTTATCAAATCATCATTCATGTACATCACAAGGGGCAAAATGTAAAGCCATGGCAACAAATCCAAGCTGTTTAACATGCATATTTGGTACTGCTGGTATCTCATTAATCCAAAGCAAGTGAAATTGACAGGAGAATAGTTAAAATCTGAATTATGCAAAAGTTATAAATAAAATCAATATTCATGCAAGTGTGTCAAAGAGGATTACTGAAGCGCTCATTGTGCAGACAGGCATAGCTCAGCCAGCAACAGGACGACCAAGACAATAAGGTGCCAGACCACTTGGGGCATGAAATCATAATAAGAAGGTGTTGACACCTATGGACAGAGGAAACTACAAGAGGCAAGAATCTGTAGCTACCAGATTACAAATCCTGTTGACACATTGGATTGATCATGCAGCAAAAGTTCAAGGATCGTAAGAATTCTGGCAAAGAAATGGACCATGTGCTTCCATTCTACAATAGCAGAGATCTACTTCCTATAACTCTAGGATACTGCTAAAAAACTAAGCTGAGTGCAAAATTCAAATTAGGGAAACTTCCAGACTGACTAGAATAGACTAGTTTTTGCATTTGCCTTTCAATAGCAACCTTTCTGTAACTGCTGTTTTTAGCATACAATTTTAACTTATTTTCTTGATATGAAGCTCTTATGCAATGCATTGTGTGCTTTATTTCACTGAAACTAGCAACTGAAAAATAAAGTGAGTCTCCTTTCCCATTCAGAAAAGGAGCAGCCTCCATTGTTAAAAAAAAACATCACCACAAGGAACACCTCAAAATGCAAGGCTGTTCATATAAATATTCACTAGCCAAGCATACGAGTGTACTCCCCAGGCTGGGCCTTGCAATGGGAGAGGCAGCCAAGAGCTAAACATCCACTTGCCAGCTCAAAAAGTATCAGGCAGGCAAGTGGATTTACACAACCCTGTCAATATTGCCACTTGCAAATCTGGCTAGTTTTGTGCTCTGGCTGGGAGATGCACTCCTTGTAGCACACAACTAGAAGGCATCTGGCTAAAGAAGAGGCAGCCTATAAGAAGTGCAAGTGGGAAAACAGAATCACGATAACGTTTGGAGGCATAGTGGGGCTAAGACCACCCTCCCTCCCCCTGCCATGATATTAGTCATTTTTTAAAAACCTTTGCCTGCATAGACTTGTGTCTGTCCTGTGGAACTCAAATTTCCAGATGTGAAACGTAGCTGTAGCCGGTATTTTGGCAAGTTCTTCCCTCTGTTAGTAAATCATGTAAGTTTTGCATGCCTCTCTTCCATTAGGTACACATTCGTATAGCTGCTTATACCAGTGGTTCCTAAACTGCTGCCTACATGCCCCTATCTTAAAATAATATATAATCTCACAACCTCAAAAAGCAAAGCCATGCAACATTGATCAAATATCGGTTGGGATCATGACTCCATTAACAAATGGCATAACCCCAGCTGGAATCACAACTCCGTTTGGGAACCTAGGCTCTGGCCTAGCACCAAGTGCTGCCAGTGTACACAGATGATAACTTAGGAGCCCACTATAAGGCAGAGAAATAGCTCCTAGGGAGACATGGTCAGCTCTCAGCATTTTGGCACGCAGGGAAGAAAACAGTGAGGCACCCCCTTTGCTGATATTATGCTGGCACATAAATAGTGGATAACGTGGTGTCACCAGATGTGGCAAACACCCCCATGTTACCCTGGGAAACATTTCCAAAGCACCTAAATAATTAAGATGCTATGCCCCTATTGATATTAAGGGGATTGAGGCACCTAGGTCTTTTAAACATTTTTTAAAATGAATATGACTCTCTGATGCACAAGTATCATTGAAATGCAGACCCCTGCCATAACTGGAGCAGCTGCTTAATTTGTTCATAGGATGGGTCATACTTGAGTCAGACACCATGGCAAAGGAAACGCCAGGTGCTGCCAAGAAAGATGAACAATCCATGACTGTTTGTTTATCCCTCAAAGCTCAAAGAGGATTTGGTAGATGTTTGACCTACACTACTGGCATATTTATCACCTTTGGATACTTAAAGTTAAACTAACATCGAGAAGTCTTCTCGTCACACAAACTGACCAGATCGTTCTTGCCCATTTACTGGGAGACTCAATACAGATTAATTTTAAAAGGTAGGCACTTTAGAGGTGCTTCAATAGGACTTTCATAATAACTCAAATTATTTAACATACACCCTTCAAGTTAGAGGACTCTACTACTCAAAAACACTGATCTTATTCCAGGGGCGTAGCTACCATAGTGCAGGGGGGCTCAGTTGCACCCGGGCCCGTGCCTGTGGGGGTCCATAGCCAGACGGAGCATCATGGCCCCGCAGCGAGGGGGCCCAC
Organism: Sphenodon punctatus; assembly: GCA_003113815.1. Taxonomy (NCBI): domain Eukaryota; kingdom Metazoa; phylum Chordata; class Lepidosauria; order Sphenodontia; family Sphenodontidae; genus Sphenodon; species Sphenodon punctatus. The sequence continues at coordinate 339,678 of QEPC01012574.1, read as the reverse complement.
CCACCGCCGCCAGCCACCCTTGAAATTGCTGCCTGCTGCTTCCCCTGTCTCTTATACACATCTAGATGTGTATAAGAGACAGAACGTGCCCACAGCCAAACAGACGAGTTGGCTCACTTTCTCACATATTGACCCATGTGGGCGGCCTTTGGCCTGGGCTGTGTCCTCAGGACTCCACCTGGGCTAGCAACCTACCCCATCCCTCTGGGGCAGTCCCAGGCCAACAACTGGTGGTGCGTGAACACACGTGCTGGTGGGTCCCAGGTCACAGCAGGCCACCATCACATCTGTTTTTACCCATATATGGTGCAGTTTCATGAAAAAGAAAAAAGAAAAATCCTAGCCCAATAATTACAAAGCTCTGTGTATGCTCTTAAGTAGCGTGCCTACAAAAACAGCCCCAAAGTTGCTACATCTCCTGTTTAACATCTTCAGACACCTTCAATATGGTAATTTTCTCAAATGAGAACTGCAACCTAAGAATTATGACTATTAGATGACTCACCTTTTCCTTTTCTAAATAGTGTTTTGAACATGGAAACACGTCCCTCAGTCGCAACAGCTTAACCCAAGTCTCCCCATAGTTTTCAAAACAGCTTTATTTACAACACTTTTGAAAGTGTAAACATAGACCTTTGAGTGTAACTGATGCCAAATGTTTTTCACATTAAGACTGTGCAATTGAGGCACATCTATTAATCCCTGGAACACTAGATTCTCAGGGTAAGGCATAGTGTCTCCTTAATAAGTCTGTGTGTTGATCTACATACCATTTCTGTGCTGAATAAATTGACTTGGCATTAGTTAAAAATCAATGCAACTTCTTTTATTTAGAGTATTTTATTGCTCCACAACCTAGCTTTACTATTCAGAGTAATTCCTTACACAGTAGGTTAAACAGTCTATTTTCTGCAGACTGGTGTAAAATTGCCTCATGGCCTAGCTGGACATTTATTTAAAAAGGCACGTAATGCAATAAAAAAAATCTTACTGACAAAAAAATGCTCCTTTCCTGCACACCAGCGGATTGTAATACTGAAATGGTTTGACAGCTTTTAAGAACATTTTTGGATGATGTGTAAGATATTATTGCTAGCAGCAGTTTGTCTACATTATACTCAAACAGCCTAACAAGGTCAATGTAGTTTTACAATTATTTTAAAGCTATACAAGTTACGTACATCATGCATAAGTAGTTTCAATAACTTTGAACATCAGTTTACTTAAAACTGGTTCAGTTGGGGTGTAAACCTTAGAAAAGAGGATTATAATGGAAATACAAACAGACATAGTAGTATAGTTATGTGAAAAGCAAATGCTTTCACGTANCGAGGCTGGAAGGGTGGGTATTTGTGAGAATGTTCGAAGCCATCTCAAAGAACCTTATTTACAAGGTAGCAACCTTCTGTTCTTCGAGTGGCTCCTCACATGCTATTTTTACTAAATATGAACGTGCTTATGTGATCAAGTATTGTTACTAGCATGCAGCTATTTTGATGTGGCCCAGAGGTTTTATATGTTTTAAATATGTGACATATTTAAAATCTCTCCATTGATGGAGAGAGAGCGTGTTCTCCTACTGGAGTTCCATCCACTTACTGGATGAGATGCTAGTAGAAGGGTTCTCTCAGTCTCCAAGTGGTAGGGTTTTACTCAGCAGCAAGGAATTCCCAGTGTAAACTAATATTCTGCCCATCACATCTTAATGCTGAAAACTCTTTGTTGTTGGATTTTTTGAGTCTTCACCTACAATGTACAAGCCCCTCCCTAGAGCTCTGTTAGCCATAAGGTTCCGCGTGATGCTGAGAAGGATGCCAGGGATGGACAGGCCCTCCCTTAAGCCCCTCCCCTCCCTTAAGCCCCATCCACTTTGGGTTTTCAGCGCTTTGCACATGCGCCCATGAGGGGCCCATAACTAAGACTTGAGCGCAGGCCCTTCTCAACCTTGCTACGCCCCTGTCTTATTCATACTTGAATGCTCAAAACCCAAGGAGATTCTACCACTGTCTTGTAGAGACTTGCATCCCCCACCGCTCTCAGTAGTCACGCATGCCAACTGTCTTTTTCACCCCTTGGGCTGCACTATTCTGCTCCTATTCCACCGACTTGTCACCAGCCTGAGGAAGGGCTCTGTGTGGCTCGAAAGTGCGCACTCTCTCACCAACTGAAGCTGGTCCAATAAACAAAGATACCATCTGAACTACTTAATCTCCATCTAATTACTTTGGGGATTAAGGCAACCACCACACTCTAGACTTTCCATCCCTCAGATGCAGGACTGGAAGGTCCACGCAGCAATGCTGCGGATTCACACGCCCCTGCTTTAGGACGCTTGGGATTGCCATTCCGCTGGCGGAGTCTCCCACAAAGGTGCAAGCTCAGGACCGTAGCCCCTTGAATCCCCATCCTGCCCTGAAGCGGCTCACCCACCGCAATAAAGGACCTGGGGATACACGCACGGTGAGCAGGGAGATAGAGCACTCTATGGCAGGGGGACGGGGTTTCCCGGGGGAAAACTGCCCTGGATGAGGGGCTCCCAGAGACCGCGGGGATGGGCACCTTCCCCCACGGCGAGAAAACTGGGCTGCCCGCTAGTGCGGCCGCCGCGGGAGGAGGGTCAGGTACCTCTTGAAGTAGCCGGCGAGGCGGCAGCGGCGCTGCCCGTCCAGATGCAGGGTGCCGTCCCCGAAGACAGTGAAGCCGCCCCCGGGCTGAAGGCGCTGTGGGCTCAGCACGGTGAGCGTGTCCCCGCGCAGCTGGAAGCAGTCGGGCTGCAGGAGCAGCAGCTGCCTCAGCGGCAGCAGGGTCAGCTCGCAGTTGCAAGTCCGCAGGCTCCGCAGCTCCCCGGAGGAGACGGAGGTGAGGCTGGGCCTGGCCGAGCCGCACTCCGCCGCGCCGCTCCAGACAGGCATGGCGCTCTCCATCGGCGGGAGCTGGGTCCGGTGGCTGCAGGCAGGCAGGGGCCGCTGACCGGTGCGTGCAAACTCAGAGTCCTAGTCCCGCCTCCGCCCCGCCTCCCCGGCGTATATTGCCCACCGGTCACCCCAGTAACCTGTCACATGCTGCCGCCAGCCTGCCAGCAAGTGGCACTCCCCGGCGCCCGCCTGCCGCCGCGGCTACACAGCAGCCTGCCTTGCCGCTGGCGGGCAGTTTCCTTCTCCTTAGCTGTATTTCCCTCGCCTATTCCTACACCTTCCTCTTCCCTATACAGTACCCAATCCCCCTTCACCTAGCCCCGCCCTCACACGTTCGCCCATCCTTCCAGGAGTTCCTTTCCCTCCTGCACTCACTCGCAGCAAGCTCCCTCTCCAGCGAGCTTTTTACTTTCTCCTCAGTCACTTACATAGACCGCTTTCTTTTCAGACTCCATTCCAGCTTGTGGCACCCCTGTGATTATTTATCAGTTTAACACCACATAGCCATGCATGCACAAAATAATGCAGCTCTGAAAACCCTTTCCAAGGAGCCATGCCAGTAACCCAGCCATTTTGTCCCTTATCTTCTTCCCTATAATCCCAAGAATCGGTTTATTATTAAACTTTTGTATAGCATTTTCAGTATTCAAAATACATTCATTATCTAGTTCACCCTCAAAACAACCCTGTGGTTATTCCCAGTTTACAGACAGGGGGGAGGGAACTCCCCCCTAGTCCCCCCTAAAGGCCACTAGTGAGTTAATGGCTAAAATTGGTATTTGTTAAAACTCTATCCATTCTACCCTGGCTTTTACAAATAGTTTAAAAACACAAGAAGTTTAAAGACACGTGAAAGGGGTTGCATATAAGTGACTGACTGCAGCTTTATTGGCAATATGCAATATACATATAATACCTGTCCCATAGGGCCTTTTGCCCCCCCCCCCCCCTTTTACACTGCCTGTGTAGCACAAAGACAGCCCGTGCGGATTGTGCTGTTGTGGGGGTTCTGGGTGCTGTTTCCCCCCCCCCCCCCTTTTACAGGCCTGCAACCGAAGACAAAATAAAATGGTTATTAATTGGGCTATCAAGTTATCCAGTTCAACTATAATATGATATTACTATCTTGATGTGATGCAGTATTTTACTCTGACAAGGAGCATTTGGGGGATATGCTTGACAACCTGCTTAGACAGACCAGAGCCTGACCTTCACTAGCAAAATGACCCATGGCAACAGGTTTCAGCGAGTATAGACAAAAACAAACTGAAGTTAGCATTGTTTTAGAAGCCAAACCTGTTCAGTTCCACCTGCTTCTGTAGTCTATTATCAACAATGCACACCACTTTTCCATTGTCCAGACATCATACACATGCACACCTAAAAAAAGAATGAGGAAGGTTCTGGTTCAGGGAAAACTAGATTAACCGTGATTAAGAGAATGTGCAGAACTGCAGGTGTTGTTCATTAATACAGGAAATGGTGAGTAATTTGTTCTTAAATCTTTTGATGTGTTGTGTAGGTCAGAAACCAACAGACGATTGCTACTGTGGGTGAGAAGGAACGAACAAAGGTTATTTCTTTTGTAGAAATCTATTGTGATTATTAACATTATCGTGTCTGAACATATATTCCTAAGTATTTTAAGACATAAGACAGGATGCAAAATTTTGCAGGTGGCTGGGAGCCATTGGCGTCCAGAAAAGTGAGGCTGGCGACTGGTTCAGGAGGGTAGTAGAGCAAGAACAGTTTAATATCAGGATAAAGCCTGGCAACTGAATTTTTGGGGGCTCTCATAGTTCGATCTGAAATTTCATGCCCTGACATAAGATATACTATATATTATAGAGCATAGACAACTCCACCATCAGTGGTATGTGATCTCTTTATGGCAGGGTTGGGAAACCTCAGGCCTATGTGCCAAATGCAGCCCATGGCTAGTTTGGGGGTATTTTCAAACATGACGACACCACGGGTGGCCATACTTTAATTTGCGTGGCCACCGGCAGTGCTGGCATGTTTGATCCCGCCTGCCATATGTTACCGCAGGCGGGATCAAGGCTGTCCCCGACCCATAGCAGGATTTAGCCCACTCTGTGATTTGGGCTCCCTGCCAACTCACAGTGCGGGCTAAGTCCTGTCACGGTCTGGGGAAGCCACCCACAGACCAGGGTAGAACAGACTTTAACGTGTGATGGCCCACTCTACCTCACTCCAGTCTGGGGCCAGAGCTTTTCCAGACAGGCACGGTGACCTCATAGGCTGCTGCACCCGCCTTTCAGGGAGGAGGGTGGACTGTGCTCAGCGACCACGTCCACACGTCGCCCCACCCCAGGCCGCTGGCACGTCTGTTTGGTGGCCAGGCCAGATCCTGCTCGAGGTGAGCAGCCTCATCCTGCCCGGGGTGAGCAGCCTCATCCCAGGCAGGATCAAAGTGTGGCGGCGCACAGCGCTGTCACATATAAAAACACCCTTTATGTGTCCCCTTTCCAGTTCCTGAATCTTGCCCCTGGATTGAGTTCCTACCCCCAAGTACTGAAAAACAGTCCAAGTTAAGGGAATAGAGATGAGGACATGCATAGATCCAGGGCATAGGACCTGTCTATAATAATAAATTTATAATAAATTTATTTCACGTGGCCATAGGCCATTGCGCACCAATAAACAAATAAACAAGCAAATAGATTAAACATACAAAAACTCAAAACACAAAAAGAAATAAAATCATATCAACTCAAGAAATAAAAAGTGAAAAGGGGATCAATTTACATATCTTAAAATCATAATTACTGTTAATCCCATAATTATCATCAGCTCATGAGTGCAGGATTACTATCATATAGGGAAACACTTGTACAACCCACACTGTCAGGATCCCTGTGCAAGAGTTCATAGGTAGCTTGAATTGCAAAAAAAGATGTCTCATATTAAAAGCCAGCGTCAGAAATTTCATCACGACTTGAGTTACTGCTGGGAAGGTGTCCCTTAGAGCTATCTCCAACAGGCAAAGATCAGTTCTTCCTGGGAATTTCTCAAAAATAGAAGAAAGAAGTTTCTCACGCAAATTATCATACAAATGACAATAAAATAAAATATGTTGTGAGGATTCTGTGGATGCCATATCATACGGACAAAGGCGATTTCCATAAGGGATGCCAGAAAAGCATCCCTTCCACACTTTAGAGGACAAAGCACTGAAATGGACGCATAAAAATATATGCTTGTCCCTAAAAGTGGAAGATGAAGATAATTTGCCATTTTCCCCAGCTCTAGCAATCAAAAATTTTTAATCAATCATATGCAGAGAATTTTCTGTTTTAGCTAGGTCCTCCTGCCTTTCAGTATCTCCGATTCTTTCAAGAATCTTGGATATAGCAGCACAAATGTTTTTGTTAGCAAAATAATTTTGGGAAAACCCAAGTCTGAACAGATAGCTTTCAATGGTTCTTACCCATTTGTTCTTATAGGAGTCTTCCAGCATAAACCTAACTAGCCCAGTATTAATAGATTTTGTAATCTTAAACCAAAATTTTAGAGAGGACTCCCAGGCTGCTCTTGACCAGCTCCCCAAACCAAACTCCAGCATGATGGCTGCTGTTGGGGTGCCCTTTGGGATCCTAAACAAGTGTGGTTTTTTTACAATTTTATTCAATATTGCAAAATACAGAAAAAGATTATAATACAATACAGAATCATATCCTTCAGTAACCAACAAGGTGCTGTCCTAATAGTAACTTTGATTCAAAATGAAACAATTTAGTACAGAGTAATGAAAAACATAAATAATAAAAGATATAAAATATAAAATTATAATAAAAAATTATAGAACAGTGCAACCATCTTATAAATGTCTGTGTTAAAGTCCGGGGGTTGTCATTCCAAATGGTATTTTCAGATTGAATGTGGATTGATAGAGAGCTCTCTCTTTTCCATGTCCAGATTTTCCGTTATTATAGTCCAACTCGGGGTCCAGGTTCCTCCAAGGCCGCTTCTAGACGACCGCGCGGTGCGCTCGCGCTTGTTTTAAAAAATCCCGCGAGATGGAATTAGATGAGATGCTTCCATGAGTCACGGGCACGGGAGGGGAACGCGCATTCTTTTCCGGCCGTGATTTGACTGGGTCAGAGATCGAGGTGGTCAAATCACATCCGGAAAAGAATGCACGAATCTTGGATTCATTTGCAGAAGTCCATTCATGTGAACAACCAGTTGGTCAATATTTTAATTTTTTTATTTTTTATTTAAAATTTATATCCCGCCCCGGGGCGGCGAACAACACTCAGTAAAAAAATTTTTTAAAAAAACAATTTAAAAATACAATACAATGTGGGGAACCCCCCACCCCTCACCAAAAGCCTGACGGAACAGCCAGGTCTTACATACACGCCGAAACAGCAGGAGAGTGGGAGCCAACCGAGCCAAAGGCCCAGAGTCAAAGGCCATTTTCACACAGCACTGCTGGGTGGGGGGATGGGTGTGTGCCGATGGTGGGTGTGCTCCTTTTCCCATGGCCGGACACCCATCTCCACCCATGGAACCTCCTCCATTTTGTTGGATGGCTCCATGGGTGGGTGATGGGTGTGCATTGGAAGTGCACACCCACCTCCAGCTACCGCCCGTGGTGTTGCCACAGGCAGACACCCATCTCCCCACCACCACACACACACCTGCCCGCACACCCAGCGGGGGGTGGTGGGGACATCCATGAAAAACGGCCAAAGGCCCTTTTCAAATGGGATTTGGCCGCGGACAGATTAGGGGTGCTGCTGGTGTACCGTGCACCCAACTGCCCGGCGGCATCCCTACATGCTCTTGCTGATCTCGTGTCAGATGTGATCCTCCGGACCCCTAGATTGGTGGTCCTGGGGGACTTTAATATCCACACTGACACCGATCTTGGAGGAGCAAGGCATGACTTCATGGCCTCCATGACAACCATGGGCCTGTCCCAAATCATCTGTGGCCCCACACATGAGGAGGGACATACACTGGATTTGGTTTTCTGCACCGGCCTTGAGGCGGGGGGTCAGTTAGTAGGAGTTAAGGGGGTAGAGCCTTTGTCATGGTCTGACCATTACCTCCTTAAG
>QEPC01012574.1:313593-329557 GCA_003113815.1 Sphenodon punctatus | reverse complement strand
CGGGTGGCCACCCATGTTAGATCTTTTTCGGTGGCTGCCCCTGTGCTGTGGAATTCGCTCCCGGAGGAGGCTCGGCTGGCTCCCACTCTCCTGCTGTTTCGGTGTATATGTAAGACCTGGCTGTTCCGTCAGGCTTTTGGCGAGGGGTAGGGGTGGGGGTTTTCCCCACATATTGTATTTTAAAATTGTTTTAAAATTTTATACTGTTTTAATTAATGTTGTTCGCCGCCCCGGGCTGCCCTGCGGGCAGGAGGGACGGGATATAAATTTTAAATAAAATAAATAAAAATGGTGGGTGGGAGGATGGGTGTGTGCCCACGGTGGGTGGAGGTGTGCATGCACCCGCTCCCACAGGCGCACACCCATCTCCACGCGTGGAGCAACCATCATTGGAGCCCGTTGCTCCGTGCGTGGGTGATGGGTGGAGATGGGTGGAGTGTGGGAGTGCACACGCAGCCCCACCCACCGCGGGCACCGTTTCTATGGGCTCCCTCCCGCACCGCGGGCAGCATTCACACAGGCACACACACCGCACACGTGAAAAGGCCCAAAGAGGCAAGTCTTCTCCAGGGCCTGCTTTTCTGGATGGATACTCCTCCCTTGCAGAATCTCTGCTCTGCACCAATAATGAAGAGTGAGGAAGTGACTCCTTCACAGCTGAGGTTTAATTTAGGGAGCTATGAGTAAGAAACAAATTATTTTAATTGTAAGCTGAATATCCTTGGGCATTGTTCCAGAAGACACTTATGCATAAACTTGAAATGCTTTCACTTGCATAGCCCCATTGACTTTGATGGGCCTACACTGGTCAGAGAGTAAAAATAAATATGCAGCTGGTGCACTGGCGGCTACACACTCTGGAGTGGGGGGTGCCTGGCGGGGTAAGGGCAGCGCACAGAATAAACTGAGCCCGACTGGGCCGGCCAGCGAGCCCACCCCAGCCGGGGAAGAGAACAATGAGAATAATGCGCGGGCAGGTGGCTCTGCCCCTTGCGTGTCCCCAGTGCTCTGCCTCCCACAATGACAGGCAGCCATGGCAGCCAGTCACCGTCAGCCATGGTTGCTGGCCATGGTGGATCCCAATCCCTGTCAGGGGATGGGGCTGTAAATAGATGGTTTGTTTGCATGCGCTTGAGGCCTTGCTGGAGAAATAATTGTGCTGGCCTGCCTGGGTGGCCTTTGGCCTGGGGTCTTCGAGGGGACCACACCTGGGCCATCTGCCTACCTGGACCGAGGTAGCAGCATGCCCACATCTGGCAGCCCTGAAATAGACATGATGGTGAGTCTCTGGCCCAGGTAGGCCCCCGTCAAGTGTATTATCACGCTAAGTGTTTGCATTGGGTGTTTAAGTGTTTGCGATCTTGAGGCCTTGCTAGAGAAATAATTGCATAACACAATATATGGAATTCCACACTTTTGCAGATTCAATTTAAAGAGCCAACTTGACTTTAACAGCTTTGGATGTTTTCTGTGTGCACAGTGAGAAGAGAAGACTCTTTTGTTTTAACTAGAATCCCAGTAGATGATGCAATAGATGGAGCCATTTTCAAAGTTCAAATACAGTCTGAAAATGAGTCCATTACTACTCCATATTAATACCCCGTGTTGAGCTTTTCAGTATTCTGGTGTATATTTTGATTGACTGGCATGGCAACCTACAGTAGTGTAATCTTTTCCTGTCATCTCAATTAGTGTGAAATTAATGCTTTAAGTATTACAGCAAGGCTGGTCTCATCTTACTGATCCTGTTGCATTTCTGGATTAAACACTTAATGAAAAATGATCCAATTGTACTGTTTACAGACGTGGGTGAGGTTTTTCAAGGAAGCACATTCCCTTTCAGACAATGTGATCCAAATGTGATATTCCTGTGGCAGGAAAGTCCCAATCACTTCAGTAGGACTTGCACCCACATTGACTACAGATACCCAGGCTACTCTGCTTGAGGACTGGCTTGTAAAATCTAAAAATAGGAAACCCTAATAAATAGTACCTGTTTGTAGCAAATGTTTAATAATACATACAAAGGAGATGAAGAATTCTGTTTTTTCTTTACTTTGTTTTCCTTCATTTGTAGTACATAAAGTTTAAAGTACCATAAAGCAGATCAACAACTTTTAATCTGTTCTTTTTTAAAAAAGAGTAGCTTCATGCAGCCACACTAATGAAGCCTGTCTCCCTATGGTGGGGGAACAATGTTTAATGTAAGTCAGTAGGATTTTTTGGCTACAAAACTGCTCGCATCTCTTAGGCCCTTTTTGCACAGACACGGTGGGGATAGGTGTGCGCCGGCAGCAGGTGGAGGTGGGTGTGCACCCTTTTCCATGGGAACACACCCATCTCCACCCACAGAGCCTCCTCCGTTTTTCCGGATGGGTGGGTGCCAGGAGCGCACACCCACGTCCACCCACTGCCCGTGGTGTTTCCATGGGTGGACACCCATCCCCCCACCTGCTGCCACGCCATTCGCATGGACGCCCCCACCACACACCCAGCAGGGTCCATGCAAAAACGGCCATAGTGGAGCTATTACTACAAAAAAAAATTATCCCCCTACTTACCTTTACTCAGGCCTAGAGCTAGAACACTGGCATGGGGAGGGAGGGGCAGACTGAATGACAAGGGGAGCAGTTGAGCTTGCCTAGCACAAAGATGTACTATGCAGACATTTTCTTACCAGAATTCTGATTATTACTGTAATCGCATGTAGTTAACCCTCCCGAAGGATTGCTACTGTTGTGTTTTGGGGGACTTAGCTCACAGCCACCGCTACATCAGAATTGAGCCTTGACCCCAATCCTAAGGTAGATTTTCTGGAACTGGCACTCCAGGCAACTCTCCACCTCCCGTACAGTTAGCTCATTCCATTCCACCAACAGTTCAAGATAGTCTGTCCGATATAAATAAAGAACAGGTGCACCTGGCAGTCCACTAGTCAAGTTGATTCCTACCACCTTTCTTTTGATCCTCTCTGGCTCCCAGGGATAAGGGCATCCAAAATTATTAAGTATAGACAATGTTTAGTGTAAACCAATGAGATATAAAAAGGGGCCAAAACGTCCCTTCAGTTGCACCTATTATTATAAAACCTTGGATCCCTGCTTCTGTTTGGGCTATTGCCAAATAGGCCTCTCTACCAAATTAATTTGAATTTGGCCTTTGGGATCAAAAGTTATTAAGGGAAGACATAATGCAAAAACATATAGACAGGATGATCACAAAAGCCTTCTGTCTCCATAGGAAACCAGGCAAACACTTACATGGGAAACTGTGGTGTAATGGACAGAGCACTGCACTACGGGTGAGGAGATCTGGTTTCTAGTCTGTACTGACCTGCATTACACTCATGGCTAAGTCTCTTCACTTCTTTGGCTGCTTTTAGATGGACCCGTCTGGGGGGTGGGTCCATGTGCGACGTCCGGTGCGTGGGGGAGCCTTCACATGTGGGTGTGTGCTTGGTGTGAGCCAGCACCCATGCAGTGCCCATCCATGCCCCCAAACAAAGCAACTGAGGAAAACTTGGGTTGCTCTGTGTGGGGGCACAGGTGGGCAGTGCATGAGTCACAGGAGCGCGCCTCCACCCACAACGCTTTCAGATGGGTGCCCGTTAGGGTGGCCATACCTCCCCTTTAAAAGAGGATGCTTATGAAAAATGCATGTTGTGGGGCTGCATTGGTTCCAGTGTAGCCCTGCACCATGGGCGGGGTGTGTGTGGCATGTCCTGTCTAAAAACAACCTTTGTGCCTCTTTCTTCATCTGCAAAATGGGCATTGTGCCTTTCCTCCTCTGTAAGGCACGGGGAGATCTAGAGGATGAAAAATGCTATATCAGAGCTAATTACTGCCATCTATAAATCACAGCAATACTATAAAAACTACCATCATGTCTGTCATGTCTGTTTCTCAATATTAGCAGTACTAGCATATTGTGCTTTATTCAATTGGTCCTCAGGTAGATCATTGGGTGCCCAAAAATGTGGGCATTACCCATGGGTACTTATTTTAGTATCTGTTGCAGCTCTAGTGCTGAGTGTTCTGGCCTGGTTAAGCACATGGTTAAACTAGAATATCTAATTTTAAGCACAGCAGTGGGTTAAATCATGCACCTAAGCACTTTGCTGTATCAAACCAACAGAACTCAGACCTTTGCAGCCAATTGCATCTAGTCTCAACAGGTGCATGGGAATGCCTTTCCATTGGCTTTCATGGAGCTCCAATCCTGACTGGGAGTTTTAGATGTTAGTTACTGTGTAGAAACTGTAAATAATGTTGTGACTTTGGAATGGTGAGCTCTGATTCCACCCCCACCCCTCTTTGGAATGTTAAATCAGGATTAGAGCTGAAATGGATAGACTTTGTGCTAGCTGCGGTTATTCTGTGACAGATTTGCAGATTTCCCTGTGACTAACCACAGGCAAGCCTCATACCTGTTGGATTAACCAGCAGATAACAAAGCAGTTGTAGACCCCAATCCCCACAATCGGTTTATGGGGGGGCAGCGATGGACGGCCTGGTGGGGGAGCAGATGGCATAGTTGAGTGCCAAGCAGAGGGTCAGCAATCCCATACAACTTGTTGCTGGTGACAGATGCGGTGTGGGTGGCAGAATTGGTGCAGCTCGGTTGGGGCAACACAGGCCTGTTTGGGGGAGGCATTTGCAGTAACACCCAAGTAGTCGTTTTAGCTCTATTTTGGATAAAACGAGGAGGGACAACAGAGCCATTGAGTGTTTTTGTTAAGTAGATGGATAAAGACAGGGAAGGTGTGACTGAAGCAGAAAAATCAGTTTGGGGGCAGAGGTAAACTTTAGCTGGTCAGAAAAGGTGGCAAGCTGAGAAGTCTTGGGGGAGAAATTGTAGATGGTTTTGGGGACCACCACCCCCCCCCCCCCCGGTAGTGCTGGATTTCTGGAAAGAAAGTTGCAGAGAGGGGCCGCTTTCATCAGTGAACCGGACTGCTAGGCTACGGCAATTGCAGCAGTGCCTGTGAGGGAGCGCAGCAGGTGTTGTTAGCTGCTTCCATCTACTTCTCCTATACCTGTAAATCTGTACATAATAATACACTCCATAAGACTCGTTTCTCTCTCCTCAGAAGGAATCCAAGATAGGAAAGGCTGCCCTGGAAACTTCCCACCACTTGGGGAAGAGGGATCAGCAATGAAAATGAAGAGCTTAGGCCAGTGGCTCCTAAACATTTGCCTGTAAGGTCCCATTTTGAGACTTCATCCTGTGACATCACACAGCAACAAAGACGTGCAAAATAGATCACAAATCAGTCTGGATCATGACCTCGTCTGCAGATGGTGCAACCCCCTAGGGGATGCAACCAATAGTTTGGGAGCCCCTGGCTTACGCCACATCATTGCCTGGAGCTTACCTGGCTAATGGAAGTAAATACCTCCCAAGATTGAGGGGCCAAAGAGGGACAAGCCTTGCCCTCTTAGCCAATAAGTTCCACTCTCATCAAATAAGCCCTACCATAAGCCATTTACATATGCCAGCGTTCTAAGTACATAAGGAGAGACAGAATCAGTCTTGTTTATTATTCCATTTAGTTTCTTGTCGTTCCATCATTTCCCCATTGTCCTCTCAAGTGCTTTTCCTGGAAGGCAATCAGGAAAAAAGTGTCTGTGGCTTGAATGCCTTTTTGTTTGTTTGTCTGTCCTGAAAGACAGACTTTGAAACCCTGAAAAGGGGGCAGTGGGATTCAGCACTCAAAGAGGGGCCATCCTTCCAAAACAGGGATTGTTAGAAGGTTCGGAGATACACTCTAATTGTACAATCAACCCTAACCGCTCCAAAATCACCCTCTCTCATCATCCTTTTATGCAGAAGACTGTTTGGACAAAGGTGATTTGGCCATGGTGTCTATGTCCTTAAGATTTGCAAATGCTAATACAGACCATTGGGGTTACAAAGCTGCTGGATTTAAAATAGTGTAGCCTTGAGGCTGTTCTGTTTTGGCTCCAAGACAAGTTTGTGTTCACTACCGTCCAGATAGCCGCAGGTTAGTGAGGTGTGAACCTGATTTAAAATCAACTTTATGCCACCCATTTTCATAAATAAGTGTGCCCTGGGTGCAGCTTTATCTGCAAACCAAGATTTATATCTATCTAAATATGCAGCACATTGCTTCAGCCTCATAGCTGTAGACATATGAAAAGATGTTTCCTTGAGGATTCTTCCTGAAGGAAATTTAGAATCATGTTTCCCACCATGGAAATCCTTGTATGGGGTGTGTCTGCTGCAAATTATGTCAGTTTATTGTACTTGGAGTCTTTTCATTAAATGAGAACTTTCGACAGAATTCCGATTATAATTTATGTCAGATGTACAGCAGGGAGGTTAGGCTCCTAGCACAGACAGGTAGACTGTTTACACTAAAAAGCAAAAGAAAACTTGAGGAATGGGAGAGAGGTTTCTTCATGTTTATTATCACTGAACTGAATCTCAAGGAGGCGCTACTTTATAAAAAAGATTGCAGAAGAAAAATGTTTGTAAAAGGATAAAATGTTGGCTTTGCTCACTTATTTTCATCCCACAGGAATTAGTCACCATGGCTACGCATACTTTCTTCCAGAATGACTCATAAGCTTTACTAGTGGAGCATATGAGATGGAAATAGAATAACATCATGAGGAATTCAGATTAAGTTTTAACATTTTAAAATAAGCTTTTAAGCACTGATGCACAAAATGTGAACACTTTACAAGATGTGTGCCACCAAAATACACATAGAATTTAAGAGCTTTTATTTTAGGAGGTAAAAGTCAATGAAAGTTGGTGTAATTCTAGAGCAGATTGTGTTATAAATTGGTTTCTAAAATAAATTAGACAAACAAAAAACCTACGGTTTTACAAACTTAGTTAAGACGGTTTCATATCAAGCAAACTTTTACAAACCTGGAAATTGTATATGTTAACGCTCCCACCTTAACTTGCACACCTTGTAAGCACTGAAGTTGTAGTATGGTGTTACATACTTTGCTCGCTCACAACTTAGGCTCCATGAACCCACACTTTCCCTTGGTCTATCAGCCCCAATCCTCTTCCTTTGCAGGTTGGGGGAAACACTAAAGCTAGGATGACACGCTCCTCTCACTCCAATATTACATTGTTGCTCTGCTTTGAATGTGGCAATAATTTATCTTTTTTAAAAAAAACAACTTATAATTGAAGTATCCATTCTGTGGCACCACATTAAGTACATCTCCCGACTGCACAGGTGACTAACATGATGTTAATATTGAAATATGACATGAATATTGTGCTCCATGGAGTTGTGCTTCATGAACAGCTGCCACCCAATTGCCTCCTCCCCTGGCTGGCCATAACCCCGGCCTCCACAGTCAGTCCCGGTGGGTAGCCCCTTCCCACTTAGAGCCCCGTGGGAATCAGCCTCCGCCCAAGGAGAAGGGAGGAAGGACTTGCTGAGCCGGTCAAGGAGGGGAGGAGGGAGTGACTGACAACGGGCGGGACCCCCACTGCGGGCGAGACAGAGAGCAGCAGCAGCGTGAGAAGCCCACGCAGCCTCCCTGCAACCGATCGCTCCTAACATGCAGGGAGGAGCGAGCAGACCCCCCGCTGCTTGAGTCAGCCGGTGCCTCTTGGGGAAGCTGCTCCCCACGCTGCTCCATGCACAGTGCCATGTCAGTTACACAGTGGCCTGCTCCGCTCCTCTTCGGAGAGCCAGGGAGCTGCGTAACTGACATGACACTGACTAGCCTAGTCAGTGTCATGCCAGTTACACATCACTCCTTCCCTCTGGAGTCAAAAGCGGGGAAGCGGGGAGCTGTGTAACTGACATGACACTGACTGGCCTGTGAGTCAGACTAGTCAGTGTCATGTCAGTTACAGAGCGCCCCAGCTCTCGGCTCCTCTCTGGGAGCAGGGCTGGGGAAATGGGGCACTGTGTAACTGACATGACACTGACTAGCCTGTGAGTCGGTCAGTGTCATGTCAGTGTGAATAGTGCATGGGTTTATTGCAGCGCGAGCAGCCAACGGGACAGATTTGTGCCACCCTTTTGCAAATGCATGAGCTAAGTCCTGTAAAAGCACACGCACACAAATAAAACATAAAATAAACATCTTCCACGACTCCATTTCACAATGTGAAACGAGAAGCACATACCCTGACCATTTCCTGACTTCTGTATGCAACCAGATTCTCTCTTACTAAGAAGATCAAAGAGAAAACTGTTAACGTCGGTCGCAAGCCAGAGGAAATTGCCCCGATAACTCCCATTGAAAACAATGGGCCTCTTACTGAAGAGAGTTAGCTCCGCCTTAACTAAAGGAGCCGCGATAGCAGCTCCTTAATACACAGCAGTCAAAGTCCAAGGGCTTTTATCTATGAGATGGTGCACATACATCAAGGCAGTTTCAGAGCTGAAGGGTGCTGTTGGAGCATGATTTGTAGAGAGTCATACAGCTGAAACCCTGAGGTTTAGGAGGCTTTGTTCAGCACATCCTGTCTCCATTGAAGTCAATGGCTCAGCTCCCATTGGTTTAAATGGATGGTGATTGCTCCTTCCTGTTATGTCCATAATTGCAATATTAATTGCATGTTTGTTTCAATGTAAAGTCAAGCAAAATTAGTGTAAAGTGAGCAAGAAGTCAGAGAACGAGGCATACCCTGAACTACATTTGCTTAAGTGCATATATAAGAATTTACTTGAGTATAGTGCTCGTGAAAGGTCCGATACTGACTACACCATCATCTCTCCAAACAACTGCACAAACGGGGCAATGCAAGTTCCTCCAAAAATAGCCCACTCCAGATCTAGAGGGCCAACCACTACAAATAGTGTTGCCAGCTTAGGTATATTTTTCCAGACCGCTTATGGAAAATACATGTTGCAGGGCCTGGATTGGCACCAATGCAGGCCCTGCAACATGTATTCTTCATAAGTGGCCTGAAAAAATATACCTAAGGTGGCAATTCTAACTACGAACCAAAAGCTATTTCAACCTCCTAGCTCACTCAAGGCCTTGACCTCCTTGTTCAGAGTGAGAGAACAAGGGTTAGTTAATACTAATTTTAGTGGGACCACTCATGGATTGCTTACTCAAAGTAAACTTGCCAGAACCAGATCATTAGAGGCTGGGTTCTGGCTGGCTCATTATGTGAGCGCAAAATTGAGGCCGCACTCCAGCTCCTTTAATAGTGAGATAACAGAAATTCTGTTAGGTAACCCCAAAGAGAATGAATACAGGGCTCTTAAATAGCTGGGAAGGGGCATGGAGCAGACAGAGCCAGGACACTCCCCCTCATGTGTTCCAGGCAGCAGAGCCTGTTATTGGCTTACCATGTTGAGGAATGTGGGAATCATTTGGTTTTTGTACTCCCCTATGCATAAAGGGCACAAGACAGTCAGTCTGCCTCTCTCAAGCAGAATGCTTCTGGTGTTCCTCCAGGGACAGTGTGCAGCTGTCCCCATGCCACCTTAACTTACTGTGGAGCCAGTAGAACAATAAGTCTATGGAGAAGGGTGGGTAAAAATGTGAAAAATAAACCAATAAAAAGCCTTCGTTTATAACCTAAAGACAGGGTATTGCACACTGGACCCCAAGCGTTATAATGAGAGCTCCAGGGAATGGAACATTTAGTTTTTGTAAGTCTATCCCAGTTCACCTTATTTTCAGTCAATACCAGGCAGGTGCACTTTCAGGTCAGTGAGTTTATGGAGAGGGGGCAACATTGACATCTAGTGGCCAATTTGGCTAACTCCAAATGCATATTCTTTTCCCTCTGAAGACTGTTCAGAAAATGTCAAGGGGAGGAATACAAACAAAATATCATGAAAATTTTGCATTTTTTCTTTTAAAAATAAATCACTTGGTTACCAACAAAAGAATCCTTCCACTGCCCAATGAATAAGAGTACTCGCTGCCCAGTTTCAGCTCAGTCTGCTGGCCTGTAGCCTACTGAACGGGTGATTTTAAATGAGATGTTACCATGCATGGCCACCCAGAAGCCATTCAGCCAACTGCCCATCTGAAGGTGAAGTGGGGAAATGTGTGCTCCCGTGAGCCATGTAGCACCCACTCATGGCGCACTGCCAAGAAATCCAGAGTGTGCCATGTGGGACAAGCCAAAAAAGTGTGTAGCCCAATCCTATATGAAGCAGACTGGTCCACCGCTGATAGGCACTGTGGGCAGCAGGGAACACAGCATTTGCAAGTCACAGGCACTGGCCGTGAACGCTGGGGAGCCTACTTCCTCAGTACTCACGCCCAGGACAGGTCATTTTCAAAGGCCAGCCCAGCACACTTCCTCCGTCCTCCCCCAGGGTCTATGGCAAGAGGAGCGCGCGTTGACTGCCACAGTAGCCATGTTTGGAGCCGCCCATTAGATTCCTACTCTACCTGAGTGGCTACTCTGCAGTTGTGCCACTCAGCGGCCATAGATCACCCCCTCAGCCTTGCTCGTTAAAAAACACCCAATGAGGCTTGCTCAAGTAGAGTGCTTTGAAGATCAGAACCTTTGTTAGCTACCCTTCTATTTTCCTCTGCCACATGTGCTTAGGGTGCCCATATCTCCCCTTTAAAAGAGGACACTTATGAAAAATACATGGATTAAAGGGGAGGTATGGCCACCCTACATGTGCTCAAGGCCACATGTAAACATCATTACTATTAATTGTTGAGTCCCAGCAATGTGCTCGACTCTGTGCAAGATGTTATCAGCTTTGCACTGAGCTTTTAAAACAAGAGACAAAATACTGATAGACCTTGCCCCATAATATATAATCTGGAAACAAGTGGTTCGTGCAGCAAGCACCTGAATTAATGGAACCTGGTTTCCAAAGGCTGAAACAATGCTCATTGTAAGTCAGTGAAAATGTTCAGCAATGAAAGGGGCCACATTTCCTCTGCTGGTACACCTATCATTGTGAAATTTCTGCCCTTTGGGCCTTCTACTCCTCTATCAAAGTTGGTTGAAATCACCCTGCAGGATGCAAAGTTATAAACTTAGCATACATCTATACAAAGTTGGCACAAGTCTTCTTTGGAAGCAAGCTAAAATGATCTTACAGCAGACACTGTACCCATAGAAGCTTTCCTTCCAAGAATGACTAAAAAGAGAGATATTTACACAGAAAGAAATGGAAGAGTTTGCCTCTGTAATAAAGTTTTATTTTTCTGTTTTCCTACCATGTACATTTGTTGTTTTGTGTGAAAAATCCCTGATGATGCTTTATCTTTAATATATTTCCTTATTTGAATGTCTAAAATTCCAACACTCTAAATGTGACCAGCAGGAGTTGAAAATATGTGCTGAAAGAAATCTTAACTGAAATGAGCAGCCCACTTTACAAAAAGCAGGAGCATTCCAGCTATCTAAATATGAATTCAGAGAATGACAGGTGATTGACTTTGTCGCAAACCCCTGTATGCCTCAGTGCTCCAGCTCAGTGGAGAGGAACAGTGAATGGCACTTTCTTGTATGCAGGATTGTTGTGAGTAACCCAACTGGTTAATGTACAAAAGGAAAAATGAATGGCATGTTAATTACCTGTCTCTGTCAAGCTTTTTGACCTAGCAACATTTTAATCCTATATCTATCTTCAAAAGATCCTGTAACATCACTGTAAAAAGTTGTGTTGTCTTGTCAATTTTTGGCCACTATTTGCACAGCAGAAGGGGTGAACCAAGGGTGACCAGACTTTTGGTGCATGCATCTACCATTCTGATCCAGGTGTCAGAATCAGGCAATCTAGTGATACTCCTACTAGTTCCAGCCCACCAAGCTGAGACCAGGACCAGCATCATCTGTGACCTACTGTGGGCTAGTTTGTGATCCACCAGTGGATCACGATCTACCTCCGCACTAACCCATAGCACTGTGCAGTGTGTTCCCCTCTCTGCACCCAGGAGTGAGAGTGTTTCAGATGAGATGATAGCCCCCTGGAGTCCAGGTCTGGTCCTTTCCCCACTCGCGTTTAGTGTGTAGAGCCTAACAAATGGGCATCCCCCCCGGTGTATATTTCTTGTGCATTCGGGCAGCCCACACTCAGAGGTTTAGCATGACAAGGCTAATTCACATGCAGGCATTCCTCCCTGCCACACTCTGCCCACCAACCCTCCCCTTCTTGGGCCACTTTCAGACATGCTGCACCCCCACCCCCACCCCCGGTGCATATTTGGGCTGCGGGGGGGGGGAATGCGCAGCCTGAATATGTGCGGGGATCAGACGTTCTGAAAGGTCCCCCCACGCACGTGGGATGCAGAGCGGAAATTGAGCTCTGCATCCTGCGCAGCTTTGCTGGGGGGGCGCTTTCTGACAGGACAATCCCCACGCATATTTGGGCTGCGCATTCCCCCCGGCCCCCGCAGCCTAAATATGCAAGAGGGGAGCATGTCTGAAAGTGACCCTAGTATCTTGCTCCCTGCCAAGACTCTCAGCCGTGGTGAACCATGGGAAGAGGAAGCCACACCAGCTATTTCTTTCTTCCAGGCTATTATGATTCCAAGAGATAGTCCAATGTCTGCTATCACTGACCAATGGAGGGTCATACCTGGGTTTATACCTGCCAGCACTTGGCGGTTCAAAATAACCTTTTACTATGCACATAATGCTGAGTTCATTGAGCAAATTGCATACTCTATTGAGTGCTAGGGGTGAAGTGATCTGCTAAATTGCTGGTCATGAGAAATTTCTATCAGGAACCAAGATCAATTTCCCAACCATTTCCCAATGCCAATGCAATTTCTTAATTCTTGCAGTATGATATATCATCCCGATTTACCGACTTTCCACTTACCATTTACTGCATACAGTTCATTTACCACTTCCTGAATTGCCAATATTTACTTTTGGGTTTGTTGTTTCCGCATTTCTGAGCCAATCACTGTGTGAGTAGCCCACGCCATAACCTCCTCCCAGTGCCCTTTAACCTCCACTTCAGTGCCTCCAATCAAAATTGTTGTTCTATGCTGTTCCTTTTGCTTTGACCAATCTGCAACCAGATTGCAGATGAATAAAGAAATCTGCATACCCACCAATGTGTGACAAGGAAGCACAAGGGAAAATGGAGTGCAAGAAATGGGTGCTGTGTTGGTATTCAGGGGTGGATCCAGGAGGGATGTTGATGGGGGGGGGCTGAAGTCAGAAGTTGGTATAGTGACAGTATACAAAATAAATTTTCCATTAAACAGGAAAATAAATGCACTATTGAAGTAGTACTTAAAACCATCTCTTTTCAATTATTAAATCAAGAAATTAATACATTATATATGATATTCCATAATAAAAAACCTCTAGAATAATAGATAAGGCTTTTGCAAATTCAACTGTGCACTGAAGAGGATGGAAATTGCAAGTTAAGGCTCCTGCCTTAACTTGTGAGCCATGTAAGCAGTAAAGACGTTGCACAGTCTCGCATATTGTGCTTGATTCCAACTTAGCCTCCATGCCTAATATCAGCCTGGAATTAGACCTGGGCAGAAAATGTCAATTATTTTCATGGGAAATTACTAAAATGTTTCCTTTCCACACACCTCCCCCCCTCAAAAAAGGAGGGGGGAAAAACCATGGCCACCACTCTCTGGGTCGGTGAGTGGCAGGAAACAAATGTGCCTCCTGGCAGGAAAGCCATCCCACTGCCTGCTTGACCTGGCTAGGGGGACAGCAACAAATGTGTGGCTCGCTGGCCCTGCCCCCATCCGCTCCCAGCACCCCACCCCTACGATGACGCACAGCTATGGCGATCCTCACCCTTCAGTGGGATTGCAGGGCCAAAAAACCTATGCTGGCCCACATTGGCCTGCGTGGGAGGCCCCTGGCCCAGGCTGCACCTCTGACATTTTCCAAAGGATGCCTCCCAGGCTAGCTACCTACCTGCCCCAGGGCAGTAGCAGGCCCGCATCTGGTGGTGTGGGACCACACATGCGGGTGAGTCCCGGGCCACAGTGGGCCAACGCAGGCCAGCAGCTCGTTTGTTGTTACTCTGGGATGGTGTTGGAGGTGAAATGAACAGGAACTGGATGGAATGACACAAGGGGCAAAGAGTAATGGGTGGAATGATATAAGGGCTGAGTGAATTTTTTAAAAAGAGCCCTAGGAGGAGACAGAATGGCAAAAGATTGAGTTGAGTAAGAAGCAGGGTGTTGGGGGGTGAGGATGCATGGAATATCATGGTACTGCATGGAATGATAAGGATTTGGAAGAGGACATGATGGAATAACAATGGGAATGATGGAGAATGTGTTGAAGGCAGGGGATGTTATTGGAATGACAAAAGGGAATGGCATAGAGAAATGAGGAATGACAAGGAAAAATGAGGAATGACAAGTGGCCAACCAAAAATAGATGTCCATTTAGAAATCACACACCAGGCAATCCAGGATCAGCAATTTCCCCCCTCTGCTTCCTCCTGGCACATTTCCTTTCCCTAAGACACCCAAACAGTATTCCTCAGTTTCCCCAATCTTTGAAGACAATCCTGTGCAGTTTAAAGTTTTAAATAAGACAGGAAGAATCCATACAATTGCTTTGTGCAGGACAGTTTAGCACAGGAAAAGATAAGCTGTTTGGAACACAAATCATATGAGGAAGAGGGTAAAGTATTTGGGTGTGCTCATATTTGGGGAATACGATAGTTTACAAATACTTGCCATAAAGAAGATAGAAAACAACTGATCTCTCTTGCTCTGGAGGGCAGGACAAGAGGCAATAGGTATGAGCTGCAGAAAGGGAGATTTAGACTGAACATCAGGAAAATCTTCCTGAATGTAAGGACAGTCTGGCAATGGAACGGGCTGCCTAGGGAGCTGGTGAATTGTCCATCATTGGCAGTTTTTAAGAAGTGACTGGGTGAGAATGTGCGTGGGATGATCTAGACATAGCAAATCCTGCACCAAACAGGGGGCTGGACTCAATGACCCATGGGATTCTAATGCTGAATGATACAAGAGACACAGAGAGACCCTTAAGTGTAGACTGGGTATTAGAGCCTGAAACTCTGTTTCAGACCTTCCTGTTTCTGGAGCTGGTCAGGACTGCTCTCTGGGAAAGAGTTATAGGCTGCTTGTACATGAGATGGGAGGGACTAACACGAGCCAAAATCACACCAGGGGGAATCACAGGAAGCTCATCTCATGTGCGTGGGGTTTTAGCCCATTTCTGGCACAATTTCTCTTGTGGACTACAGGACTGCATTTTGAGTCCTGTAATCTGCGAGAGAAATTGCACCAAAAACAACTCATGTATACTAGAGACTTTGGAACTGCCACTGAAACATGCATTGAAAGGGTGCTCATGAGGCCTGTTGTTCTTGGGAACCCAGTCTATCCTGTGAAGCCCTGGCTCATGAAGGCATACAGCATTGTCTCCACCCTAGAGCAAAGGTATTTGCTCAGTGCCACTCTCTCTGTTGTGGAGAGAGCTTTGGGGCTTTGAAAGCACTGGAGATTAGAGGTGGGACCCCGGGCCCATTACCGGCTACCGGATTTACCGGTTACCGGTTCTCTAAAAACCGGATTCCCGGATTAAATTCGGTATACCGGTACCGGATTTATTTCATTGAGTTCAATGGGCGCTGTGTCCCCATTGAAATCAATGAATTCCTTCCCCCTCCCCCTCCCAGGCTGCGTGGGTGGAAGGGGGGACACCCCCCACCCACCCTGGATTTTTGTTTAAAAAAAGACTCAGAGGCGAGCCCACCCCCCAGCACCAGCGGGCGCGGCGTCCCCGCAGCCGCCGGTAAGTATGACCCGATCCCGGGGGGGGGTGGTGTTTAACACCCCCCAGGGATCATCCCTACTAAAGTTCATAGCTTGCTTACCTTGCGGAGCTCCGGCGGCGGCGGGCGGTCCGGCGGCCTCAGCGCCGGCTGTGGCTGCCGGCGTCAGAGACGCTCTAGGCCTTCCGGGGAAACCCGGAAGTTCCCCGGAAGGCCTAGAGCGTCTCTGACGCCGGCAGCCACAGCCGGCGCTGAGGCCGCCGGACCGCCCGCCGCCGC
>QEPC01012574.1:272641-289831 GCA_003113815.1 Sphenodon punctatus | reverse complement strand
GTGACTCTTCAGTCCCCCCTCTCTCCCCAATCCTCCCCGCACTCGGGAACCCCTTCCCGAGTCCACTTCCCTGATGCTGGGCCCGGTGCAATGTTCCCTCATCGTCGCCGAGGCTCCTCAGGTCCTGGTCAGGCCTTTCCAACCTGGCCCTCGGTGCTGCTGCTGCCGCCAAGGTTAGGCTCTGCCGTGGAGCCAGGTCTGGGGTTGGAGTCCCCTGTTCCGCTCTGGGAGTTCCCTGGGGCATGCCTCCTGGTGCCTCGCGCTTCTCCCCTTCTGGCTCTCCCCGGCTCTCTTTGAAGGGCGGGCCCACCCCTTCCCGGCATCAGGCTCACTCACCTGGTGGTGGCGCACCGCTGGCCCAGCTGATTGCAACCGCTGCAGCATCACAATCAGTAGGATCTCCTCCCTGCTCCGCCAACCTGGGGTGCGGCCCCTCTTCTGTCCTGGCTGGGTAAGTCTGTTACACACACACACCCCGGCAAGAGTGAGGCCGACCCTGATGCTCCCCAGGGAGTGGATGATCCCTGTCGAGAAAAGAAATCAGCATTACCATGTTGCCACCCTGCTCTATGTGAGACAGTAAAACAGAACAGTTGCAACGCGAGGTACCACCTCATGAGGCGGGCATTGGTGTCCTTCATGGACGCCAACCACTGAAGGGGTGCATGATCAGTCACCACATGGAAGGGGGTCCCCAATAGATAGTACCGAAGCACCCCCACTGCCCACCAAATTGCCAGGGCTTCCTTTTCAACGGTAGTGTATGCTTTCTCCTGGGCGTTCAACTTCCGACTAATGTAGGCCAAGGGGTGCTCTTCATCCTGCACCACTTGGGCCAGCACGGCACCCAATCCTACATTGGGTCTGTATACAGTAAAAAAGGTAGAGAGAAGTCTGGGCTGTATAAAATGGGTGCGTGACACAGACGGTCCTTTAAGAGGTGGAAGGCCTGAGTACCGTCGTCAGTCCATTGAACTCTTTTAGGCTGTCTTTTACGTGTCATCTCTGTCAGCAGAGCCGCTATGGTTGAAAAATGGGGAACGTGCCTTCGGTAATAATCCGCCAACTCTAGGAACTGCTGCACTTGCGCTTTGGTATATGGTAATTCCCAGTCTCTCAGGGCCTGTAGTTTGTCCCATACGGGATTAATACACCCATTCCCTACCCGGTAGCCCAGGTACTGGACCTCACGCAGTCCTATCTTACACTTACTGGGATTGGCCATCAGCCCGGCTTGGGCCAGCACCTTAGCAATTTTATGAAGGTGTTCTACGTGCTCCTCCCAAGTCTTACTGAATATGACAATATCATCAATATAGGCCACCGCGTTTGTCCCATGGTCAAGTAACAGTTTGTCCATCAACCTCTGGAACGTAGCGGCGGCTCCATGGAAGTCGAAGGGCATCCTTATGAATTGAAATAAACCCAAATGGGTTGCGAAAGCCGTTTTCTCCTTGGCTCGAGTGGTCAGTAATATCCCTTAGTGAGATCCAGAGTTGACAAATATTTAGCATTGCCCACCATTTCTAACAATGTGTCTACCCGTGGCATGGGATAGGCATCAAACCACGATATGGCATTGACCTTCCTAAAGTCAATGCAAAATCGTGTCGATCCGTCAGGTTTCGCCACCAACACAGGTTGGCTCCTCCAAGGACTACAAGACTCCTCTATAACCCCTAACTTCAACATCTCCTGGACTTCCTTCTCCACTATCTGCCATTGGTGACGGGGATTGCATCACGGCGCTTCCCTGATTACCTTGCCGGGTTCTGTGTCAATATCATGACAGATTAGTGGGGTACGCCTGGGCTTCTCTGTGAACACGACTGTACTGGTTTACCAGAGACTCTAATTGTGCCTTCTGGTCGGGTTCTAAAGCGGGACCCATCTGTACTCCGCGTCAATCCCCGGGGTCGGTAGGCGAAAGGGCCCCTTCCCCTTCTAAACCTACCGCTGCCTGGTCCCTTTTGTTCACGACCTCCCTTTCCCGCCATTCCTTTAATAAATTTGTGCCCTGATCTGTCTGGATAGTCTTGGGAAAGCCCACCTGGAAGAATATTTACAGCAGCTCCCAGGCCACCACTGGCGCCTTAATGGATCTAACCGCCACGGCCTCTGGATAACGTGTGGCGTAGTCCACCAGTACCATAATGTATTTATGTCCTTCCGAGGAAGGCTCTAAAGGCCCTACTATGTCCAGTCCTACCTGCTCAAAGGGTATCCCCACCATGGGTAATGGCACCAGCGGTGCGGGGGCTACGCACCGCCGATTAGTTAGTTGGCAGTTGGGACAAGAGGCGCGAAACCGCCTCACTTCTTCCCGTATCCCCAGCCAATAAAACCGGGCCACTATTCTCTCAAATGTTTTCTCTGCCCCTAGGTGGCTGGAGCAGGGGGGCACGTGTGCCAGGCGAAGAATACCTGCCCGCGCCTGGGCAGGTACCAACAATTGGCAGACCTCGTCTCCTGTTCGGGCATCTTTATCTACCCTATATAGGCGATCTTGCATCAACTCAAAGTGAGGGTATCTATCCTTACTCCCCCCTTCCCTCTCTATTAGTTATCGCTACTTGTTCATAAGCCCTGACAAGCAACGGCTTGTTTCGTTGGGCCTGTATAATCCTTTTGGGGCTTACCAGCCAGGGGTTCTCCCATGTCTCTCGTGGTTCCCCTCCACTATGCCGCTCCAGGTCCCTCTCCAATCCGAATTGCTCCTCCTCTTCTCCTACGTACCCATCAGTCTGCTGCAGTAACTCTTTCATGTCCTCCCAATCCCGTCCCAGTACTATTGCGTAGGAGAGCCCCGGCACTACTCCCATCCTTTTAGGTCTCATTTTCCCTTCCACCACCAAATGGACTTGACTGATGGGGTACGGCTTTACGTCCCCATGGATGCACCTCAACTCTATATAGGGTCGGGAAGGGCGAGGCACACCCAGTATCCCATCCCTCACTAGGGTGTGGGTACATTCTGTATCTACCAACACCATATACTCCCGACCCCCTAGCTAAAACCGCTACCAGGTGTTTGGGGTTTTTCCCCACTGGGCCTTCCCCTAACCATCCCTCTGCATAGGTGCAATCCATCAAAGGGCAGTCCTGGCAGATATGCCCTGGCTTCCCACACTGAAAGCACAGTCGAGCTCCGCTAAAGCCCTCCTTGCCCCCTTGGTTCCCTTCCAGGTTACCCGGGGAGGGGGGGAATCCTGGGGTTGGCCACTTCACCGGGAACTTCTCTCCCTTCCCTTCTTCCTTAAATCCGACCCCGCGGGTTGGCTCTCTCCTTCCTTCCCCTTTACCTGTTTCCCGAAACCCTGTCTCCTTCCGTGGCGTTGCCCAGGGTCCTCCCTTCGGGATTTTCCCTAGGTCCCGTCCCCCCTAGCCTGACTCAAAAGTTTCATAGTTCTCCATGAGGGTAGTAGCTTCGGCCAAAGTGGTAGGCCGATGTCAGGACACCCAGGTCCTACCCCCGGGCAGCAGGATCTGCAAAAACAGTTCCACCATGACCAGTTCCACTACCTCCTCTGCACTCTGGGTTGATGGTTTTAACCACCGCAGGGCATGAGTATGTAACTGTTGGGCCACCCCTTGAGGGGAGGTCCCAGAGGCATACTTCTCAACCCTAAACCTTTTCCTGTACGTCTCCAATATATCCAGCCCCTTGAGGATGGCGGTTTTCACTTTCTGAAAATCGGCTGCATCCAGAGGATCCAGCCTATCATATATTGCCTGGGACGGCCCCGACAGGCACGGGGCTATAAGCAAAGCCCACTGTGTCTCTAGCCACTTGGCTGCTAGGGCAACCCTCTCAAACACATTCAGGAATGCCTCTGGGTCATCAGAGGGTGTCATTTTCATGAGGCGTACCTGGGGTGCCCTGGGGTCCCCTGAGCCCTTAATCTGTTAGGGCGGTCAGAGTCGGAACCATCATGGCGAACAACTGCTCCATCAATTTAGCCTGCACGGAAGCCTGGGTGCTGGCTAAATCTGCTGACAACTGTTGGAAGAAACCCTGCTGTCGCTCCATCTGTATGTTTTGCAACTCCACTACCCATTTCATGAGACCTTCCATCCTAGCAGGAAGGGTGGTCGGCAGAGCCTCAAAGTCCCTAGCCACTTGCCTTTCATGTAAACCCTGCCGACTATGCCACTTGTGATCGATAGGCTAGGCTTGTACCCCACGGGCTTCCAGGATTGAGCCCGATGGGGTGCTTGTTCCCCTTTGTTCTCCGGAGGGAGCCAAGGGGAAAGAGGGGTAACCCTCAGTCCCCATTTAGACCCACCTTCCGTGGGCCCCTGCCCGATCCTACCCTCCCCCTCGTCCTCACCCCCTTTCAGGGAGTTCAGCGCCTGGAGCCACGTTATGGCACGTGACTCTTCAGTCCCCCCTCTCTCCCCAATCCTCCCCGCACTCGGGAACCCCTTCGAGTCCACTTCCCACATGCCGGGCCTGGTGCAAAGCTCCCTCGCTGAGGCTCCTCAGGTCCTGGTCAGGCCTTTCCGTCCTGGCCCTCCGTGCTGCCGCCGCCGCCGAGGTTAGGCTCTGCAGCGGAGCCAGGTCTGGGGTTGGAGTACTCTGTTCCGCTCTGGTAGTTCTCTGGGGCGTGATCCCTGGTGCCTCGTGCTCCTCCCCTTCTCACTCTCCCCGTCTGGGCCCATCCCTTACCGGCGTCGGGCTCACTAGCCTGGTGGCGGCACACCACTGGCCCAGCTGATTGCGACTGCTACGGCGTCACAATCAGCGGGATCTCCTCCCTGCTCCGCCGACCCGGCTGGGTAAGTTTGTCTGTTACAAGGACATTCAGCACTTCTGGTCCTATTAGATCTCTCAGCAGCGTTTGATACGGTGGACCATGGATTGCTTTTGAGACGGTTGCGGACCCTTCGGGGGGGGGGAAATGGGACTGTCTTAGGATGGTTCCAATCGTTCCTCTCAGGGAGAAGCCAGCGGGTGGTGCTGGGGGAAGAAACATCTGGCCCCTGGAATCTTGCTTGTGGCATACCGCAAGGTTCGATTGTGTCTCCACTTTTATTTAACATCTATATGGAACCCCTGGGTGAGGTCGTGAGATGGTTTGTTGTGCGTTGTCACCAGTATGCTGATGATACCCAGCTTTACCTCTTTTTCAACGAACCCAGGTCCTGCAGTCTCCGTGCTTTCCCAGTGCTTGCTAGCAGTAAGTGACTGGATGAGGCTGAGCAGACTGAAGCTGAATCCTGATAAGACGGAGGTGATGTTGGTGGGTAGGGCAGTGGAGGTGATGGCTCCCCTTGTGGAGGGGATCCATCCTCCGCTGGCCCCGCAGGTGTGGAGTTTGGGGTTTTTGTTAGACCCTGGCCTCCGCCTGGATTGTCAGGTGGCAGCAGCGGTGAAGGAAGCCTTTCGCCAATTACATCTTGTGCGGAGGATCCGGCCATATGTTTCAAGCTCTGATCTGACCACCCTCATCCGTGCATTCATCACCTCAAGGTTGGATTACTGCAAAACGCTCTATGTGGGGCTGTCCTTGGTGACAACTCAGAAGCAGCAGCTGGTGCAGAATGCGGCAGCCCGTCTTCTGACGGGGATGGGCTGTAGGGAGCATATTACACCAGTGCTCCAGGCTCTGCACTGGCTGCCTATAGCGTTCCGGGCCCGATTCAAGGTGTTGCTTTTGACCTTTAAAGCCCTACATGGTCTGGGCCCCTCCTATCCGAGAGACCGCCTCACTCCCCGGGCCATGGGGCGACCTCTGCGGTCTACCAGGGATGGCTTCTTGGAGGTCCCCCTGGTGAACCGGGGGGCCACGATTGAGAGGGCGTTCTTGATGGCAGCACCACGGTTGTGGAGCTCCCTCCCAGAGGAAGCTCGCCTGGCTCCCAGCCTGTTGACCTTTCATCAGGCCTGTAAGACCTGGCTGTTCGTCCGGACAATGGTATCACGGCCTTAATGTCGGCACTGAGGGAGGATTTGGTGGCAGCATCAAAGGCTCATGAAAAACTGGTGGCAGAAGTTAACAAGCTGCAAACAATAACTGACCTTAACATGAAGAAACTGGAGGGGCTCTCAAAGAGGCTGGACACTGCCGAGTCTAGACTATCTAGTGTAGAAGACTCACTTGACAACGAGGACCAGATCAGAAAGATGAAGGAAACAATTGATTTCTTGTTGGATAAGACGGAGGACCTGGAGAACCGATCATGGAGGTCTAATCTAAGGTTTACAGGTCTCACTGAGGGCTTAGAAAAAAAAAGGACCCAGAGAATTAATCAGAGAGGTGTTGGGATCCCCGTTTCCTGAAGCGCCTGAATTACAAAATGTGAAGATTGACAGGGCCCATAGAACAGCTAGGCAGAGACCGAAAGACACCAAGAGCCCCCGCACCATTATTGCAGAGCTGCATGATTTTCAAGATAAGGAGCGAATCCTGAGGCTTGCATGCAGCGAGTCAAGGCTGAAGTACCATAACACCACAATACAGATCTTCCCTGACTACGCGGCAGCCACAGTTACAAAGAGGAGAAGCTGGGGGAAGTTTTTCCACTGTACTGAATGAGAGAAAGTTGCAGCCTGAGCTCCAATTTCCAGCGCGAATGTCAATACTGTGGAAAGGCAGGCGCAAGTTCTTCACAGATCCAGCAGAGCTTGAAATCTTTCTAAAGAGAAACAGCCCACTGCAGCCAGAGGACATTTAATCACCTCATTTGCATGCAATCAGCTGAAGACATGACAGTACTGTCTTACTATCTATTAGTTTGTCACCACTAACTGTCCACTTAAATCATAAATCCCTCACTCAGCGGGAAGGAAGCAAAGGGTGGGTGGGGGGGTGGGTTCCCCTTTAGACTACGCTACCATTAGTAGCTCATTCAATTTATAAACCCCTCTGGTGGGGGGAAGGAAAGGTAAGGTGGGGGGATTCCTCCAAAGCTAGCATTATTCTGCAGGAGGTAGAGCAAACAATTTAATTTGCTCCACTGGGTTCTTAGGCGGGGTTCTCAGCTCAATGCTTAATGGCACAGTAAAGACAAAGGGGAAGGGGGGGTTTCACACTCACAGTTCAGGACCGCAAAAATAAAATGCATCCCAGAATTGATGTAACTCGTGCGGGCCCCTCAGGCTCGCCGGCAAGTAACAACACTACACACAATGGGAGGGAGGGAGCGGGGGGGGGAGAGGGGGAAATTTAAAGTTTTGTTTTTTGTTTACGGTCACTTTAAGTTGTAGCAAGGGAAAGGTCATCCCTAGAATGGGACACGAGTATGGAGGCATTAACAAGTGAGGTAACTCATTAATTTTATTAACCGCCTGTAAAAGGGCAGCAATCAAGGAAAAACAACCTCCATCAGACGCATCGGTTTGTGGAAGTGCCCTGATGGCTTTGCTAAGCTTAGAGTATAAAGACCCATGCCAACTACATTATAGGTGAAACCCTGAAAATACTTACCTTCAATGTTAGGGGTTTAAATACCCCAGTAAAGTGTAGAAGGGTAAAAGAGCTCATCTGGGAAACCGGCTGCGATGTGTTCTTCCTGCAGGAAACCCACCTGTTGGAAAAAAGATGTGTTTCGTTTTAAACAGAGAAAAATTGGTGAGCTGTTTGTGGCTTGTGCCCAACAGAAAAAAGCAGGGGTCTTAATTGGCATAATGGCCACTACTGCATTTAAAGTTCAATACTTAGGGACAAAGAGGGCAAATTCCTAATGGTCAATGGGTCTTTAAAAGGGGTAAACACCTCCCTAGTTAATCTCTATGCTCCCAATGATGGTACATTACAATTTTTCCAGCGAATTATCCCAAATATCCTCGAACATGCGAATGAAAAATTGATAATTCAGGGGGACTTGAACACGCCTCTTTCATGGCGGGACCACTCGTCTTCAAGACCCCTTACTAATTGGCAAAATAAGATAAAATTCATGTTGGTAGATAATGGGCTGGTGGATATTTGGAGACACCAGAACCCGCAGGAAAGAGACTACACATTTGATTCAGCTCCACACGGGGTGTTTTCCAAGATAGATCACATATTAGGGCGCAGTGAGACGTGCGTTTAAATTGCACAGCTGCGGCGGCGGCATCGTGCGATTTAAAGAACCCCGCACTTCCGGGCTGGTGTGAATGCGGTGAGCACGCACATTTCCACTTAGCCCGAATGTTTGGAGTGCGGTTTGAAAAGCTGCTCCGAGCAACTTTTCAAAGCGCACTCCAAACATTTGGGCTAAGTGGAAATGTGCGCGTTCACCGCATTCACACTAACCCGGAAGTGCGGGGTTCTTTAAATCGCACTATGCCGCCGAGGCGGCTGTGCGATTTAAACACACGTGTGAATCCCCTCTTAATCCCCCAAACTAAAGTGAATCATTGCAGGAAAGTGTACATAACCCAGCAAGCCCTATCGGATCACCATGGGATGATTGCAATCTTTAACTGGGGTAACCCGCACTCCACAGTTGGTAGCCCCCACTGGCAAATGGACAGGATGTTATGCCACAACAAATTTTTTCAGGAATAACTAAAGCAAAACATTCAAGACTATTTTGATTTGAATAGGGGCTCAGTTAGCTCTCCATCTATGCTATGGGAAGCAGCTAAAGCTGTTACCAGGGGCAATATAATTGCCCTGTGGGCAGCTATTTTAAAAAAAAGGTGGGGGGAAAATGGTTAAGGATCTCTATGATCAGCTAAGGGTGGTAGAAGCAAAGCTGAAACACAGTCCCTCCCAGAAGTTCCATAAAGAGCTACTAAAACTAAGGGCATCTATCAACACAGAAGAGGATAATAAAACAGTTAGGAAATTAAAAATACGGTGCAAGTACTTTGATCAAAACAATAAGGCAGGTAGGACCCTGGCCAGACTTGCAAAAAAAGCTACACAAAAGCACCACACCACATATATTACTAATCATAAGGGAGAAAGGCTTGAAGGTATAGAAGCAATTAAGAAAGAATTCTATTATTTCTATACCAAACTATATACTACCACCAACCCGCAAGTTTCCAAAATAGACAAATTTCTACAGAATATACACTTCCAAAACTCAATTCAACCCAGAATAACTTTAATGCCCTGATCACGGGAGATGAGGTCCGGGAGGTTATCAATTCTATGCCCAAAAATAAAGCTGCAGGCCCTGGTGGGTTGCCAATTGAATTCTATCAAAAATTTTCAGAAGGGCTGGCTCACCCGTTGACTGACATGTTTAACCAAATACTGTAAGAAAACTCAATGCCCCCAACCTTCTATGAAGCCAGGATAACTCTAATACCTAAACTGGGCCACCCCCTGGACCAATGTGGTAGCTTTAAACCCATCTCCCTGTTAAATAATGATTACAACATTTTTGCCAACATTTTTGCCAAGTGCTTGGCAAACCATTTGGCTGCAATTGTGGGAGGGTTGGTGCAGCCCGACCATATGGGATACATTCCTGGTAGATTGGGGATGGACAACGTTCGTAAAGTGGTAAATGTTATTTCAGCAGCACGGGCCACCCTGGGGTGATAGTTTCAGCGGACGCAGACAAGGCTTTTGACATGGCGGAACTGCTTTTTCTGTTTAGAACTATGTCATTTATGGGTTCTGGGGGTGATTTTCTTAACTGGTCAAAGGCAATTTACAAGGCCCCACAGTCCACTATTCTCATCAATAACACCGTAACAGAGGTGATCAGTCTAACTAGAGGAACTAGGCAGGGGTGTCCCTTGTCCCCGCTACTTTTCGATTTGGCTCTGGAGGGTTTAGCCATAGTAATTAGATAGAACGATAAGATAAAAGGAGTGTCAATGGGAGATAGTCAACATAAAGTTGTATTATTTGCAGACGACATGATAGTATTCCTTACTGACCCCGTAGCATCAGTCCCAGCTTTAACTGACTTAATAGATACCTTTAGCAGCATTTCAGGATATAAGATCAACCACAGCAAATCATACGCATTGATCTATGGAGCAGATAAGAAATTAGCTCAAACCATTAAAGACATGATCCTGTTTGAGGAGCAAAAGGATAAGATAAAATATTTGGGAGTCCAACTGACCAAAAATTTGAAACATGTGTACAAAGCCAACTTCCCAGACCTCCTACAAAAAATTACAATGATGTCCACAACATGGAAAGGGCTGGTACGTAGCTGGTTAGGGAAAATAAATCTCTTTTAAATAATAGCACTGCTAAAGTGGCTTTACCCCATGATGGCACTCCCTATTCATATACCTGAAACATTTTTCGTCCAACTGGATAGACTGCTTGCGGATGTGGTGTGGCCTCATAAAAAGCCTAGAATCAACAAGGGAACCCTGATGAAATCGAAAGAAGCTGGGGGGTTAAATCTTCCAGACTTCAGATTGTATCACAAGGCAGCGGTGCTCAGTGCGTTGAAAGCATGGTACTATAACCCACCTCACCAAATCTGGTCACAGCAGGAAGCGGCAGCACTTAAGGTTGCCAGCTTCAGCAGTTGTCTCTTTGATGCAGGCAACATAGATGGAACGTTGTGGAGGGAGCACCCATTTGCATGGGAGCTCTGGCACAACTGGAAAGCCACCATCAAAAAAATTGAGGGATCAATTATAGCGTCTCCTTACTCTCCTGTAGATCTTAGGGCATTAGCAGAACAAAATACAGCATCTCAACTGTGGGCAAAATACTTCAACAAAAACAGTATACCTGGGCAGAGCAGCTGTTTGTAGACAACTCCTTCATAACACAGGAAGCCTTAGAAACACAGCTTCAAGTCCGAATAGGCTCGTATCAATACCTCCAACTAAAAAGTGCGTTCACCCACCTGGGAAAAGTGAAAGAGTACTGCAGAGTACCATATAACATAGTAAAAAAATTGTTTGAGAAAGCCGTCAACAGGGGGCGCTTTGGTAGAATTTATAAAGCGTTAAAATCACTGTGGTACAGCAAGAGCTTGACATATATCGAATTTTGAGAAAAAGATCTAGGTAAAAAATTTAGTGATCAGGTGAAGACGATTATTTCCCATTTCAATTCTTGTGCAGCCTCGTTGGAATTGCAAGTTAAGCTAACACGTAGGTATTACATGCCTCCAGCGCAATTTAAACACTCCGGGGGGGGGAGGGGAGGACAGGGTTTGTGTTGGAGAGGAAGGCTCTTATTTGCATTGTTGGTGGCTTTGTCACAAGATCCTTCCGGGCCGCGTCCCATAACACTGGGGGCGGTTGCCGGCCGTGCCGGAGGCGCGTGTCATGGGCATGGCTCAAAGGGGCACGATCAAAGGGGCCTGACCTTTTGAGCCATGCCCTTTGGTCAGGCCTGGAGGTTGGGATGGAAGAGTCGCTGGTGGGGTTGCCCGATGTGAGGTTTCTACTGGTGAAAGTTGTGAGGAGGCCTTCCTCTCCCCCCGGTGAGAGAGGGAGGACTACCCCTGGTTGCTGCAGGGGATGGAAGGAAGGATGGTTTGATACTGGTAGAGTGGGTATTGGGATGGGTTAGTAAGGCATATTGTTAGATGTTCTTATTATTGAAATGTTAAGTGGGAGGGTAGGGTCTTCTTGTGTATTATGATGTATTTGGTGTTGGGTTTCCCCTGCGTGGGATAAAAACCCTAATATTGTATTTATTATTGATGTGAGTCGCCTCAAGCCGACTTTGGTTGGGAGAGTGCAGGGTATAAATTAAAGATGAAATGAAAAATGGAGGGGAAAAAAAGATACAATCATTCTGGCGATTGGTGTGGGGTTTCATGGAAAATATCACGGGGTTCCCAATCCCTTTTCATCCAGAAACTGTTTTGTTGGGTCTTTACCCAGACAAAACAATCATGAAGAGATTTGGGGATTCCTGTGTACTGTGTGTGTTGGCAGCGATCAACGTAATTGCTAGAAATTGGAAATCTGAACAACCCCTCTCCGAAGGGGAATGGCTGAACCGGATGTGGTTCACCTTTTCGATGGAAAGAATGTTGGCAACGCTCCAGGGAGATACTGAGAATCTGCAGGCTAGCTGGCTTCCATGTTTGCAGGTTATCCAGGACAGGCAGCTTACAGCCAATGAGAGGGCATACTTATTCAACTTTTATATTTGAACATTGTTCTCCCTGAGGACCTTTAACCACTCCAGAACGACTACTGAACTTGCAGTGACCGTCAGTTTCTTTGTTCTCCCGGCTGCGGTTTGGTCGGGGATTAAGTTGTACCCAGGTGTTTTGCTGGGACAGTATCTTGATCTGTTATACTTTTACTGCTGTATATTATCCAATGAGAAAAACAGAAAACACCTTACTTTAAAAAAAAAGTCTTCAGGTGCTTTTTGAAGGTGAGAAGGGAGGAACCGAGATGAAAATCAGGAGGAAGGGAGT
Organism: Sphenodon punctatus; assembly: GCA_003113815.1. Classification (NCBI taxonomy): domain Eukaryota; kingdom Metazoa; phylum Chordata; class Lepidosauria; order Sphenodontia; family Sphenodontidae; genus Sphenodon; species Sphenodon punctatus. The sequence goes on along the minus strand of QEPC01012574.1, from coordinate 277,522 downwards.
TCCATGCAGAGCACCTGCCAAAGAAAAGACCTGATTGCTCGACAAGTGATAATCTTTTTTTTTTTTTAATAAAGATCTTTTATTAACATTTCACAGCATTATACACATTACTGTCATCAAACTTACAATACAGATTTTCTCAGTTTCCCACATTAGGCAGTATTCAATCTTGTCTGCTCATATATATCGGTCAAACAACAGCATCATGTCATTCTTTGGTAATTCAATCCCTTCAATGGCTTCCAATATATTACACCATTTTGCCTCAGTTATTTTTCTTCTTCTTTCTCGCTTTCATTTTCCCCCTCTTTTTCTAACTTCTTGTCCTGCAGGTTAACCAACATCTTGTCCATTGTAAAAAGGTGCCATACTCGGCAGACCCACTCTTGGAAAGGTAAAGAGCCCTTGGTCTTCCAATGTCTTGCTATTATGTTCACTGCAGTCAAACATAGTCCTCAATGCCTCCTGATGTGTTTTCAGTGTTTTATTGTCTGGATATAGGCCTAGAATCCCTATTTCTGGTCTAAGGGGACCACCTCCTTATTTACTTTATTCAGAATTTTCCATATTTTATTCCAGAAGGCCTTTACATACACACATTCCCATAGACAACGTAATAGATCCGCCTGCTGGCCACATCCCTTCCAACATATACCCTTCCTATACCCATCTCCCCCATACCTGAGCTGCACTGGGGTTAGGTAAAACCTAGTAGTGGCCTTGAGTTGCGTCTCTCTGACTTCTAAGGCTGACACGCAGGTATACATATGCCCCCATAGGATTTCTTTTTCCTTTTCTGTGAATTGCTTATTGAGATCTTTTCCCCACCTTGGTAGATATAGGTGCTTAGGGGGACATATTATAGATTTCAGGTCTTGGTAAATCCTGGAGAGCTTGCCCTTACTTCCCGTTGAGCTGAATAAAGTCTTCTCTATTCTCTTAGGTTCCCTAGCAAAGGCTTCTTTTAGGCCAGGTTGCATGAAGACACTTCTCAACTGTAGGTATTGGAATATGTCTACTTTTGTCTGTGTCATTTTCTCTATCTCCTCTAGGGTTTTAAATTTATCTTTGTTAAATAGTTGTGATGCCATTTTGACTTCCTTCTTTTCTAGCTGTTTAACTAAGGCATGGGCTACCTGTGATTCCCTCATTGCTATTAATCTAATTGGTGAGTATGGTGTTGCTTTATCCTGTAAGCCTAATTTTCTCATTACTCCTTTCCATGTTGTGAGTAATGGGTTCGCAAATGGGTGCTCCCTGGCCCCCTCCCCAGTCAGGGTGATTTCAGACGTTATGCAGTCCAGAGTCACCATAGTAGATTCCCAGCGGTGGTGAATCGTTCAACCACCACCCGCGGGACCACGGCAGGGAATTGGACCGGCAGACCACGGCCCAGGGCAGCGCAACAGACATTACGCCAATCCCGGGCCGGAACGTGGTCAAAGCACCCAGAAGGCACCGGGGCGGCTCGTTCCGGCTGCTGCCGTGTGCCCTTTAAATCTCCCTCCATGGCCTGTGTTGTTGCTGGTTGCCTGGTAGCGACGCTGCATGCTTTGTCCCCGGCTGAGCATCATTTTGATTGATTCTGGCCAGTAATTGCCGTCCAGGTGTTACTTTTTATTGTTTCCCGCTGGGAATCTCTTTGACCACGTTTTCGGAGATGGTCCGGCCCGGAGCTCCGGAAGCGTGGTTGAATTTGACCCCATGTGGGTATTGACTGTGGTGAACATCTGGCGGCTGCCGAACAGACGTTCAGGGTGCTTTGGCCCCACCGCAGGATTGACCGTGGTTCACTGTGGTTGAGTGTGATCTCGTAACGTCTGAAAATACCATTTTCCCTCGTCAACCACCAGCTCTGCTAGGGAAGTTGGCTGAATTATTTCTCTTTCTATCACGCTCCACTCTGGTTGATTTGGGCAGTGATACCAATATTGGATCACTCTCAGGATTGCAGCCTTATAGTATAATTTTATATCTGGTGTGTCTAATCCTCCTTTCTCCTTAGCAGTATACATTGTATCCATCCTTTTTAATTCGTGGTTTCTTTCCCCTCCATATTAGTTCCTTAACCATTTCGTCTACTTGTTTCAAAAATGTTCTTGGTAATTTTATTGGAAGGGCCAGAAATTTGTATATAAATTTAGGTAATCCAATCATCCTAAATAAGTTTATTCTCCCAAGCCAGGAGCATTCCAACTTTTTCCATCTTTTGAAGTCCCTTTTGACCTGTATTCCAGTATTCCAGGGAAGTTGGCCTTATAGAGGTCTTTGCACGTCTGTGTTATTGTTACCTCCAGGTATTTAATCCCACTAGGCTTTTCAGGGAATGGACTAGCTTCTTTAATTTTCTTCAGGCCTTCCTCTGATTGAGTAAATATCAGCGCTTGTGACTTTTCATTATTAATTTTATATCCCGACACCCTTCCAAAGCTTTTAACAGTTTGCATAAGGTGTGGTATAGTTTCCAAGGGTTCTCGGATGTACAAGATTAAGTCATCAGCAAATAGGAATAATTTATACTCTTTCTGGTCTACCATCATCAGGTTTATCACCTTTCTAATATTGTCAGTTCCCCGTCTGCGAGGAATAAATCCAGCTTGGTCGGCATGTATGAATTCTCCTGCTATTGCTGCCAATCTATTAGCCAAAATTTTTGCAAATATTTTAAAATCGTTATTCAGAAGGGAAATTGAGTGGTAGCTACCACATTCATTGGCTGGTCTCCCAGGTTTGAGCACTAGTGTGATCTGTGCGTCTTAAAAAGTAGGGGGCATTTTCCCTGTCCGTAAAATTTCATTGTACACTTCAGTTAGGTGTGGGGCTAACTCCTTGCTGAATGTTTTATAAAATTCCACTGGGAACCCATCTGGGCCATTGGCTTTATTGGCTTGCATATTTTTAATTGCATCTAAAATCTCTTCTATTGTTATTAAGGAGTTTAGAAAACTAAACTGAGCTCTATTTAAGCAGGGCATTTCTAATCCACTAATAAATTGTTTTATTTTTTCAGGATCTGGCTCTGCTGACTTATACAGATTCCTGTAGAACTCCAAGAAGGTCTACTGTATTGCTTCTTGATTGTGGGTTTCCAAGCCATCTTTTGCCATAATATTAGTAATATTTTTCTGCTGCTGTGCTTTTACCAATCGTGCCAGAGCTTTCCCTGCTTTGTTGCTATTATTGAAATAATAAAATTTCACCCATTTCAATTTTTTTGTGTTTTTTTCTAATTCAAGCGTGTTTATTCTTTCTTTCAATTTCTGTAGTTTCCCTGCTGTTATTTTTGAGGGGGTATGACTATTTATTGCCTCCCATTTTTAAAGTTCTGCATATATCTCTGGCCTTGTTTACCTTTTCTTCCTTTGTATGTGTGCTTTCAGAGCTATTACTTTACCTCTGAGTGTGGCTTTTGTAACCTCCCAAAACGTGAAGGCTTGTATTACTGATCCCTTATTTAGGTCTGTGTATTCTTGGATTTCTTCCTGAATTTTATTTCTGGCATCAGTATTTTTAAGCAGTGATCTATCGAGACTCCACTGAAAGTCATTCCATTGGGCATCGCCCCCCAACCTCACTTTAATCCCTATTGCATAATATACACTGCACAACATTTCCCTAAATCATTTTTATACATAAGTACGTGGTCAATTTTGGAGTATGAGTTATGCATTTGGGAGTAGTAGGTGTATTCTGTTTTTTTAATTGATATGTCTCCATGCATCTACTATGCCTTGTGAATCAAATAGCTCCCCTATATTCCTTTGCCTTTTATTCATAGGTGTGGTCTTTGAGAGATCTAAATTTGTTAGGGGTGAGTTCAGGTCTCCCATAATTATTAGTGTCCCTTTAGTATTTTGAATTATAAGTGGTATATATTTTTATAGTAGTTTAATTGGGCCATACATATTTACTATAGTGAGCCATATATTTTGTATTTGTCCTATTATTAGCAGAAATGTTCCCTCTGAATCTTTTATATTGTTCTCCAGTTTAAATTCACACTTTTTGTTTATACCTATTAGGATCCCAGCTTTTTTCTTATTGGCGCATGAGACTTCCAATAGACCCATGCTTTTATTCGCAAATCTATGTAACTCTTTTTCTAGTAAATGGGTTTCCTGCAAGCAAAATACATCTATATTATTTTCCTTTATCAACTCCCTCACACTTTTCCTTTTGTAGGGTGAATTGAGACCCCTCACATTGAGGGATAACATGCTTAGGCTAGCCATACTACTTGAATCCTGCTTTATACTTTTGGTTCCGTTTATCCTTTGCTGCTCCTTGATCACCACATAAACTAGGCGGCATTCAGACGTGCAGTTTATGTCCAAATTTTTAAAAATTCGGACATAAACTGCACGTTTGAATTCCCTAAATTGAAATATTCCTCTCAGTATCACACATAACTAATCTGCTCTTCAAAGCAGTCCCAACCTACCTTTATGGAGTCCGATTGAAACAGATCCACAGTGACCAGCAGTGTGAAAGTGACATTGCATTTGGTATGTTCTGGTGCGAAATATGACCTGTATGTGAATGCAACAAGTCTGCTGTATCACTCCTGCCCTCACCGGATGCAGCAAAACCATAGAGATGACATTAGGAAGTCAGCAGAGCGGCCGGAAGTTTGGCAGAGGAGAAGACGATGGCGTCAGTAATGGAAGAGCTAGCAATACGCGGGCCACATTGGAATGAGAGGGAGACACTCTTCTTCATTGAGCTATGGAGGGAGGAGGCCATTCAGGCAGAGTTGGAAAGCAACCACCGGTGGGGGGGGGGGGGAAAGCAATCCAAATGCAACTGGCAACATTGTTGGAGGTGCGTGGGAAGGGAGCAGTGGGGGGGGGCTGCACATAGGGGAAATTCTCATGTGGAGCG
>QEPC01012574.1:258381-272616 GCA_003113815.1 Sphenodon punctatus | reverse complement strand
GCGGCAGAGGCGGGGGGGGGGGGGGAGTGACAAGGGGGATTTCCCTGGCGGGGGTGGGGGGGGGGGGGAGAACGCAATCCAAAGGCAATTGGCAACATTGTTCGAAGTGCATGGCAAGGGAGCAGTGGGTGGGGGGGCAGCACATAAGAGGAATTTCCATGCGGAGCGGTGGTGGGAGGATGATCCAAAGGCAATTGGCAACATTGCTGGAGGTGCATGGGAAGGGATCCAGCAACTTACAGATTCCTCCCTGGGGAATGGTGCAGAAAGGTGGTGGTGGGGGGGTGAGCAAGATACATGGCCATCAAAGGGCGAGCACAGGGGGTTTGGAGTAAGGAGGACGGGTCTGCACATGACCTTTTCTATGCATTTTGAACTTCACTGGTTACATCTCCCCACCTCTTCACCTGCAAATGCAGATCCAAACGCAATTGCCCAAGCCTTAACTCTTGATGAGAGAAAAATTGAAGTTGCAGAGAGGTTTCTGGAGGATAGTGGGCGTCGCACCAAGGCACTTGAAGCTATTGCAACCAAAGTATGTAACCAGGGGGAAATGATGGCCTCTGCATTCCAGAGATTTCTAGAAATGCAAGGACAACATTCCCATCCTCAGTACCCAACACCACCACGAACGCGCTCTGTATGATAGCGGACCAAGCAACACGTCAGCATTTTTCAAGGCATCCTGTTCCTCCAGCAATGCTAGCAGAAACACAAGAACCACCTGAACCATCACAACCTACACCAGCTGCAGCAAACGACAACCCAAAGTGTGAATGAAGGCAGATTAAAAGAAAAGATTGGGACAAATTCTAAAATTAAAAGTTTTGGGGAAAGTTTCCTGTTTATAATGTCAAATAATTGCTTGCTCCAAAACCTCCTCCTTCTTACAATGACAAGCCAAAATATTTGTACATGCAAGCAGGGAATTCACTAGTCCCACAGCTGTGGAAAATACCTTTTCTACATGTGGGGGACATGCGAGCTCCCTGCTCACGTGCTCTTATTGGAAATGTGTATGTCACACACAAAACAACACAACAAAATTTTCTTAACCTTGCCCGATGGGGGAAATGTGCCTTTATTGTTACATGATTCTCAACAAAATAAGTTTATGTTCTTAAAAGGAAGTATCCGTTGTTTACAAAGGCAGCATACTGTTTGTATTTACATTTCTACTTATATGGCGATGTGTGATCATTTTTCAATGAATAACTGTTTTGTACAAGAGCTATTGGTTTGTTATTTTAATTATACAAGTTTGAAAGGAAAAAGTAAACATCAACCAAAACTCTATGGTGTTAGTTTCTGTACAAAATAAATCATTTACATGATTAAAAATGAATCACTCTTTACATTTAATTTCTTTTAGAAATGTTGGCATGTTGGTTTTTGTGTGTGATGTTGTCTGTTATACAGTACATTTGTTTAAGCACAGGGCATGGTATGTAGCTCTTTAAAGAAATTGCAGTATGCTTCACGCACTGCCTTTCCCTGGTTCTTGACTGCGGTGGGTATTCTCCCTGTTACCACAACATTAACCAACTGCTGATCGGTACCAATTTGTGCAGGCTATGATAGGGCGTCACCTCGGTTCACAAATATTGTGAAACACACAGGCAGTGACGGCAAGTTCTGCAACTCTGTCTGGCTGCATCTCTACCGTACCGCCCAGAGAGCGCCATCTTGACTTTAGCTGCCCAAACGATCGTTTTGCCCACAACTTGTCTTGCCCGAGTCAGTCTGTCACTGTAATGCTCGGTGTCTGCATTTAACTGATTCCTGGGGTATGGTTTCATTAACCAGGGAAGGCAGGTGTATGCAGGATCAGCTATTATCGCTGCTGATACATTCATTCCATTTATTTCTATTAGAGGACTGGAGTAGAATTTACCACTATATTTCCTTTTGAAAAAGGAGGATGCATGCATAACCGCAGAGTCATGTGCCCCACCATGAAACCCCGCACAGACATCAGTAAATAGGCCATGTGCATCTACTATAGCCTGTAGTACAATTGAATGATATCCCTTTCTACGTACGTAGGACTCGTTATTTGCTGCTGGTGCAATAGTGCGTATGTGGCTGCCATCTATTGCTCCCATGCAATGTGAGAAGCCCAGCATCTGGAATCCAGATATAATTTCATTCATATCCCTAATCTGGATTACTTTATGCAAAAGAACGTCAGTAATGGTTTTATAGACTTCTATGACAACATTACACACTGTGGAGACCCCTTCCCCGAAGTGAGCAGCCACTGAGCGGTAGCCATCAGTGGTTGAAAGCTTCCAGTGTAATCGCTACTCTCTTTTCGACAGAAATTGCTTTTCGCATACAGGTATTATTACGCTTTAGATGTGGCGCTAACGTTTCAACAAGTTTAGTAAAAAAATCTTTTGTCATTCTGAAGTTTTGAGACCATTGTAATTCATTCCAAGACTGACAAACATTACTTTGCCACCAATCATCACTTTTTTCCGTTACCCAGATTTCCCTATTGCTTGGCAAAACAGTATCAATAATTGAAAATGTGTTGGGAAACATCCTATTTATATAACCAAGCATGTCCATTACATTGTAGTAATTTTCAAGGAGCAATGGCACTGTTTCATCATCACACCTACAATGGTTGTCTACAACATCAGTTGAACGATTACGGGCTTGCATTGCTTCTACACAACATTTATTGCAGTCTTCATTTATGTCTTGCAGGAATCTGAATTCATCTGCTTCATGTGCGCAGATGCTGCTTACCAGTCGCATGACTTCTTGCAACCAGTTTTGGTGGCATAGAATAATGTTTAGAAAGGAAGCAGTCTCCAGTGGCAGCAACGTTTGTTCAAGTTCTGCTCTCTCATTGTAACAGAGAGAGGTTACCAAAGTTGAACCTTGTACTCATAAGCCATTAAACTGTTGTAGGTTTGCCTTAGTTATTTATTTTTAATATTCCAGTAATAGATAGCCAACAACATATTTGTAGAACCTGCCTGGGTGTTTACCTTGCTTGATCAGCCCTCGCTTTGGTGCCTATGCTAATATCTTGTGGTTCTTTTCCTCCTATGGAGCTCTGTATAATAAAGCTTTCTGGTCAGCAGCACCTGCCCACGAAATGATGTGGCCGTGCTGTCACGTGCAATCATTCAAGAACCTGTGAACAGAAGGATACAATTATTTGTTGATGACTGCTTCAGTTTCAAAAAGGTAGCCAAAGCGGTTTCTCTCTCCTGGAGCAAGGGAGGGTGGGTTGTGTCAGGCAAGACTGCACGTTACAGACAAGACAAGCAAGACTGCACGTTACATCTTCTTCTCTAATAGATTCCCTTCAATCCCTGCCTCTCCCCCCCTCTACTCCACACAGATGTCACCTCACAGAAGCTCCACACAGAAGCTCAACGTAGAAGACTCCACACAGAAATCAGACACAAATCCCCTCTGCCTCTCCACCCCTCTCTCTCCACCCTCAGATGTCACCTCACAGAAGCTCCACACAGAAGCTCAACGTAGAAGACTCCACACAGAAATCAGACACAAATCCCCTCTGCCTCTCCACCCCCATCTCTCCCCCCTCTGCTCCACACAAAAGTCACCATTGAACGCTGTACACACCTCCTCCCCTTCCATCCATATCACTTCCCCCCTCCCCCACACCTGCTCTGTTATGGTTCTCTTCCAACGTGCGATCCATACCTTTCCCCCCTCTCTCTCCAATCCATCAGAGCCCTCCGATAGAGAGCACAATTTATATCCCGTTTGCACACTGAAATTGACCATGAGCTCTGTAAAAAGACACCACGAACCAGTTGCCAAAGTCTATTCACCTGTCTGATCCGGCAGCTGCATTTTCACTGCTCTCTGATCTCCGACGGCTCCCGGCACCCCAAGGCAGACACCTTAGAGTTCCGGGTAACAGCAGTTCCTCGTCTGCTGTCTGACCAGCGGACATGCAGTGACTTCCTGTATTTAAACCGACCTGAACAGCTGGGTAAGCGTGCGCCCAACAAAGGTCTGAACGCGTTAGTATGCTGTAGCAAAGAACAGTATGGCATGCATCTGAATGCAACAGGCATTGTTAAATGCAAACTGATTGAGAACAAATTGACTTAAACCAGTAACTCTGTTCTTTGAGAGAGCTCCACATTATTGCTGAATGTGTGAATGAGCCCCTAGTATACTTTGGTACAAATGTCTTAATTATAATCCCCTTGTTAAACTTCCCCCGCCTCTACATAGAGGCTCTTAGACCTCCCCCTAATCCAGCCTCTACCCACCCCCCTCTCCCCTCCCAGCATGTTCCCCTTTCCCTCCCTTCCCCATCTCCTCTTCCCCACTGCGCACTCAGAGCTTGTTGTGCTATCTCCCCTCCCCCAAAAAACGAGAACTTACAAACTTCAACATGAGAGCTTTAACCCCCTCCAAACCTTTCAAAGCAAAAGTCTCTTTTGAGACTCATTTTACATTTCTGGCCCCACTTTTTCTTTTTCTATATCAACAGTATCGCCTTCCTCTTATCATAGGAAGATCAGTCTTGTCCCTTAGGGGGCAAAGGTAGGAAGGCCTCAAGATCTTCTGTAGCCATGAATGTTTTGTGCTTTCCATTCACATTTAAGACCATTCTTGATGGGAACTTCAATACAGGTTTCCATCTGCTTTCATTTAGTTCAGGAAAGTATTTCCCCCATTTTTTTCTTTTAGCCATAGTTTCCATGGTGTAATCTGGAAAGATTTTTATTGTCTCTTCCCTATATTTTATTTCTTTTTTCATCCTGGCTTTTTTCAGTAGCTCCTCCTTAACAGTATAACACGCAAACTTGGCTATGATGGTTCTGGGTTTGGGGAAATTTTTGTTGGGCTGCCTCCCTGTTCTATGGGCTCTCATGATTTCTGGGTTTTGTAGTTGCTGATCCTCTGGGAACTGTTCCCTTAGGAAGTCCCACAACAGCTTTTTTACTTCCTGAGTCTCCCACCCTTCAGGGAAGCCCACAAATCTTAAGTTGTCTCTTTGTGACCTATTCTCTAGGTCCTCTGATTTTAATAGCAAGGTCTGTACCTTCTCTTGGAGAGTTACAGCCTGTTCTTCAGTAGCTACTGCCTGGTCCTCTCTTTCCTCCACTGTATCTATTATTTGTCCCAGTCTTTCCAGCTTTTTATTCCCTGCTTCTACTGAAGCTCTTAGTTTAGCCATCTCTCTTTTAAAGTCTCTTTTCATTTCAAGGAGGAGTTTCTTGATTGTTCTCCCTCCTGCTTCCTCCTCTGGCTCAGTTTCATCTGGGGTTTCCTCCCCCTTCGTCGCTGCCTCCGCCGCCATCTTTTCCCGCTCTTTTGTTAGGGCCTCCCCTCCAGCCCTTTCACCCGGCTGTTGCCTGCAGTAGCATTCCAGCAGGGTTTCTTTTACAGTCTTTTTTCCTCTCCCTTGCATCCCCCTGCCATGTTTCTTACTTTTTGAGTTAGTTTGGGGCCGCGTTAGCCGCGGTTCGGAGGAGCGCTCGCGTTGCCTTGCTGCTCCTACTTTCGCATGCAAGAGGTTACTTACCAGAGGTAAGGTTACTTACCAGTAACTCTGTTCTTTGAGAGAGCTCCACATATTCTCACTCTTGGGATTCACTTCCTGCTTTGCAGGCACCGGAAAACCTCTCATCAGCAGTATCCAGGCAGAATATGCCTGGAAATGACTAGAACATGGTGAGGGCTCCGCCCCTCCATCCCCCTCCCATCCTGAGAAAAGCGTGGGTCTGCATCACAAGAGATGGTTAGCATAAATAGAGGGAGGAGCCCTCACCGCCTTAGGTCCTTCCAACCTGGTCCGGAAGACCCCAGCAATGTCCATCCGAGACTGAGGGGAAGGAGGGCGGAATGTGAGAATACACGGAGCTCTCTCGAAGAACAGAGTTACTGGTAAGTAACCTCTATTTCTTCTTCGAGGATCTCCGCAATTCTCACTCTTGGGAGAGTGATAAGCAGTTTTACCACCACCTACCTCAAGGAGGAGGGAGTCTAGGATGTCCGTCCAATAATGAATCGAGCACTGCTTTCCCCACTTGGGAGTCTGATCTGGCCGCAAGATCTAAAGAGTAGTGCTTAGTAAAGGTATGGACTGACGCCCATGTGGCAGCTTTACATATGTCTGATAAATGTATCCCATGAAAATTTGCAAGAGATGCAGCCGTAGCTCGAGTCAAATATGCTCTCAACCCCAAAGGCGGGGCCTTGTCTGCTAAAGCATAACATTTTTGTATGCACAGGGTAATCCACTTGGAGATTCTTTGAGAGGAGATCTTGACTCCGATTCTCTGACCCATATGAGATAAACAGAGACTCACATGCTCTAAGTTCGTTCAATGTAGAAGGCCAGTGCTCTTGACATCCAGAGTGTGGAGTATCCGCTCCACTAATGAAGCATGAGGTTTAGGGGTAAAAACTGACAACGAGATAGTTTGGTTTAGGTAAAAAGTAGATGCTATCTTGGGAAGAAAGGAGGGATCAACCCTCAGGTCAACTTTATCCCTATGGAACAGAATATAAGGTGGCAAACATTAAGAGTGGTCAGTTCACTCACCCTTCGTGCTGAAGTGATTGCCACTAAGAACGTAGTCTTAATAGTGAAGTCCTCCAAGCTACATGAAGCTAAAGATTCAAAGGGGGAAGACATCAGTTTTGACAACACTAGGTTTAAGTCCCACTGAGGTGCAGGCTGAGATCTCTGTGGAAAAGTGTTTACCAGCCCCTTCCAAAAAGACTTCAAACAGTGGGAGAATAAAGTTTCGCGGCCATCTGGCTGCAAGCGTGATAGAGCCGCCAGGTGCACCTTTATAGATGTAATCGATAAATGCGATTTTTGTAGGGCTAGAAGATAGAGGAAAACATGATTCATGTTCAGAGACTACAAGGAGACAGAATGCGATTCGCACCACTTAGAAAAACGCCTCCACTTCATCTCATAGCACCTACAAGTAGAGAGCCTCAGAGAATTCAGCAATATCTCTGAAACCTCAGGGGGTGCATTCCTCATTGGGGCAGGATCAACCATGCAGAGAGGTGGAGCATCTGCAAATCGTGGTGCAGGATTCTCCCCTGATCCCGAGACAGAAGATAGTGTGCAAGTGGTAGTATCTTGATTTGGGATGCCATCCATTGTAAGGTTTGGAACCAGGTTTGGCGGGGCCAAAAGGGGGCGATCAGAATTAGGTGAGCCTTGTCTGTCCTGATTTTGCATAGGACTCTGTGGAGGAGGGGAATCGGTGGAAAGGCATAGAGGAAGTTCCCGTGCCAGGATATTGCAAAGGCGTCCGATATCGATCCTGATACTACTCCTGCTCGACTGCAGAATTCTGAGAGCTTTGTGTTCTCTTGTGAGGTGAACAGGTCTATCCTTGGCGTTCCTCATTCCTGAAAAATGTTGAGAAGAACATCCTCTTTCAGTGACCATTCGTGCTGGTCCGCTGTCTTGCAGCTGAGGAAGTCTGCTACTGAGTTGTCTTGGCCTGCCAAATTAATAGCTTGTGCATGTATGTCATGCCAGATGGTCTCTGCTTCTTTGGAGAGACGTGTGGACCGTGCTCCGCCTTGTTTGTTTATGTACCACATAGCCGTGGTATTGTCTGTTACAATCTGAATGTTCTTTCCCCTGATGTGGGGTAGTAGGGCTTTCAGAGCCCAGCGTATCGCCCAAAGTTCTAACATGTTGATGTGAAGGCGTGCTTCTTCCGGGGACCATAGTCCATGCACTTGAATGCTTCCCATGTGAGCACGCCAGCCGGTTAGAGATGCATCCGAGGTGATTGACGCATGGGTGTTTGGAGGATCGAACAGTACCCCTTTTAGGACTTGGTTCGCATCTGTCTACCACTGGAGGTTCCCAGAAGTCCATTTGTTATAGATAGCTTCATGCTGAGGGAGTGGAGGATAGGGGTGTAGTTGCGCGCAAGCCACTGTTGAAGCGGTCTTATGTGAAGGCGCACATATGGTGTCACCATCGTGGTGGATGCCATCAGTCCCTGTAGGTGGAGGAAGAATCAAACCAACTTGGTAGGATGGGTTTGAAGAACGTCTAGGGCCCGGCCTATGGCGAGGAGTCTCTCTGTAGGCAGATATGCTTTCGCCTGGCGGGTGTCTAGGATCGCCCCTATGAAGGGCAGGTGTGGGGACGGGTGCAGGTGTGATTTGGCTAAGTTGATGACAAAGCCTATATCCCCGAGCAGGGACATTGTTAACTCCAGATGTTGTTGGAGTTCTTGTTGTGATGTCGCTGCAATCAGCCAATCGTCCAGATATGGGAAGATTCTGACCCTTTGCTGTCGGAGATGGGCAGCTACCACTGCGACACATTTGGTAAAAACGCGTGGTGCTGTAGACAATCCAAACGGAAGGACCCGGTACTGGAATTGAAGGTCACCTGCAATGAAGCATACGTATTTGTGGTGAGATGGCCTGATAGAGATATGAAAATAGGCATCTAAGATCAAAGGGAAGCTAACCAGTTGCCTTGCCATAGTCCCATAAAGATAATGGGTAAGGAAGTCATACGAAACTTAAATTTACAGACAAACTTATTGAGTTGCCTGAGGTCCAGAATAGGGCGGGAGCCTTTGTCCTTTTTAGGGACCACAAAGAATCTAGAGTAAAAGGCATCATTAAGCTCATCCTTGGGGACCGGCTCAATGGCTCCCTTTTGGAGGAACTTCCGAATTTCAACTAGTATTTGAGTTGGGGGGGGGGAGCCCCTTAAGGGGCAGGAAGAGAGGGGAGGGAGGGTGTGGAACTGGATGGCATAGCCACACTAAATTATTTCTCTGACCCAGTGGTCAGTAGAGATGATCTCCCATCGGGGTAGGAAGGGCAAAAGGCGGTCCTGGAATGAGGGGATATCCTCATAATTTCCCTTGATCCAGGTGTCATTAAAAACAGGACTTTGTCTGCTGTCCAGAAGATGAATTAGAGGATGCTTTGCCTCTGCCCCTCTGTCTACCAAACACCTTACGTTGCTGGACGCTCTGTGGCTGATGGTATTGAAATGAGGTCTGTTGCTGGAAACGTTTCCCAGCCTGATAACTGTATGGTTGATAAGTGGGCCTTCTTGGAGAGAAGGTATAGGCACCAGGGGCAGGGAAGGGTTTCTTTTGTATGGCACGTATGACCCCTGTAGATCTTGCTGTTTGGTTCATTTCTTTAATTTTTTCAGGGTGTCATCGGTTGATGCAGAGAAAAGTCCTTCGCAATCAAAGGGTAAGTCCTTTATTCTCGTTTTATTTTCCTGCATTAGGGCCGTGGAACGGAGTCAAGCATGCCTTCGAAGAGCGATAGCAGATGCCATTCCTCTGGCATTGGCATCAGCCATGTGCATATTTGCCGTCAGTTGGAATTGGGCCATCTGAATGCCTTCCTTCTGAAGTGCTACCATTTGGTTGGGGTCTGTAGTGCTGCTAAGCCTCGACCACAGCCAATGCTGGTAGCTGCACATGGCTGATGCGTAATTGGCAATCCTAAATGACAGAGTCAGAGGAAAACATCTTTCTGCCTAGGACGTCTAATCTCCTTCCCTCCCTGTCAGCTGGGGACGTTTGTACCCCTCCTGCTTGACTTTACTGATGCAGCGGCAATAACTAGGGAGTTGGGAAGGGGGGATGTTTGTGGAAGATCTGGGCCCCTTCTTTGGGTACAGCATACAGGGAGTCTGCTAAGCTTATTGGTAGGTGATGCAGAGGCAGGTTTCCCCCACATGGCCGAGGCCGGTTCCAGCAGCTGTTCTAGAGGCGGTAGCATTATATGCCCCGATTCCCCTACCCCTAAAATTCCAAAAATGGGTCCCCTCTGTGATTTTTTAACTACCCTCATGGGGAGTTTAGGAGGGGAAGATGCCATCCTCCTAAGCATTGCCTGAAAGGCCTTCGAGTCCTCTGTAGCCAGGGATATATTGGGGTCCAAAATGGTATCTGGAGGGGGTGGGGATATGGTCTCATCCTCCTCAAGAGATGGTGATGATGATGAAGATGACTGAGATGCCGATCTCCCTGGGGAAGCTATCCCAACTGGTGCTGGTACTGGCGGTACTGCCTCCTCTCTCGGACTCCCCAGTAGCGAGGTTAGGAGCTGTGTGGCCCCCGAGGGTGCTAACCTTTCTTGCAGTTGTGTCACCGCTCTTCCCGATGCTGGAACATGGGTCCCAGCATCAATGGTACCGACTTCCAGGGGCGCCTGCACCAAGCCGGTCTCTGATGGTGAAGGCCGAGACACCATCGCTGTCGGTGCCGCCCTCAGTGGGGCCGGCGGTACATAGGGCTGCTCCCATCCCAATCATGCCAGGTAGTCGAAGTCTACTCTCACCCTGTAGGGCGATGGGCTTTGAGACCGGTATCGGTAGCCTTAGGCATAGGCAGCCTTAGGCATAGGCATAGTCCTGATGTCTGTCCCTTGGTGAGCAGCAGGAACATGGCGAGCGGGATCTGCGCTCCCTATGGTATCTGAGCGGGGTCCCACGTTCATCCTGGTACCGTGGGGATCAGAACCGTGAGTGGTAGTGCCTAAATGACTGGGAGCAGGAGTCTCTCTGCACCGCTGGTAGCGTGAGCAGCAGGGGCGGGACCGGCCGCACCAGTGGAGTCGTCGGTTGTAGGGACTGCATCTGCGTCATCACCCCCGTCGGTCCTGACGATGGTGCCGTCAGTTTCAGGGGTTGTGGGGTTGCAGCCGTTGGTCCCAACGGTGACACCTCCTGTCTCTGGGGCACCACAGGCTCCCCTGTTCCGAGCCGCTCCGTTGCCTCCTTGAGGAGCTTTTCTTTTTCTTTGTCCCCACTTTTAGAACCTCGCTCCAAGGAGCGGGTCGAGCTGTGTGCGCGGGGCGCATCGGTACCGCCTTCCAGGGAGTGGGCGGTACCGGAGGTATGGGAACTGTCCTTAGGCGGAGATGGTACCGCCGGCGCTGGTTCAGTCAGACTCCTCTGTGCCGTCTCCATCGCCGGTGCTGTAGAGTGCCGGGCGGGGAGCCTGAGATGCCCCTCTTCTCCACCTTCCAATGCCCTTTTTGTCAACAGATCCTGCAGGCAGAGAGCCCTGGCCCTTTTGGCTCTGTTAGACAGTACAGAGCAGGCTCCACAAGTCTGCGTATTATGGCCCTCTCCCAAGCAGGCTAAGCAGCGAGCGTGTTGGTCGCTGACTGACGAAGTGGCTGGACACGAACTACATTGTTTGAAGCCCGGCTGTCTGGGTATTCCCGCTCGCCCCGAGGGGCGGACAAGCCCGGGGAACGTCCCCGAGGGCTAGGGCAGCACTCTGCACTCACAGAAGTCTTTGTTATTTGTCTTTCCTTTTCTTTCTTTTTTTTTTTTTGTTTTACTGATTAACGCTGAATAGCGCGAGAGGTCTTCCAATGCCACGCGGTTGGAAGGAACTGAGGAGGTGAGGGCTCCTCCCCCATTTATGCTAACCATCCCTCGTGATGTGGGCCCGTGCTTTTCTCAGGATGGGAGGGGGATGGAGGGGCAGACGCCAGAGCCCTCACCATGTTCTAGTCTTTTCCAGGCATATTCTGCCTGGATATGGTTGATGAGAGGTTTTCTGGTGCCTGCAAAGGAGGAAGTGAATCCCAAGAGTGAGAATTGCGGAGATCCTCGAAGAACAATCTTTATCTCACTGCCTGTACATCTTGTAAGTCACTGCAGAGCTAAAGCAACACATACAATAACCATCTCTGAACCACTCAAGGAGAGACACAGGGGCTGAAGAAAACACTCCTTTCCACTAGCCTCTGTAGACTTTAGCAGGTCAAAAGGATATTGCAGAAAATATTTATTTATTTAATAAATTTATACCCCGCCCCTCCTGCAAGGCAGCCCGGGGCGGCTTCCAACAATTAAAATACAATAAAAACAATTCATAAAAACATTCAAATGTTAAAACAGGGCTAAAATATCATAAATATCACAAATAATATATCACAAATCAGGTGGGGGAGCTAAAAAACCCTCACCCTACCCCCCACCCTCCCCAAAGGCCTTGGCAAACACTGTATGACGTTACAGTGAATTGCTTGGTACAGAACCACATGTGGCCATGTTTTTTTTTTTTAAAAAGGGGAAATTGTCCAAAAGGGGCAAACAGGCAGGGTAGAAATTGGTGAAAGTCGGGATCCCTCTAGTCCAGCCTCCAGCATCATCATAGGACCTGCCACACTCCAAACATGTTGGCAAGTAATATATATGCCCAATTATCATTCTCTTGCCCAATTATGAAGAGACAAATCATACTAGCAATAGAACTAATTACCAAGGGAGGTTGTGAAGTTACAAAAAAAAGTTGGAAAGTAATATATATTACTTTCCAACCAACCCACCCACCCCCACGGATGTTTTGCATTCATTACCCCCTCCCCCCTTTGACTGGTTGAAATTAGCAAGCAGTCAGTTGCCACTGGTGAAAGGCACACCAGAATACTGTTACACAATATGACCAGCTTTTGACTTTTACCATTTACCAACTAAAATTGCCTCAGATGACAGAGCCCCAAAATTTCCCTTCCCTTCTTCCTGATAGCTTCCTGCTATCATCATTCCATCATTTTTCATTTATATCCCTCCCATCCCCTGGGAGTGAATTCACGTGCTGCCAGATGTGGGCCCAATCTGCCCCAGGGCAGGTAGGCAGCTGGCCCGGGGATGTGCCCTGATCCTGATCCTGGACACCCAACCTGGGTCAAGGGCCACCCACATGGGCCAACATGAGCCACAGCGGGTCAGCTCCTTTGTTCGGCCCTGCCAATGGCTGGGGAGCTGCTGTGCCGTCCGCACATCTGTATTTACCCAAAGATAACAAACTGTGTCACTATCCAGCATAATTACAAAAGAGCCCTGTAGTACACAGACTATCCGGGGCAGTCTCTGCAGGACCCTGGAGGTGGTCATGTATGAGGGTCTGCACCCTGCCTTTGCAGGAACAGAGGCCACTGAGAGGCCTCTGGAAGTAGAGAAAATAGCAGGGCCAGAGAATCATCCCAGGTCACCTTGTGACAAGGCCAGCCCTCTCTAGTTCAAATAAAGACATTTTACAGCTGTCTGGTCTTGTCTACTTGCTTCTGCCAGAGCACTCACCAGCACACTCCTGACTTGCTGACTCACCAGCAATTTGTGAATCATCCAAAGAGACGCTGACAACCATATGTTTCAAATGGAAAAGAGGGAGAGAGAGGTTATAGTTCTGGTACTATTAGGGAAAATACAGTTACTGCCACCTGTTGGTTATAATAATATTTTATTTTATTTATTTAATAAATTTTTACCCCGCCGCTGCTGCCATGCAGCTCGGGGGGGCTTCCAAACATTTAAAATACAATAAAATCAATTAAAACAATCAAATATTATAAAATTATTAAACAGAGCTAAAATACAATCTAAAACCAAAAATAGGTGGGGGAACTAAAAACCCCCCACCCTACTCACCCTCCCTCCCAAAGGCCTGGGCAAACAGCCAGGTCTTACAACTTCGCCGGAATGTTAACAGGCTTGGGGTCAGGCGAGCTTCCTCCGGAAGGGAGTTCCACAGCCGCGGCCCCACCACCGAGGATGCCCTCTCCATCGTGGCCTCCCGCTTAACACGGGGGACCTCCAGGAAGGCACCCCCGGCAGACCGCAGGAGCCGCTCTGGGGCGCAGAGGGCGAGGCGGTCCCTAAGGTATGAGGGGCCGAGACCGTGTAGGGCTTTATAGGTCATCACCAACACCTTGAACTTGGCTCAGCACGCTATCGGCAGCCAGCGCAGAGCTCGGAGCACCGGTGTAATATGCTCCCGACGGCCCGTCCCCATAAGAAGACGAGCCGCCGCATTCTGCACTAGCTGCAGCCTCCGAACCAAGAACAAGGGAAGCCCCACGTAGAGCGCATTACAGTAGTTGAGCCTCGAAGGCATGGATGAGGGAGGCCAGGTCCAGGCTGGAGACAAATGGACGCAGTCTACATACTAGATATAGCTGGCGGAAAGCAGCCTTAGCGACTGCCTCCACCTGCCGCTCCAGACGAAGATCCGCGTCCAGTATCACCCCCAGACTCCAAACCTGCAGAGCTATAGGAGGGCGAACCCCCCCAACCAGGGGGGCCACCACCTCCTTCGCTCTCCCCACCAACAGCACCGCCGTCTTGTCGGGGTTAAGCTTCAGTCTGCTCAGCCGCATCCACTCCGCCACGGCCTCCAAACATTGGGAAAGCAACGAGATATCAGGGTCTGGGTCAGTAGAAAAAGAGAGGTACAG
>QEPC01012574.1:215383-243684 GCA_003113815.1 Sphenodon punctatus | reverse complement strand
GCTCATTGGTCCTGTAGCTACCAATCAAAATTAATATTATAGAGGTAGAAGAGTCAGCTATTTTGAAAATCTCTCCAGTTTTATAATTCTGAACAAGGGGAGTTGTGGGGCTGTGCAGATAGACAATACTGGTAACACAAATTATTAATTATTATTATAATCATTTATATAGCACCAGCGGTGTACTGGGTGCTTTACAAAAAACAAGACAGACACGGTCCCTGCCCGAGAGCTTACAATCTAAAGACAGGGGCGCTCTAAAGACAGGGAACAAATGCACTAGTCTATAATCAAAATTAATAATAATAATGGTCCATTTTCTGAGAAGCCAGTGAAGCCTAGTTTTGGACTTGGACATGGGAATGAAGATTCAAATCCTGTCTTAGCCATGAGCTTGCTTGGTAGTCTTGGGCAAGTCGTGCTCTCTCAGGCTCAGTTCCCCATCTGTAAAATGGGATTAATAATGACCTAACCCACAGGGTTGTTCTGAGGGTGAGCTAGATAAATATTATAAAGCACTTCGAACACTGAAAGCACTATAGAAATGATAAATAACAATCACATTGGAATGGAACAGGTCAGTACTCAGTAGGTCCATGAAGTCTGTCAGCATCATCCTCCGCCTGCTTCATGCTAGAGCTAGCCCTCAGCACCTAAGTGAGTTACATTGAAGTGAATTGGACTCATGATGGTGTTAGTGTCAGCAAAAAGTATGTGGAGGACTGCACTGTGTTTTCACCATCCCCGATAGATTAAATAGGCTTGTATGATGCTACAATGTTCCCATTAGTTTCAAATTGAATAAAAAATATCTCTAGCAAAAGCAAAGAAAATAGTCAGCCTCCACCCTCTACTTAGACCATGGTTTGTTAGGACATCTTCCCACTAACAGCACTGAACTGAAGTGATTAGTGGGATGTAATTAAAATTGATGTAACAACTACACCACTTCTCTGCCATTCATGCTAGAGCTCTAAACTGAAGTAGTTTCTCCTCAATCTTCCCCGAAAGCCCAGGCACAACACAGTTCCTTCAGTGTAAAAGGATTTATACTACAGTTACTTCAAAGTACAAAGTAAAGGGAAGCATGTACACCTAATTTTTCAGGACCCCCTCTTCCTACACCTCAATAACTTCAGCTTAATGCTTTTGAAGTGTGAACAATTCAGGAGAAAGAGCAATCTAAAACCTAACTACATTAAAGTATCTGTTCGCCGGGACGTGCCCTCAGTCACTTCATTCAGATAATCGTCCAGCACTCATTGATGTTTATAAATTATAACAAACACACCCACTAGATGGCACCTTAACACTTTGGTAGCTGGCAAGAAGTACTAACTAGGGTTTTTTAATTATGAAAAAATTGCTTTTAATTGCAATTGAACAAGGAGGCAGTTCCAAATGTGTAAGTAAAAAATTGTAACCTGAGGCATCATCTTTTCATGATATGTCTGGAAAGGGTATCTTAAAAGGCCATCTGGTCTACCCCCCTGACCTTAATCAGGACCAACATCCCTGACAAACGTCTGTCTAAGCTGTTAAAAACTTCTAGTAATGGTGATGCATAACCTCTCTTGGTAGAATCCTGCTCAGGTGGAAACAAAATCACTACCATTCCAAATGGGAGCCCCCCACCCCTGTCACTTATGCTGTTGCCACTGAAGATTGCAATTGCCACCTGGGCAGAAACAGCTTTCCTCTCCCAGCTGCTTTGGGGGCCCCAATTTTGGGAATCCCTAAAGCCGCTGGGCGAGGAAGGGGACCACCCCTGTCACTTGTGCTGTGGGCTGGACTCAGAGCCTGATTCATCCACTTACACACACACACACAAAGGGTGAAAAAATATGGTGGTTGCATGTCTGGGGGTGGGGGTGGGATGGCTGCCCCTGCCAACCCTGCCAGGTCCGGTCGTGGGATGGAACCAAACATTCCTCCAGACTGACCCGGCCGGGAAGGGGAGCAACGCATGTCTGGCCGGGTCCGCTCCTGCACTGCTGCCGGCATCCCCCAGCCCCGCCCTTATGGGCAGCCATGGCTGCCAATAACAGGTAGCCATGGCTAGCTGCTGGGTGGGCACAAAAATAAAAGCACCCGCCTGGTTTGCCCCACTCAGGCCCTCTCAGGAGGCTCGCAGGGCCAGACCATGGGTCTGTTCTTTCCAGGCCTACTTTTCCAGCTTGGCCACCAACCCTGCCAGGGTTAGAACTAGGCCCACATCTGGGGGACCCAGAACAGACATGCAGGTGGGCCAGAATGGGCAAACTGGGCCAGCATCATGTTTGTTAACATCCAAGGACTTAGGGCCTGTAGTGTCGGTGCTTACTCAGTCCCTGGCTGTCACTGGGGACTGGATATGTGTGAGCCAACTGAAGCTGAATCCAGACAAGAATGAAGTGATGTTGGTTGGCCAGCCCTGTGACATAGGAGGGATTGGGATGCACATCATTGATGGGGTACAGCTTCCCCTGTTTACTCAAGTTCACAGGCTTGGGGTGCTCCTAGATCCTGAGCTGCATCTGGAACGTTGGCTTTTGGCCATGGCCAAGAGTGTCTTTCACCAACTCCATCTGGTGAGAAGGCTACGTTCCTTTCTCTCAGACAGGGATCTGGCCACCATCATCCATGCCTTCATTACCTCAAGGCTAGAGCACTGCAATGCACTCTACGTGGAGCTGCCCTTGAAGGCTGTTCAGGGGCTGCAGCTTGTAAAGAACACAGCAGTCTAATCTTTGACAGGGGTGGGTTGCTGGGAGCACAGATATAACACCAGGGCTTCAGAGTCTGCTCTGGCTGCCTATAGCATTCCGGTCACAATTCAAGGTGTTGGTTTTGACCTATGAAACCCTAAGCGGCCTGAGCCCTACGTATCTAAAGAACCATCTTCCTCCTTATGTCCCTCTTGCAAGTTCCAGCATTGGCCCAGGTTCATATGTCCCACGCACACAGAGAGGTGCTCTCGGTAGCTGCTCCACAGCTTTGGAACTCCCTTCCCCTAGAGGTTCACCTAAACTCTAGTTTGAGTGTCTTCCGGAGCAGCGCAAGACCTGTTTATTCGGCCAGGCATTTAATGGGTGTGGGTAGATCAGGGGGGTGGGGGTGGAGGAATTTGCTTTGATGGGTTTGAGTGTGTATTTTTTTCCATGATGTGAGCCGCCCTGAGCCTCAGGGGATACGGCTATCACTTCCTTTAGGAACATATAGGCTCAGTACAGCTCAATAGGCTTCTATTCAAGTACAGTTCTTTGCCACTATATAATGAAGATGCATGTGCACACATACGCACACACGCACATGTGCACACTCTGTTTTACCTTGATGTAAAACCATCATCTGGAGACCAGTGTTCCTGAGCCATACTGTATATTTCACTGGGAATGTAAGCTCCTTGCTGCCTGGAATGAATCACCCTCTACTACTTGGAACAGCCCTGTCCATGCTGATAGGTGATAGTGCTCAAGAGATACTAGCATCTCATGTGGTCGCGACAGGGCCTATGCAGGCATTCTGGTAGGACTTACAAAGCAATAGCACTTAGTATCGCTAAACTAAATGGCAATATTCGGAACTGCCTGTTGGTTTGGTACTAGGGGAGGGCTGAGAGGATGAGAGCAAGTGTTCCGTTCCGCAGGAAAATACCCACCTTGCAGGAGCAACAGTTGAATTTTTAGCGCCACAAAAGATGGCGGGGGTGGGGGAATAATAATTTTTAAATGGGGAAAGCTTACTTTGCGAACCGTCCTGTCAATCAAGAAGGTAAAGAATCAGGTGCAACCCACCTCCTGTGAGGACAGGCAGATACTCTGCTGATGCAAAACGCATCAGGCAGTACTACAGTACTGCACGATGGGATATTTAATTAATTTATTTATTTATTTAAATTTCTTGCCCCACCCTTCCTGCCAAAGGCAGCTTACAATATTAAAAATACACATATATAACGCAAACCATAAATACAAAAACATAACACCCCCCAACTCCTCTCCACACCAACCCCCCTACCACCCAACTCACCCTTATCCCCCACAATTCTCCGCCTACCCTAGCCCCCACTGCCAAACGCCCTTGTGAATAAGACTGTTTTGCACTGCCTTCTAAAGGCACTCAAGCCCAGACATAAACCAGCCTCCTGGGGGAGGGAGTTCCACAACTCCAGAGCAACGGCCATCCAAGTACCTGGACTGATTGATTGATTTTATTTGATTGATTTTATTTTATTTTACCAATTTTATATCCCATGCCCTCCTGCTAACAACAATTTGGCATGGCTAACAAATACATTAACATATATACAATATAATAATACAAATATAGGAGATATAAATATAAAACAATAATATAAACAATATAAAATCCACACAATAGGGTACCAGCAATACAAAAAGAAAAAGAAAAAAATTCCTTTTCCCTAACCCTCAGCCCCCCACCCCTTCCCCATCTCTGTCACCAAAGGCCTGGCGGAACAGCCAGGTCTTACATTGTCATAAAAAAAAAAAAAAAAATAGAAGCCTGGGGCCACATGGGCCTCTGCCGGGAGGGAGTTGCACAGCCTCGGTGCGGCCACCAAGAACACTCTCTCCATAGTCGCCCCCCGAGATACTTGGGGGACCCCGAGAAGGGCACTCCCGACTGACCGCAGGCGTTGATCCAGATCCCGGGGCGTGAGTCCCGCAGATAGGTGGGGCCCAGGCCATACAGGGTTTTATAGGTAAGCACTAACACCCTGAATCAGATCCGGAAGACTATAGGTAGCCAGTGCAGAGAACGGAGTATGGGTGTAATGTGCTCATGGCAACCCGTTCCCGTAAGAAGGCAGGCTGCCGCGTTCTGCACCCTCATCCAGTCCCCCACAGCCGCCAGACATCAAGTAAGCACCAAGGCTGCAGGACCTGGGTCTGATGAAAAAGAGAGGTAGAGTTTATGACACTGAACATCAAACCCTCTCACGACCTCGCCCAGTGGCTGCATAGACACGTTGAACAGGAGAGGGGACAGAATGGAACCCTGCGGGACTCCACACAAGAGGTCACCAGGGGGGTAGAATAATCCCCCAGCACCACACGCTGAGTTCTCCCAGCCAGGAAAGAGCAGAACCATTCAACAACAGTCCCACCCACCCCGGCTCGGTCCCGCAGGTGAGTCACCAACATCTCATAGTCAACGGTATCAAAGGTAACTCCCCAAGAACATTCCGGAACCTCTCTGGTTCCATTAGTCTCTGGGAGCGAACCAACCCTCTCATTGTACTGATCCAATTCACAGCAGAGGTCATCGATCAAGGCCACAAATGCAGTCTCAGTGCATACCCCGGATGAAAGCCAGACTGCAAGGGATCTAGGAAGCGGATGCGGTCTAGATGCTGCTGCAGCTGTTGAGCTACAACCCGCTCAATAACCTTCCCTAAAAGGGTTAGAGACAGGCCAATAATAGGCGAGGGAGTCAAGGTCAAGTGATGGTCTTGAGCAGAGGCCGCACCACCACCTCTTTGAGGCAGCCCAGCACTCTGCCCTCCTGAAGGGAGGCATTGACCACCCCCGCCAGCATCGGTCCCAGCATCTACCGGCTGGCTTAAACTGATCAGGATGGGCACGGGACCAGTTCACAAGAGGTGGCTATGACTGCCCCAAGAACATCCCCCTCATCAGTGGGCAATACCCACTGAAACTGATCCCACCAAAATGGACAGGACGGGGCTTCCATAATCTCTAGTTCTCCTATTGTATTAAACGTGGCGTCGAAGTCATGGTGAATCTGAGCAATTGTGTCCATGAAGTAATCAACAAACACGTCACATCGGGCACTGGAAAATTCCAGTTCCAGGCGGAGGGAGGCCGGACCAACCAGCCCCCTCACCACCCGGAAAAGTTCTGCTGGATGAGGCTTTGCAGATGCTATGAGGGCAATAAAGAACTCCTTCTTCGCTGCCCACATGGCCATGGCATTGGCTTTAAAATTAGCTCTATGTCGCCATCTGTCGGCTTCAGCACGCAAACAGTGCCACCATCACTCCAACTGCCACCCTTCCCGCTACAGCTGCCACAGATCCTCTGTAAACCAAGGAGGCCTGCGGTACCAATGCTGAGGGAGCAGATGTCTAGGAGCCATTCAATCGATGGCCTCAGTCAGCAAGGTGTTCCAGAGAGCAACGAGGTCATCAAGCGAACAGTCATCCAGGTCAGAGGGTAACTCCCCAAGAGCATTCTAGAACCTCTCTGGTTCCATTAGTCTCTGGGGGCAAACCAACCAAACTGGTTCCACACCTCTCCAGGGGCAGACATACACCGGGAGACTGGTCCGTGCAAGGTAATGATCCATCCATGACAAAGGAACTGCTGACACACACACCCCCAACGGATCCTCTGCCTTAAGGCCAGTGCAGAAAATCAGGCCCAGGGTATACTCCCCCCTCCCCCCATCGTGCATCGGACTGATGACCATTTGGGACAGGCCATGGTTGCCATGGCGGCTATGAACTCATGCTCTGCCCCTCCAAGGCTGGCGTTGGCGTGAATATTCAAGTCCCCCAAGACTAGCGTCTTTGTGGACTGCAATACCACCTCTGACATCAGCTCCACTAGAGCATGCAGAGATGCCGCCATACAGGTAGGTGCACGGTATACTAACAGCACCCCCAATCTGTCTCCTGCCAAATCAATCACAAGATGGAGGTCCTCAATACCTGACATAAACTGCACTAGATACCTCCAAATGGACCATGAATCCCTAAAAACAATGGCTACACTGCCGCCCCACCCCGTTCCTTTGGCCATGGCTGATGCTGCACGGAGAGCCCAGCTGGAACAAGGTCAGCCAAAATAGGCCCTGACTCAGTGTCCAGCCAGGTCTCCATAATGCACATGATGTCAGCCACTTGGACCAGGATTAACTGATTTATTTGTAACTGACTTCATGCTCAACAGCCTCAACATTGGGCCAGGGTCCCCGTGACCACCTCACCACCTGCCTGGTGGGCGGTGAGAGGGACAGGCACCAGGTACCTGTCTCATCTCACAGGTCGAATACAACCCCCAGAAGGACCATCATTCCCCCACCCCATCACGACCCCAATGGCCCTCCCCACCCCACCCTATGGCTGTTCCACCCGGACGGCAAGGGAGATCCCCAGCCCCCCAAATTTCCTAACCCTTGCTCCCCATATCCCCAGAGACCACCACTCTCACTGGCCAGGGGAGCCTCATCTCTATTCCTCATCCGCTGCTCTCACCAGGAGATGGCAAACAACACACACACACACCCCCACACACACACACCAAAAAATGAATCTCCAAATAAAACCCCTAACCAAACCTCCCCACAACTAAACCCCCCACAATTAATAATCCCACACTTCATACCAAATCCCAATACTGGCAGCCCAAATAACTGTCACACAGTTAAAACGAGCCCAAGAGCTAGCATAACCTCCCCCACTGCCTCATCCCCCGGCCACCGCCAAGGGCCTTAGCGCAGCCCTGCGGTGCTGCCGGGCAGTGCGCTGCTTTTGCCAGCTCCCTCCCCATCAGGGCCGGAAGTGTGGGGGGGGATGCTAATGGCGGGATGCGCCTGCATGTTTCAATCAAGGGCTTATTGGGAACATTGGCAGGCGCTAAGTCTAAGTCCTACATCATATTAAACACGGTGAAAAATGAGTCGCTACACAATGGTGCCAACACACATTCAGCTACCCCTTTCCGTGGCATCTTAGGGTACCCACTGATGTAAAAAGGCACAGCTAGTGGTCACAGGCAGCAGGCAATTCAAGAAGGAAAGAAAGGGATAGGGGATGGGTGGATAGGAGACCATCTCAGCAACAATAACAACAGTAAACACATATCAGGTCCCTTCGCACCACCACCTCCCAGAGCTCTTAGGCTGCTTTTAAACGAGGGATGCTGAAGCGCCTCCTGAACGCCGCATTAAAGCAAAGCCGCCGGAAGTAACGTTCTCCCCGTTGCCGGCGGCGGCGGCTGGAGACACGGGGCTTTGGAGCGGCGCGTTCTTAAGCCAGATAATTGAAGTCTTAAGCCGCCGCCGGCAACGGGGAGAACGTCACTTCCGGCGGCTTTGCTTTAATGCGGCGTTCAGGAGGCGCTTCAGCGCCCCTCGTTTAAAAGCAGCCCTAGTTACAAATAATGGCTTACAAGTCCAAATCCCAACTGGCCAGGCCTGGTGCTGTTGCTTCACTGTTCACTCCTCACACTGTGGCTGTCAGCTCCTCACTCACAGGGTCCAGCAGTCTTTCCTGGGGCTGCTTCGTTTGCACTGACACAGGTACGCAGTCTCTGCTGGGCATTTCTTACTCCAGGGCCTGTACACGCTGCCCTTCTGAGCATCACCTTCTCCAGATCCTTACGATCTCTCTTCCAAATGAATCCTTCCCTTTTTCCACCCAGCACAAGAAAAAAAACCCTGCAGCCTCCAGCTTTTCTAGCTGCTGGTCCTCCCAGACTTGGTTGCCTGCACTATATACTAGAGCGCCACCTGCTGTTTAGTGTAATAACTTCAGAGTACATCACTTTAAACTGAGGGTGGACTCAAATGAGAGTCCATGTTTGTCCATGCAGCACCCACCTACGCAGCACCCAATCACATAGTTATCATGTCCAACCTAATAAATGTGTAGCCCCCTGCTCATATTTCATGTGCTTGTGGGCAGCTTCCACCAGTGGTGCTAGTGATCTCCCTCCCTGTGGCAGGCTCTCAACTGAGAGACAGCTAGAGATCTCCCTCCCCTCACAGTCTCCCTCCCCACCTCTCAGCTGAAAGGCACGCTAGAGATCTGCCTCCCCACGCAGTCTCCCTCCCCACCTCTCAGCTGAAAGGCATGCTAGAGATCTGCCTCCCCTCAATCTCTTTCCCCACCTCTGAGCTGAGAGGTGTGCTAGAGATCTCCCTCTCCTCACAGTCTCCCTTGTCAGCTGAGAGGCATGCTAGAGATCTCCCTCCCCACCTCTCAGCTAGGGTGGCCTGGCCACTGCCACAGCCCCAGAATACAGGACATGGTGGGGGGAAGAGCGCAGCTGGCTCAGGGCTCGTTTCCCCCAGCCAGGCTGAGCAACAAGCCCTGGCCAAGGGGCAGGGAAAGGAATGCAATGTTACTGCCAAAATCCCGGCCATAGGTGCATATTTAAAAAATTCGCCTGGATGGGGATAGGCAGATCAAAAAACTGGTCATGTCCTGAAAAATCCGGATGCTATGGTAACCCCCTTCCCCACTTCTACCCACCCCCAGTATTGGATTGTTGGCTCACCTTCAAGTCCACATGCTGCTGATGCCACTGTTCCCACCCAAAAGGCATGAGATCATGATTTTTGGGGGGTAGGGGGAAGATTGGCAGTGCAGGCAGGAAAATACAGGCCAAAACCGCATAAATAAAAGACAATGGACAAACCCTTCAAAAAAACCAGGACTGTCTTGTATAAAACAGGACCAAAGCTAGAGATCTCCCTCCCCACAACCCCCCACCCCCAGCCTATATTAGCTGAGATGGAAGTTGGGAGCCTTTGGGGGAGAGAGATCTCTACCACACCTCTCAGCTGAGGTAGCCATGGTGAAGGGAGATTGCTACTGCTACTGTCTCTCAGCTAGCCGGGTGCACTAGGTGGAACTCTATGGGTGTTTTCAGATGGACGCTGCTCTGCTCGTGCTCCCCACCCTTGGGTGGCCCGGCCATGTAAAGGCGGTGAGGTGGAGCACAAGCAGAGCAAGCACTTCCTGCTCCAGGCCAGCTCCACTTGCTGGGCTCCAAAACATCCCACAAAGCACCACAAGCCAGGCCACCTGAACTCAGCGCACCGGCCGGGGGCAGAACAGCAGTCCATCTAAAGGACGGCTGCTGCAGCTCTGCTTCTGACTGTGGCTTGCCCTGGCAACCTACATAGAGCTGTGGGGGGGAGCAGCCTAGAGCAGTTGCCAATCCGCCCATGGCTCTACGGTGCAGGGGAGGGAGAGGGAGTGTGCGGGCGGACTGGAGTGTGTGGCGGTGGTCTGTCTCAAAAACACCCTGAAAATCCTATGTGCTGTGGCACCTGGATGCTGACAAGGCTGCAGGTGAACCTAATTGACAAGACACGGACACATGGCCCTGATTGACCCACATGGTGGGCCCGCAATGTCCATGGACTCTTCTGTGAGTGGCAGCTCTGTGGTGACAACATTTAGGCTATGGGTGGTTTTAGACCAATGACCACATCCACCCATTATTGTATGGCTGCATAGAGCACCAATGCAGCCCTGCAACATGCATGCTGGGTGGGTGATTGGTGGATAATGGTTGGGGAGGTGCTTGTCTAAAAACACCTCACGTGGTGGACACCTAATAGATGGGCATGCAGGAACACACCTGATGAAGGCTAAGGCCTTTGGAAAATGGAGGCATATACATGTAAATAAAAAAACAAATAATGTGGGCTATTATCTCATTTGTTCCCACCCAAAGACAGAGTAGTTCAGATGATATCTTTGATTGGAACAACTACTGTTATGAGTGAATGCAAGCTTGTGGCCTGCAAAGGTGTTTCCTCAGGTATGTAGCAAGCCAGAACTATGGAGTGAGCAAGAAGGTAAGTATACACAATGAAAGCAATCAATTTGATGGGGCTGTCAGGAAAAAGAAACCCAGTTAAAGATTTTATAATGAACTACTTTGTTTCCATCTCTTGCACTGGGACCAACACACCCTCACTCTCTCTCTAAACTACTATAAACAGATGTACATGGCCATTCCTAGACTTTTGAAACTGTTATTGTTTGTCGTCTACTTAAATCCTCTCCAAAAAGCCTGATTTAATAGACGCATGCCCACAGCTGGCCATCCCCCAGGCCAAATATCAATATTACACAAGCAGCTGGATAACTTGATGGGCAAATTATTTCTGCATTTGACTGTACTGCAAATATTTAGAGCAACCGAGCCAATAAATGTAGTCAAAAGACTTGGATTAAGGAAGAGGAATGTTGCCATGGCTCAGTAGGCAGGGAAAGTATGAATATTAAAATGGCATAAGCTTCTTTTTACTGTAAAGTGGATGAAAAGGCAAATACAACCAAAGTCATTCCTGGGAAATGTAAGACACAATGTGCCATTCACTAGAGAATTTACATACCACCCTCCAGAATCCGTTACTATAACCATTGGAATGGTTCTTTGTGTTTGTTCAAGACTCTGGAAAATAGAGGTCTCCCTTGCAGTCACAGAACAGCTGCTTTAGCAAAGAGGTTAAATTAGTCTAAGCAAAATCATTGACAAAATTATAGGCCCAACATGGTTTCTATTTTTCACTAACATCAATGGGAGCAAGCTCAAGTTCCATATCAAGCATCAGTGGCTTGTTTTATCAATGGAGTGGCCATTTGGGAAGGCAAGGAGTGGCAGGCCTATCCCTAGAAATATCTAGATAAGTATTACTAGACATACTAACTGTCCTCCCTAGGGCTCACAGTTAAACTTGGTAAGGCAAGCCCCAAATACTGGGGTGGGTTATCTTTACTAAGCAGAATGGGTTCCCTTTACCAGATCTGGTAGTGTAAAGGGTGTATGTGTACATACACACGCAAACAGAAGCAAATCGGGCTAAATTGTGGTGGTTTGAGTTATTTTGGAAATCTTAGGGAGTATGTTTGTACCTACGTATCTAGGCGGAGTCTGGATCTCACAAGATCTGCACAAGTCAATCATCATTCTCCCTCGTGAAATGTAATATTTTGGATAGAGTGTTGGGAGGGAGGGTGGGGTTATTCTGGCCACACCTGTACATAAATGGGTTTCTTTAAACAAGACTCCTGTCTGTCTCTCTCCTGTCAGAAGGAAATCAACCCAGAAAAAGCTACCCTGGAACTTCCTACTCAAGGAACAGGGACCAATAGTACTGATTGGGAGGGAGCACCAATAGTATCCCTAATGGGGAATGACACCCCATCAATATAACATGAGTTGCTAACAGGCATTCTTTAAGCTGTGTTCAGAGCTCTTATCTGGTCTGGCAGAAGAACTTCACCCTGCTCCCTTTAGCCCAAGCAGGGTTACTGCTAGGATTTCATTCTAAGGGGGATAGGGTGGGGGAGGGGAGATAAGAAATACAAACAGTTACTGAAAGATGTTTATTTACCTTATCATGAAAGTCAAATTTACAGCAATGCTTTGCATAACCCAGGAAGAAGCTGCTTGTTTTTATGTATGAAATAAACACTTAGCCTTTGGGGGAATTTTTGAAAGGCTGGTACAGCCTCTCCTTCCCCACCCTAATTGTGGACCTGGTGCGATCTTCATCTGTCCAGGTGTGGAAGTAGGTTGGACACGTAAGTCAGTACTTTGGTGCCTAGCTTAAGTGAGTGCCAAATCCTCAGTCACTACAAGAGGCATTGTTGTGCAGAATTACCATGATTGTTGAGCTGCTGCTTGTAACATAGGAGCATTGACTACCTCTTGTAGTAGGGTTGTCACCTACGTATATTTTTCCAGACCACTTATGAAAAGTGCATGTTGCAGGGCCTGCACTGGTGCCATAGGTGTCAATGCAGACCCTAAAACATTTATTTTTCGTAAGTGGCCTGGAAAACTATACATAGGTGGCAACCCTACTCTGTAGCTGGAGCATACTGCCAAGTGGTTAGACACCTAAGTGCTGACCATAAGGATGGGCTGTGCAGGGCTCTGGATGATGACAGCAGGCGATGAGCAAAGATGCCTCTCACTGGGAATGAGGATTTGGCACCCACTTAAATGTAATGTAGATCAGTGTTCACTTACACGTACACAATGGGTGAAGACAAAACGAGAGATTAGCTGTATGGAGTCCAGGGTTGCTGCATGGAGCCCATGCACAGGTTCCGTGTAATGAGAAGGACAGATGGGCAGGTACCGCACTCCATCCCCACCTCTCCCTAATGCACAGCCCTGGCAAGCCCTGGGTACAGGAAGCCACCCCCATTGTGGTTTTTGTCCGTTCTCTTATTTTGACTTTTTGGAGTGCTCCAAAAAGCAAAAGTAAAGAGGCACCTCTAGGCGCTCAGCCCAGAATTCTATGGTCCTGGCAGACTTGTACATGCACAGAAGTTTTGTGTACCCTAAGAAATGGGATACAGCCATGTAAGTGCCCATTCACCTGCCTTAGCCAGCATGCGCCTGCATGGTGTGCTCCACATTCTCTGGTATGATGCTATGAGTGAGGGCTTTAGGGCAGGGGGTGGCAGGTGCGGGTGAACATCTGGCAGCCACCTAATAGATGGACAGGTGACCACCCCTATGATGTGTGCTATTGATGGCTACTGTATGTTACGGAAAAGGGTATTCAGCAGTCCTATAGAGCTGCTAGGTGGCAGCGTGACATGCCTTTTGCCCCCTCAGGCTGGAATGGTTAGCTAGTGCTCTAGGCTAAGCCAGATCTCAGCACAGGGGAAGCTGCACTGTCCCAGAAGAGTCCACAAGGAACGGACACACACGGCCCCAGCCATGCTATGAAACCTGGATAGGGGGTGGGGAAGAGTGCCTGACTGAGGTGCTGAGAGAGGGGTGCAGGGAACAGGGCAAGAAAGGGGAACAACAGGTCATGGGGCTTGGACCAGATTCTAGGAAGGGGGTGTAGCCAGGGCAGCTAGGAAAAGGCTGTCAGGAGAGATAAGGGAAGCAGGTGTGGGCACGCCAGGGAGGACCGTAGGAGAAGTAAGGGGAGCTATACAGGAAGGGAAAGACAACTCTGCCAGACTGTAACAAGAGATAGTAACAGTCAAGACACAACCATAGACCAGGCTCACAGTAACACGACCACAGATGAGACCAAGATGGGGGAGAAAAAGACCAAACACAACAACAAGCAAGGCAAAGTGGGAGTAGCAGCGAGGCTGGGAATGACTCTGAGAAACTCCGATAACCAACAAGGGTTGGACACTCTCCATGAGCACTACATAGGACAGGGCGGCCGCCATCTTGTCACTTGACTCTGCCTTTGGTTGCCTAGCAACCTCTGAGCTTGCACAGCACTGTGGCTTAAAGGAGCCACACAGACCACCTCACAAGTGGTGCTTAGTTCCAGCACTGTCTTGTCTGTTAGCACCCAACTTCTTGCACACCTGACAACAAGGATCACACACACTGACTTCCATGAGAACCTCAGGATCAGACATGAAATGAAGACAATTTAAACTTTTCTTTAGTTTATTTAAAAAAAAAAAAAAGAACACAACCTCACAAATCCAAAACAACACACCTTGAAAGACAATGGAATTGATTCTCATTTACAGAGGGCCTCCCTCCCCCCTCATTCTGGCAATAAGAGTTGGAACATGGTAATAGTCATCGGCAAAAAACGTCAAGGCAACCAGATGCTCTCTCTAAGGCCCTAACTGGAAATCCTCATGTTCCTGAGATTCTGATTCCCATTAACTGCAGTGAAAACTACACATGCATGAGGATGCAGAATCACTCTGTCTTTTTGATACCAGGAAAGCAGTGTAGCCGTGCCAATGAGAACATAAAATTCTTCTTAGAATTTAGTTCCCCAAAACAAGTGAGATTCAATTTACAGAATGAATCCAAAGAATGTTTGGAAGCTATTACTCTTCTTAGAACACAACAACTGCTCACACAGTAAATCATTTGCTTTTAGATGTAAAGGTAAGGTTACATCAAACTATGGGGACCATAGAGCATTAGATTTACAGCAATCTAAAAGGGCTTTTGTAGGTTCACTTCTTATGCTGCTGTATCAGGACTGCTTGTGGGTCAGTTTAGCACAAACTGACCCCTTGGAAGGCTGCAGAGAAACTAAGGAATGAGCAGCAGGGGAGAAATGGCGCTGGTTATGGTTTTTATATGCATTTCAAAGTCACTCCCAAACATGAGAACCAGGTAATAGTTGAGTATTCCAGCGACGGACATAAGGAGCAGGAACACTATGATGCGTTTTCCAAATATGTAACCAGGAGTGCTGGGAAAAAGGAGAGGGAAAGAGAAGAGTAATACACCAGAATACATCACTCCACTTCAAAAGAGCTAAAGCACTATAACTGCCATCAAGGCAAATAAATAGATCTCAGATGGTAGGCTTAATGGGGTCACATTCTGTATTGATTTTCATTCCTGCAACCCCATTAAGGTAGAAGGGGGAAAGCAGCACAGAATTCAACCCATAATGAAGAGAGCGCCACTAAAGAAACCCATTTATCTTATTAGCCATTAGCATGGATAGCCAGTAATTCTCTTTAAACCCAAAGTCAATAGTCTTGTATTTTTAGTGGTTTGCTGTAAACCTGGGGAATGGGGGGCCTGCGGCTGCTTTGTTCCATACCTGTATAACTCACATTACCCTTAATAGGAACTGTGTAAACACCAAGGGGAGAACAGACCCTTATTCTTTAACTGTAAAATGTCAAAGCAGGGGTGTAGCTAGGTTAGAATGGGCCTTAAGACGGAAGATGGAATGAGTCCTCCCAGTGGCAGGAGACACACCTCCATCATGGAGTGCAGGCACTCCATTCTTTTGGGCTCCATTGCAACTGCACCACTTGTCCCTACTATAGCTACGCCCTTGCATCAGAAAATGGGCAGACTAAGGCATACCCTTGCCCCTTTCTAGCATACCCCAAACCCCAGGGAGGCCTCCAGTTCAGAGCACTGCAGTGCTAGCATTGTAATAAACAAGGCTTGCACTCGGTGACCCCATTCCATCCTGAGCAGTGTTTGCTGGGGATACTAGGTACAAGTCCAAAACACTCAGCACTTTTAAAAATTCTAGGCAGGAGCTTTGTACTTCAGCAGCAGCTCTGCTCCTCAAACCACTTATCACCCAAGTAGAGAGTTACCTCTGTGTCCTTTCTCCCAGGTAGCCAGCAAAGTACTTTTGCCTCACAAACAAGTACATCAGGCCAGCAAACGCAGCAGGAGCTGAAAGGAAGAAAAATCAGCTGTCATCAAGGATCACACATAGCCCTGGGTTCTGATTATTCTAACCATATTGCTGTCTGATGAACCAGGGCACCAGAGGCGTTAGTGGGATACTCATGGGCACTAGCTTTACTGGGCTGGGAAATGAAGCACTGACAGTCTGGAAGACAGCCACTGGGCTAATATACAGTACACACACATTTCCTCCATTCTAGACTATTAGTTTCCTGTGACTCTTCTGACACCAGTCTCTGTCCAGTCAGTAATTGCTGGTGGGCCAAGGCACGTGGGCCAGGGTGCCATGGATGAATCCATCCAGGAATGAGGCCCACAGCTAGCCAGCACCCCATCTCTAGTCACCTGAATGCCCTTAAAGGGTAATAGGTCCAGGGGATAGGAATTTAAGGGTCAGGTGGTCAGAAGCTGGGAATAAAATGATCAGGAGACCACAGCTGTGGGGGAGCTATTGGGGTGAGACAGTGTGCAGGTGGCCTCAGAGCCTTTTCAGGCAGAAAAGGAAGAGAGCTGGAGAGTGTCCAGAGGCACTGTGTTATGAAAACTCAAAGGGTCCAGGTTGGGGGGATTGTTAGTCCCACCATGGAAAGCTCGGAGCATGCTGAGAAGGGGCC
The DNA here is from genome assembly GCA_003113815.1 of Sphenodon punctatus. NCBI lineage: Eukaryota > Metazoa > Chordata > Lepidosauria > Sphenodontia > Sphenodontidae > Sphenodon > Sphenodon punctatus. The sequence goes on along the minus strand of QEPC01012574.1, from coordinate 227,177 downwards.
ATTTGGCTCTTCTGAGCATGCCTAGTTTCTTCTTCTTCTTCAAAGCTTACCAGGCCCTGGCGGAAGTCACACATCACTGGACCCCTTCCAGAGAGTGAGTACTCTACGCCTGAGCCACTGCTAGGCCTCTGTTAGGCTCCCCCCTTCCCTGGCCCCTGCTCACCTATTCTCTCCCTAGCCAGCAGGGAGCAGGGATCTAGCAGCTGCACTCAGCTGAGGTTTTCTGAAGACAAGTTTTGGAGGCCCATCCTCAGAACTTTGGACCTTTGGAAATTGAGACAAATACATTGGTCCTCAGTGTTTTCTGAGGAAAACTGAGGACCAAGTTGCAGCACTAGTAGAGATCTGATAATGTTTAGCATTTTTTTTAATTTTGGCATTTAGCTTGACTTTTGTGGTTATTACTAGGGCTACCATATCTCCCCTTTAAAAGGAGATGCTTTTGAAAAATACATGTTGTAGGGCTGCACTTGAACCAATGTAGCCCTACAACATGTATTTTTCATAAGTGTCCCCTTTTATGATAGCCTTAATTACTCATCATTTCACTCAGGAGTTTGTGGTTATTTGCCACTCCCTTCATAGCATCATTATAATAGGATGCGGGCAACAGCACTTACCATTTAACTTGCATGCAAGTCCCATTAAAGTAAATGAGACTTACATGTGCACTAGTTGATAGCATGCATGTTATTTACTAGAGGATCAGTCGTTAGCTAAACTTAATGGTATCAAATTTAGGTCAGGGGAGCAGAACTCCTGGGCTAAGGGGAAGGATGGATTTGCAGCCCAGTGTCAGGTCAATCCGTTTATTTCAGTCCACCCAGAAATTTCAGTTGAGCCTTCCTGCTCTTGATCATGTTTAGTTTTAATCCATTCTTGTCTGTACTGTAACTCACAGGAGAGTGGGCAGCACTCCTGCATTAGCAATGAGAGGCTATAGTAGTCCTTTCCTCTCTGCATTCTGCAAATGTGACTTCTTTTGCTCTGTCCCCTGCTGCAGCTTGAGGTTGGAGCAAGGGGTTTGTAAGGAAACATCAGTCTGAGCCTCAAAAAAATACACAAAACTACTGAATATTGTTACCTTGGCTACAAAGTAGGCCAGCACACCAAAGCACAACCAGAAATGTAGGATACGCATCTCTGCAGTTTTGGCTGGAAAACAAACAAAAGAGGAATAAGTGTGCTGAGAGGACATCCTTAAACAGCTACCAACTTGCATGTAAGATCAGAAACCAATCATACGGCAAAACAGATGTGGTGTGTAAAATCATTTCCCCATTACTGTTAAATCATCTTATCTACATATTACTAGCTATGCTATATTAAGATTCTGGTATACAAGTTATACATATAAAATGATCTATACAAGAATCGAAGGGTCAACCAATAAGGAAAAATAAACCTCACCCATTATAAAGACTGGAAATTGCATCGAAGAGGAGCACTAATCCAGAGTATTGCAGTAAAAAATTGCCAGATTATTTTTTTATTTTATTTTTTGGACAGGTCAGTGACCACCCCTTGTTCATGTGGAAGTGTTTGTGTAAGAAATTATTCCATAGTAGGGCTAGATTGTGACTTGGACAACACATCCAAGCCTCGAGCATCAGGTGGTCCACTTGCAACTCTATGGTGTGTGTGGGGAGGGGGGGGCGCCATGTGGCTAGAGTGTGGGCTACGGCAGCCACCAGGTCTGCTTAAACCCAACCCAGGTGGGAGTGCAAGTGGGCAGATGCAGGGGTGCACCCCTGGAGCGGGTCTGGGGATGGCCAGTCCCATTGCCGTCTGATGACATGAGTTGACACCTTTTTGATCTGCCCAACCCCATCCAGGTGCATTTTTTAAATAAGCACCCATAGCCAGGAGTTTGCTGGTACTATTGTATCCCGTTCCCCACCCCTCACCCAGCGTTTGTTGCTCAGGTCTGGCTCGGGGAAGGAGCCCTGAGCCAGCTGTGCTCTTCCGCCCCCTACGTTCTGATTTCACTCCCTTCCATGTCCTGTATTCTGGGGATACATCGGTGGCCACCTTACACCCAATTGACTGCTTGCATATTTGCCCACCATGCATTGCTCAGCTTGCAATTCTGCCTTTTTACATGCCTGAGGAAGGGACCAGTGTGGCCCAAAAGCTTGCAGGAGTTGGTCCCATAAAAAGAGATCATCCAACATCCACCTCTTACATAAACTGGGATCAACACAGCAACCATGCGCTCTCTAAACTAGCGACTAGGAGTGCTTTCAAACATGACAGTGGCCTGCTTTGCCACGGTTTCCCCTGCTTTGCCACTGGGACCACCATCACATTAGAAAATGGCTGGGAACCAGCCACTACCATGGGATAGAACCTGACTGTGGTGGGGGCTAGCCCAGGCTGTGACTTGGGGACATCCCAGAGTCACAATCCATGTTAGCTACTACTATGGTCAGAATCTGGCCACCAGACCTGGAGTAAAGCAGGCTTGCACATTTGAAAGCCCGCTTTACTCACCATGGTGTGGAGTGGCACATCATTGGCTGCCATGGCTGCTTGTCAGCCGGCGGACTGGCCACTATACACAGCATGGGAGCAGGGCCAAGTAGACACGTCTGTCCCCGCCCTCTCTCCGGCCCAGCCACTGTCATGTTAGTTCAGTGGCAGGACCAATTCCTGAGCCAAGTAATGGCTCCCACCACTTCCCAGGTAAGTCTGTGCCAGAGATGAGAGACATCGCTATGAGGGCAAGTCAGAGCGGTCTAGTGGATAGAGAACAAGCCTGCAAGTCAGGAAGCACTGGCTCGGTTTCTGGGCATCCTGTGGATCTGGCATGGGACTATTTGGGGGGCGGGGGGGAAGGAGGAGACAAAAACCACTACTACATCTAACGAAATAATAAATAAAAGCTTTCTGCTGCCAGCACTAGCCCAATTAAAGACACTTGTGCAGGAGCATCAGGAGTTGGCACATGCTCATTGGCAAGCATGTGCTAATTCCTGTTGCTCCTGCACAAGTGTCTTTAATTGGGCTAGTGCTGGCAGCAGAAAGCTTTTATTTATTATTTCGTTAGTCAGATTTCTATGCTGCCCCTCCCACAGAGGCTCAGTCCCCAAAGCCCTCTGCCAGTGCAAGCCCCTTGAAATAAACGGTGCCAGCAGCAGAGTATTGTGTGGATCAGAGCCAAGGCAACTCCGTTTTCTCAAAGGAGTCGGATTCTGGCACTAGCCCTATTCATTCCAGTGAGGTGTGTGTTTTTTTGAGGCTCATGCTGTCTACTCCAATCCTCAAAGCACTCTGATGGCACCCTCACTATGCATTACCACACTTGGTCAAAGTTTTTTCCCCCTAAGGTGCAGGTGACAACCCTACCTCACCCCTCTGTGCTTCTGGTACCCTACAGTGGTGGGGACACTAATCTCTGCCCCTCTATATGCATTGCTAGACTCAACACTGATGGACTTGTCCCCCATGTGTGACACTCACCTGGCAGTGAAGACACGCTCAAAGGCAGAATTGCCGGCCCGCTGTAAACTCTTGCCACTGTAGTTCTTGCTTTCATGCTCCACTTTCTGGGCAAAAAAGTCTGTAAAACAAGAGAGACAATTTCTTCAGATCATACTTTGCAACTTCAAGATAATAGACCAAGTTCTGCTTTCCTTGATACCCATGTTTTCCTACTAATATTGGGGTAGTGGTGGGTTCCTGGTGTAAACAAGAGTAGAACCTGAGCCACCCTGTTTTCTACTTCAGTGTTTAACCATGCCCAGTGGCTCACAAATGAGATGTGTGATACCTTTTGAAGCCCCTGCATGTTATTCTGCCAATACCTGCTGATCCTTGCAATACTCAGTCCAGTGCTTTGGTTCAAAAAGAGGAAAAGTGACTGGCCTTCATCTCTGGGTACAGGGTTGCCACCACCTTCATGTATTGTCTGCTTAAGAGTACTGACCAGACATTGAAACTCTGGGTTTGGATGGCAAGCAAGAAGAGAGGTGGATCTAGCTACAGAGGGAGAGAGAGTGGCGTGTGTAGCCTTGAGCAGTAGCCCCTGGGCTGAGGGTCTTGAGTTTAAATCACACTTCCCTGGAGTGTGCTTCTTCTGCAATTCATCCCTCTTTTTTTTTTTTTTTGAGGAAGGCCCTATTCTACAGCATAAGGCACTATGAGTGGCTTCCTCTTTTACTAAGTGAGCTAATGCAATTAGGTTATACAAGATCCCAGTGGGGAAGAAAATGGTTGAATTGCAAACCAAGCCATTTGTTGCTCCTGTAGCTGACATGGTGGTGTTTTGAGAGGGAGGGCTGAAGGGGTAGGGTTCCAGACTAGCTTCTATGAGGGGATAGGGTGGGTGTTAAGGTTGTCGCCTATGCAGATTTTTAAGGAACACTTATGAAAAATACATGTTGCAGGGCCTGAAACATGTATTTTTCATAAGTGTTCCTTAAAAATCTGCACAGGCGACAACCCTAGTGGGTGTGCGTGTGTTTTCACGTTTGCTTGTCCAGAAAAAGAAAAAAGGCAGCAGTTTTCATTGCTGTTCAGCTTGGTTCCTCCTGGAGCTGGGTTCCTGGGAAGGGGAGTGTTAAGCTATCTGCATGAATTGCTAACCACTCTACCATTACTAAAAATGTGTGGCCGGAAGGCGGAATCAAAAAACCTATACTAAAAATGTTCAGTCATTTAGGAAAGGTTCTGAATGATTCCTCACCCCTTCAACAAGAAAAAAAATATATACTGGTGCATCAACTAGATCCTAGCACTCATCTCGCAAGCACTCTGATACCCAGGCTCAGCCAGAGCCCTCATAACAATCTAGCTCAACTGCTCAGGAGAGATAGTATCAGTCTACCCTCACACTTCAGTCACACGGTGTGACCACCTGGGGCTTGGTTTTGCTAATCCAAGAGATTAAATCTGTTGTTGGGATCTCCTAACAGCTCAGCAGGTTAGGGTTCTAATAACAGGATTTGTTGAGATAAGCACCTTGCAAGGTGCTTAACAGCCAGGAATTATTGAAAACCTTTCAGCAGGAATATTTGTGTCATCATGGGGTCCCCAAAGTGCCCTAGCAGCCTGTGGTCAGAGTAACGTCTGGGCCTAACCTGGAGGTTTTTACTAAACCCTTGCCTATGAAAGTTCCCATGAACATCAACTAGGAATCCCCTAAGTAAAAGGGAGTAAAGAACCTAAGGATTTGGCCCTTGGTTCTGAATCGGAACTAAAGGTTTATGATATGCAGCGGTCACTCATTGATGCACAAATGAGAAATCTACAAATGTCAAAGACAAATCCAGAGCAAATCTATGATTTACATTTGGGATCTTGAGTGCTGCTCTCTAACAGTTACCTGACACCTTCTATATGCAGGCAAACATACCTATCCATCCACCCCCCTCATGTTTCAATTCTGGTAAATGACCTGCTTTTAAATATATGCATACATAGAACACTACTCATATTTAAATGACCCACTTCATTTAAAAATGGGCACGGGTTTGTCTACCACCTGTGGATTACAAAGCTAAACGTGCCCGATGATCCAGCTTGCTATAAGGATCAACAGAATTGTAACTGCTCCTCTCTGAGGGGGCATTTCTTCACCATTAAAATAGATAATGGCTTTGCCATTGACTTCAATGGATGAAAGAATGTGTCCTGAGTTTTAAAATCCCAACACACTCAAAGCTGTATTTTGGCATAAGCCATAAAAGTAAATCAGCAATGAGTGTAAGTGTAAGACAGGGCTGAGTGGAGGGACACACATCCCCTCCCTAGTTTTTAATCCCCGCAACACTTGCGACAGCCGCATGGCATAGGTGTCACTACAGAGGTTGCAGATTTATATATGGTCTTTCTCCCCAGAAGTAAGCCAAACAAGAAAATGTTACCCTGAAACTTTCCACTGCTTGGGGTAGAGGGAACAGCAGTGTTGCTCTGTGGAGCACAGACTTTGTAGAAGAATGCCTATCTAGGGTGGTCACAGCTGCTTGCACTCCAGTGAGCTCCAGCTATAATGTCTTTCCAAGATAGCATAAGTTCAAGCAGTCCTGAGGTGTCTCTAATTTGCACTTAGGTTGCAACAACCTCCAGCTGTCCCCAAGAGCAGGAGAAGGCAAAAAGAGTTTTAAAGTTGAAACCCAATAAGAAAAGTTGTGGAAGACGAAAGAAAATTTGAATAAGTAAAGAGAATGGAACTGCTAGGGAGAAAGGAGGGAGGGGCATAAAGCACATTGTACTATGTAGTTGTACTCAAAAGTCAAGTTAATATTGATATCAATTGTAATGATGACCAATCGGTAAATAATGTATACAATTTTTTTTAAAAGTTGAAACCACTTTGCTTCCCACAACCCAAGCCTGTCAGTCAAACCTACCAATAGGGGCTTGCACTCGTACAATAAGAGGTCAGCGCTGAATAAAATATATCAATCTGGCTGTTCTGTGGAAACGTATGAAGTTCTGGAGCTAAAGAAGGAGTTTTACTGACGATGCATGTGGTCTCATGACCTCCCTGGTAAGTGATCAGCATGCAAACATACACCTGGACACCCCTTTAAATTCCATGGATTGTCTTGATTACAAGGGGCCAGATCATTCCTTCAGAGATGGAATGCAGAACCGTTTGTCTTGTTGTCTATTTGTCAAAGTGTCCAGTCAGTGGCATGCAGAACACAGACCGAGGCACAGCCCATGTTCCCAGGACCCAAGTGTAGCAGAGCATAGAAGTGTGGTCCTTTAAGATATAGTGCGGCCACAGAGAATGGCAGGCACACATAATTAAAAGACAGTGCCTTGATCTGGTGTTAAATAAGTACAGGTGCAATTGGTTAAGGGATGGACAGTTCACACTAACCACAGAGCCAGCCTTCTATTTAAGGACTCTAGTCTGCAGTATGAGGAAAGAAACCAATGTTAGAAGAACACCAGTGTGAGGGTCTCTGATGGAGCCTTCACATACACTCATGTGGGGAAACTGTTAGGCTATACAGTTGAGAGTCTAATTTAGGATCCTGTAGCTGCAGACCAATAAGAAAGCAGACACCATTTGGAGAGGATTCAACTGTGTGGGATCTTCCCTTTTGATACCCTTGAAAGGCTTTAGTAAAGACTGGCTGAATTCACACAAACTGCTAAAATCCAATGTCTGTGTGGCCCCAGAAGCTGTATAATGAACCCCAGCCAGACAATCAGCATTCCAGCCCCACTTTAAACTCGGATTGGATGATTAGATTGGATGTATACAACAGATTTATAACAGTAGTTCTTCTGCAGCTGCTGATCTAAGAGTCAGATCCAAGTTTAAAGCGGGGCTGGAACAGATTGCCTCACATGGGCTGCATTCACATCTGTGACGGCGAGACCCAAGAGGGAAGATGTGGCAGTGGGGAGGAGCTGGATGGCAGAAGAAGAGCCTGTACGAACGGGGGATTTGCTGTGGCTACCCTTGCGCATGTCAGAGTAGAAAATCCTGCCTGGACATGCATGAGGGAAGCCACGGCAGATCCCCGGTCGCCACCGGATCGCTGCTCTTCTGCCATATGGCTCCCTCCCGCTGCCACGTCTTCCCTCGTGGGTCTCGCCGCTGCAGATGTGAATGTGGCATCACACACAACAGCGAGCTGGTGCTCATAATACAGCTTCTGGGGCCCCACAAACATCGAATTCTAGCCGAGTTGTGTGTGAGTTCACCCAAAGTCTGGATCAGAGGCTTGAGCCGCATACCCCCAGAGCTTGCTCCCTAAACTGCAGGACTGGGCTGTCTGTAGGGGAGGATGAGGCCAGAACCAAGAGCACAGGTAGTGTTCTAAATACTCACTACAGCGTCAGGACTGGTTTCATGTACTCAGAGTGCACATCGGTGTAGTGGGGCCTGAGCTAGTTTCCTCTGACTGAGATCCTCACCCAAGCGATTTTCCTCTGACTGAGATCCTCACCCAAGCGATTCCTCACCCACCCTCACTCCACCATTTTGTTTGGGGCAGGGATTGCGAAGGGGGGGAGCCCCATCCCTTTTACCTGACTGGCTACACCCATCCCCAAATAGCTTGGCAAGTATATACCCTGGTACATGAATCCATGAATTGATCATGAGTTGTCGGTGACTCAGTAGCAGGATCGAGCTGGAGTAGACAGTACTATTCTTGGTGCCACTCTTTCCTGACCAGGAGAACTCAAGGTGTGGTTCTGGGCGATTGTTCATCTTCTCCCCGGGGCCTCACATGTGGAGTCCCGCAAGGCTCCATCTTATCCCCTCTCTTGTTCAACGTGTACATGCAGTCTTAGGGGGAGATTGTTAGAGGATTCGGTGTCATCAATATGCTGATGACATCCAACTGTACCACTCTTTTTCATCAGACCCAGGCCTGGTAGTCTCAGTGTTTATCTGGTGTTGGTCACCTGTGGGGGACTGGATGAGGACAAGTCGCCTGAAGCTGAATCCCAACAAGATGGAGGTGATGGCTCCCATCATAGATGGGGTCCGTCCCCCCCGGTGTCTCAGGTCTGTAGTCTGGGGGAGCCCCTAGACCCACAACTCTGCTTAGCTGTCCAAGTGGCAGTTGTGGTAAAGGGCACATTTCGCCAATAGCATCTGGGGTGACAGCTTAAGCCATATGTCTCAGACACGAACCTTGCCACTATCATCCATGCTTTTATTACCTCAAGATTGGATTACTGTAACTCGCTCTATGAGGGGCTACCCTTGGTGATGGTCCAGAGACTGCAACTGGTGCAGAATGCAGCGGCTCATCTCCTTAGGGAAACAAGCTATCGCAAGCACATTACACCAGTGATCTGTTCTCTGCACTGGCTGCCAATAGTCTTCCAGGCCCAATTCAAGGTGTTTTTGACCTTTAAAGCCCTAAACAACCTGGACCCCACTTATCTGCAGGAACTCCTCACCCTCCAGGTCCTGGATCCACCTCTGCGGTTGGCCAGGGGGCAACCTCCTTGAAATCTCCCGGGTGTTGAGCAGGGGAGGGTGTTCTCGGTGGCCGCACCATGGCTGTGGAACTCTCTCCCGTTGGAGGTCCGCCTGTCCTCAGACCTCCCCTCTTTCCATAGACAGTGTAAGATCTAGCTGTTCTGCTGGGCCTTTGGTGAGGGAGATGGGTGGGGGGTGGTCTGCTGCTCCGACAGGGTTCTTTTAAGGTTTTATATTTTTAATTGTTTTATTAATGGATTGTTTTTCTGTTGTTGTGAGCCACCCCGAGATGCGTGAGGAGGAGGGGGTGGCATAGAAATATGTGAAAATAAATAAGACACTGCACACAGCACTTGACCCAAAGTCTTTCCACTCACAACAGTGGCTTTTGAACCCTGCTCGCCATGAGGATCTCAGCCACCCTGAGATCTTATTTATTTATTCATTCATTCATATTTCTATGCCACCCTTTTCTCAAGAGGCTCAGGGTGTCTTACAATCATAAAAAGAGACTTTAAAAAGCCATTAAAACCATTTAAAAAGCCCTGATACCCCACCCCTACACCTCACACCCAATCCCATCCCACTGCAAAATTCCTGGCCAAATAAAAATGCCTTGCATCATTTCTGGAAGATGAGCAGGCTCAGGCAGACTTCCAAGGGGAAGAAGTTCTATAGTTGTGGGGCAGCCACCAACTGCACAGGGATATGGTATCTGCAAGAGGGCATCCCTGACTGACCTCAGGGGCTGCGAAGGGACGAGGTGGCAGGTGATCTTGCCTCTTCCCCATCACAAACAGGGTTTTTTTAAGATCACCCTCTGAGTGTATTCTGTATTTATTGATTACATGATCTGATCTTCACTAGATATTTGTGCAATCTACTAACAAAACAGCAAGACTTGCTAAAGAAAGCCACACAGTTTGCTTAAGGAACCTCAAAGGAAACCGAGCTTGAGATACACCAATGAAATTAAGACTGAAAATAGAGAACTCCTCTGCTGGTGGGAGTTAGGAATCATAAGGGATAAAAACCAATTAAACAGAAGACAGAAAACCAATCAAACAGTAAGAGTCAACAGCAGAAAAACAGGATACCTAGTTAACATCCTAGAACAGGGGTGTTGAACCTCAGGCCTGGGAAACAAATGTGATCCACTGCTAATTTTTATGTGGCCCGTCTCCAATTCCTATCCCCATGCGCTGAAGCCGAGTCCAAGGTAGGGTGGCCTGATATGCAAATTATAGAGGACACTTGAGAAATACAGGTTGTAGGGCTGCACTGATGCTAGTACAGCCCTGCAACCTGTATTTCTCAAGTGTCCTCTAAAATTTGCATATCTGGCCAGTGGCCACCCTAGTCCAAAGTAAGGGAGCAGAGATGGGGGGTACACACACAAGGATAGGGAACAGATCCATTATTTATACCATTTCCTTCCTGATCACACCCTGGCCCATAAGCACCCCTGCCCCTCTTTCTATCCAGCCTTCAGGGCTTGTACCAATTTTCAAAGTGGTGGCATGGCCCCTGGAAGGGAAAAGATTTCCCACCTGTGCCCTAAAATATCTGGGGCAGCTTTCCAGGTAGTGGAAATCAGCGTAGCTTCAGTGATTTACAACATCCAGTGCCAATTTACATGCTCTGAGCATTTTGTTCCTTTGTTCTATCCAGGCAGCCATCTGGCTGTTGCTAGCTCTTGCAGACTCAAATGTAGACCTGCTTTAACGGAGGATCAAAGAGCTACCATTAATATTGCTCTCCCGCCAATACATCACAGGGCACCCACTAGGACCAAAATCAAGAGGGAAGGCTTTAGAACAAATCCTGAAACCAACTTCACACACACACAACCCCAAGCACAGAGAAAGCTATGCAGGGGGGAGGGAGGAGAGCACTTCAGAACCAGTGTTCAAAACATAGTGAGAATATCATTTGCTTCAACTCCCCTCTGCCCCTAAAATAAAGGTTTCTATTTTACTTACCATTTTGGACAGCACTTAAAAGACTGACTATTACCAGCAGGACAATGCTCCCCAGCACTTCATGATCCATTGTGACAGCAGGCTTGTCAGTAGGAGCTGTGCAGCCTCTTTAACAGCTTCGCCTCGTACAACACAAGAAGAGGAAGCAACCGTCTCTTATCTTGCATCATGGAACATTTCTGGTGGCTTCCAGCTAGGTTGCATGGTATCCGACTCAGATGTATATCTGTGCACTAAAAATGTGGGCTGCAATCCCTTTCTCACGAGCTTTTTAGCACCTTCTTTCTCCATGCATGTTGTAAGCTTATTTACAAATACTGCTGCTAACCAAAGTGATACGAGGCAAGAGATTTCTCCAATGCCTGCACTACAGTGCAAACTCTTTTACAGCTAGCTAAAGTAGCTGTTTGCCTGGGTTGCCTACGTGACAGGCCTCACATTTCTCCAAGGCGGGAAATCCGAGACAAAGGGACCATGAAAGATACTTAAGCAAGGGCCGTTAAGCCAGCTTCGCTATCGCTTGCCCAGAGCCACCTTGAGTACTCTCATCTGCATCTTGCCAGCGAGCTAGGCTGGAAGACATGAACCGAGAGACAGGACTTTGCTTTCTAGCAACTCTAAGTCTGGAGACCCAGTCTCTTACATCAAGGACTGAGAAGAACTTATGAACCTTTGTAGGGTAAGATGCTTAAATATTTAGGAACACAACCAGTATAGATCAGGAATGCGTTATATTTACCTTTGATTTCTAGTAACCACTCTATCAACAATCTTGCTTATGTAATCAATAAACTAACTTCTTATCTTTATGAAGAAGTGTCTGTGTCTAACATTGGAACACAAGTGAGCAACAAGAGTTCTCAAGCTCTTGCGAACCCAGAGATTAAAGAGTCTGTAAACGGGAAGGATC
>QEPC01012574.1:163857-175658 GCA_003113815.1 Sphenodon punctatus | reverse complement strand
TAACTTCATATAGCAGAATTTGAAAATAGTGGTTAAGTTCCCTATCCTTTTTAGCATTTCTGGTAGACCAATGCATTTTGTTCACGGAGAGAGACAAACCACATGCAGAGGCTGAAGGGAGGGGAAGAAGGGGTGGTTGTTGGAGGATTTATATTTATAGAGTCTGTGTGCGCTAAAAATACCTAGACTTCTCAGTGCGTAACTTTCAGAATTCGAACTAAGCAGCTAAATGCTGGTCAGTTACCAACATGGGCCCCAACATAATACAATTATATGGATAGAAATTTGCATTTTTTCATGGAATTGATCTAGGTGCATGACAAGCTTTTATATCTCAACACTTGCCCCTAGGAAATTGACATTTAAACGAGGTAATCCAGCTCTAAACCGGAATAGCCTGAAACAACTTTAGAAATAGTAAGGTGGTGCATTTACTCAGAAAACCAAAGGAACATATTTTGACGGGCAGAATTAACTATTTTAGTTTTGGCAGAGACTTTAAAAACTAATTAAAGGTGCAGTGGAAAATGCTAACCTGGGGGTAATGGGGCAGAAAAGTTGTTAGAGTTTACTGGGCTAGAAATGAGGGGATAAAATGCTCCTTCCACAAAATGGAGAGGGAAAAGATCGCCCACCCGGCCTTAAATATGACTCCTTAAATATGCATTTCCCCAAATGCATAATGATTCCCCTCAGCTGTCCACCACCATCCAATTCTTCTCCTTGTCTACTCACCCAACCCCCTTTCCCTCAGCTTCAGTGATGCCATTATGTATTTGGAAAAACCTAGAAATAATGTTGCAGCAGCAAAAACCAAATTAAATTTAATATGAATCCAATACCAACGGTACCAACTGCAGAAAATTGTGTTCAGGTGAAAGTTAAAACCAGCTCAAGATATCCTTATTTTAACATTTTTAAATGTATGCTTCACTTCCTTATTTTTCCCTACAATACTTTGTTTTAAAGTGGCAATTCACGGGGAAAGGTATTGCACCTTTCGTTGTGTTTACAGACTCTGCCTATCACATTGCTTCCATTATCATCATACAGAAGCCGTACACATTGCACCCTTCGGAAACACTGTAGTGTAATCTGAATCTGTTGTCACACAGGACACGGATTAGTAAACATAACTTCAAAGACTGTAGCAGACATCCTTGCTTTTTCAGTTTTTGGTTTATTTGAATTGTAGTACAACTGGTATACACCAAGAGGGTTAAGCTGGAAAGAGCGTGTTAAGGGAGAATATGCAACACACAACACTGCTTATGGATAGTTTAGAGCAGATTCTTTTACTAGTTCATGCAAGCATTCACACACTTTCTTTCTTAAACCTGATGTTAGAGGGGAGTTAATCTGGTATACTAAGGTCAGTTGTGGAGGGAGAGGAAGAGAAAAGCCTAAACTGGAACAATTTAGTGGGTTTCCAGCTGGGCACTAGGAAATCTGTCCTGAAGCCACTAGGACCTAGGCCAGTATAGGAAACATCAGTAAAGACATTGACCTTTTTAAAACAGATCCCCCCGTCCCCATGTGCGGGTGGGATGGGACATCCATTTGAGTGCCACAGCAGGTGAGGGGGAAAAGGGGGCATCCATAGGAATGCTGACATCAACCGCGTAACACCCATCACCCATGCACGGAGCAACAGGTGCCAATGCCAGATGCTCCGTGCATGGGGATAGGTGGAGGTGGGTGGGGGTCCGTGGGAATGCACCCCCATGCACCCACACCTGTTTGAAAAGGGCCACCGCCTGATCTCTTATGGTTGGTACTGTCACTATGGGTGTTTTTAGACCGGTGCCTCCCCACCCATTACGCATGTTGCAGGGCTGCATAAGGTGCCAATATGGCCCTGCAACATGCATGTTGGGTGAGGAAGTGCTCATCTAAAAACAATGTGTGTGTGGATGCAGGTCTATTCCTTAAACTTTAAAACAATTTAGGGAAATAAATGATAACCCTACAAGTGGGAGTTTTCATGGCTGGCTCTTAGATGGTCAGGAACACCCAACACTCTCACCCACTGTGTTGATTCAGATGTGGAGCCCACCAGGTGGGCTAATGCTGGCTAATGTGCACCCACTGTTGGTTAGTTATGGACTGTAGCTACTGCTGTTTGTGCTAGGAATGTTATTTCTCCCCCACAGCCCCAGCATGCCCACTTCACTCCAACATCTGACCTGCAGGGTACCCACCTCATCTCCAGCCCTCTCACCTGACCTTCAGGGTGCCCACCTCTCCCCAATTCCCACTGCCCGGGAATACCCACTTCAGCCCCAGATTTTGACCTCCAGCACTCACCTCATCCTGACACTCATTGCCACCTCCCTCGACCCCCAGTACATTCTCCTCACCCCTGATTTCCAACCACCAGTGCGCACACCTTGTTCCCTCACCTCTCATCCCTAGTACCTCCATCACCCTCTGACTGCAACCTCACCCTGCACCCTTGCTCACATATCTGTAGCATTCAAACTTTGAGGTGTCCCATGGACCACACACAACATAGCCGTTTATTAATTCATGCTAATTTTACCACCACCCTTCCCAGTCAGGCTTATGACAGCTTACAAAATATAAAAACATGTAAAACTAAAATAATCCCCCAGCCCCCTCACCCCCTTTCCCAAGCCCATCCAGCCAATCCCACCCCATCCCTCCCTGCCTGCCTAATGCCTGGCCAAACAAAAAAGGTTTTACATCTCTTCCAGAAGACGAGCAGGTTCCATTTTAGGCCGATTTCCAAGGGGAAAGAGTTGGAGTTCCATAATTGTGAGGCAGCTAACAAGATTGCCTTTGTTGTGAAAACTTCACGGACAGATGATAGCTGAAAGAGGGTGCTTCTAGCTGACCTCAGAGGCTGAGACTGAACATAAGGGGGTCTTTCAGGTACCGGGCGTGCAAGCTGTTTAGGGCTTTATAGGTCAAAATCAGCACCTTGAAATGTGCCTAGAAAGCTATTGGCAGCCAGTGCACTCTGGAGCACTGATGTAATGTGTTTCCAACAATCCACTGCCTTCTGCACCAGCTGCAGCTTCTGAACAGTAATTAAGGGCAACGCCATGCAGCATTTTGCAGTCGTCTAGCCTCACGGTTACAAAAGCATGGACTATGGTGGCCAAATCCAAATCTGATTTTAAAAAAAAAGAAAAGTCACAGCCTTCTCACTAGATGAGGTTGATGGAAAGCGCTCCTGGGCATCACAACCTGGCAATCCAGGTGCAGCAGTGGATCCAAGAGCACCCCAAAGTTGCAAACCTGAGTCACCAAAGGACACTGAACCCCATCAATCAGAGGTTCCAATATCCCAAGGTCAAAAGACTGGCCAACCATCTGTCTTGTCTGGATTCAGCTTCAGTTGGCTCACCTGTATCCAGTCCCCAACAGCTTAACCCAGTGCCTGGCTGCACCGAGACTACAGGACCTGGGTCAGATGAAAAAGAAAGAGGTGGGTGTCATCAGAATACTGATGACACCTCACTCAAAATCTCCAATCTCACTCACCCAAGGGTCTCAGATACACACTGAACAGGATTGGGGACAAGATGGAAGCCTGCGGGAACCCACAAAGGGACAACAAACCATTCCCCATCACCACCCTCTGGGTTCTCCCAGCCAGGAATGAGTGGAACCACTTGAGCCATCCTGTGAACCCCTGCCAGGTCCTGCAGCTGTGTCAACACAACACCCATTCCCACGATAAACTGTATCAACAGCCACCAAAGGATCTAACAAAATCAACAGGGTACAATTACCCCTGTCAATTTCCAAGCAGAGATTGTCAGCCAAGCGCAATCTCAGTGTCATGTCCAGGATGAAATCCTGACTGATATGGGTTCAGGAATCCAATAGCTGCAAGGCAACCACCTATTCAATAACCTTCCCTAAAAAAAGGAAGATTAGACACAGGGTGAAGCTGGCAGGGGAGTCATCAAGAGAGGGTTTCTTGGTAGGGATTGGACAATGGCAGTTTTGAGGCCTTCGGGCACCCTGCCCTCCCGGAGAGGTGTTGACAACCCACGCCAGCAACACACACCACCACCCCCGGCTAGCTTTCACTGCCAGGATGAGCATGGATCTAGTTCACAACTGATCACCCAACTCCAAGCATATCCTCTGCATCGGTGGGTGAGATTAATTGAAGCTGATCCAAACAAACTGGACAAGACTGAGTCTCTACAATCCCAAATTCGGACTCTGCACCCAAACTGGCAACTCCCCAAGTCATGTCAAATATAAGAAAATGTATCTGCAAAGTAGGTGGTAAACCTGTCACAGCAGGCAGCTAATGATTAACTCCAGGTGGAGACCGCTAGGATTTGATAAGCTATTCACCTCCCAGAAGAGCTCAGCTGGACAGCACTATTGTACACGCTATTGCAGCAGCAAAGGCGGCTTTCTTCACTGCTACCACAGCCACAGCATAGTTCTTCAAAAACAATTTATGCCACAAATGGTTGACCGTGGCGCAAGTTGAGTGCCACTTGCACACTGACCATCTACCATCGTTTTAGCAGACTCAGGTCCTCCATATACCAGGGAGACCTGTGCTGCCACAGCAGAAGAAACAGACATCTGGGTGCCACTGTCTTGATGGCCCTGGTCTGCAAAGCATACCACAAATCAACCAGGCCATTGGCAGAGGCTGTCATGGCCAGTATATAACTGACCATGAGAATTCCAGCTCTGGGATATAAATTCCGACGTGCCTAGTGTTTATATTTGTTTTTACAACTAATGGCAATTCTTATAGTTCCTCAGCTTTGATCTACGATATGTGTATGTTATATGATTGGACGTGACCCTCCCCCATATTCTTATACAATAAACTCAACTGGCCATTAATCTATACATTGTTTCACATGCAGAGTAATTACTTTTGTAGAAAAGGTGGTGGCAATTCACACCTGTTTCATTAGTTTATTTTATGAACCTCTGAAACATTTCAAAGTTAAGGTGGAAGAAAATTGGATGTCCAGTACTACCTACAGCAGAGGTTCCCAAAATTTTTACTAAGGTGACTTTTTTCTGTGGGTGTGTAGTAAAAGTACACCCTGAAGAGGTGACCCATCAAAACACAACAAAAAAGGAAGCCTCATCTGGGGCTATTGCTGGGTTGCTGGGAAGGCCGACTGATTGCTGGTATGTATCCTGTGTAGTCCCAGCCCTTGCCTCTTAAGTGGCAAAAAGTGGCTACAGCCTGTTGGGCTTACTTTATTTTGTTTACTGTAAGTTAATTGGGAGTGTCAGTGCAACAGTTGTATACTATGGTTGGCAATGGAGGCGTATCCTTTTTTTTCTAGGGTGATTGTAAGGGGAGTGAGATTCGGGGACAGCGCAGCCCTCTTGTGAAAGGAGGTATGGACTGAGAGGAGATTGGAGAGGTGGTGGTTCCTCCATGCAAAAGACACGGGAGCAACTGGGTGGGTGAACAATTTAAAGTATGATTTATATTTTCATTTTGGTAGGGACTGAGGAGGGTACAGGGATACTGTGACAGCCACTCCTAGGGAGAACAGGTTGGAGAGGAATTTTAAGTAGGAGGTGGAGACTGTTTTTATGTTGATTGTAAATTATAATGTGTGTTTTGGGAGTTTGAGAAGTTATGGAAGGCTGTTCATGAGAAGGGGTTTGGATTGAATAAGAATTAGGGTGGATGTGGTCTCCTCCATGTGGAGGCATGCTGCGTGGAGGGCCGGGGTTTGGGAATTGTATTCAGACTATGTAACTTAGTTATACTGGGTTCATTTGTTATTTCTATCATTTCAAGCCACCTGAGCCTCTTTGGGATAGGGGGACACTGTTGTCACTCAAAGTATCAGTCTGGCCTGCCAGTACTCAATCATTGCAAATCTAGAGAAGGACTTGGTGATGAAAAGCTAACTTTACTCATTCAAAAAAGGATGGGTATTTCCTCTTTTGGTTTGTTTCCAATTTGGTTTTAGAAACAGAACCAAGATTAATATGTAAAAACGACCCAACTGACCAAGAATTTGCTTTTCACTGCACAAATGCACATTTGTACACCCATGACACAGTAAATGCAGATACACAAATTCTTGGTTAGTTTAGTGATTTTGATTCTGAATATTTATATCAACAAAACCTTGTAAAACAAAGTCATGAAGGGTAAATGACATCAGTGGAAAATACTGTGCTTGAAATCCTTCATCATTACGTAAGAACATACGTAGCGCCATACTGGGTCAAGCCAACGATCGATTAAACCCAGCATTCTGTCTCTGACAGTGGCCAATCCCGGTTGCTTGGAAAAAGTACCCAACCGGTCCCAATGGGAAATCCATTCCCTGTTGTTCACTCCCAGCTCCCAACAGTTAGAAATTATGTTCCCTAAACCTACTTGGCTAATATCCAATCCTTTTTAAAACCCAGCTATATTTGCTGGTCTTGACCACATCCTCTGGCAACAAATTCCACACGTTAATTGTGCCTTGAGTGAAAAAAATGATCTCTTTTGTTTTAAATCTGCTACCAGTTAGGTTCATGGAGTGTCCCCTAGTTCTAGTACTATTTAAGAGGGTAAATAACCAATATTTTTAAAATCATTCCACACCACTCATGATTTTATAAACTTCTATCATATCCCCTCTAAAAAATCTATTAAAAAAAAGAAAAAAAAAATAAAAAAACTCTTTGTATGGGAGCTGTTTCATACCCTTCATCATTTTTGATGCCATTGTATCTTTTCTAGTTCTACTATATCCTTTTTGAGATGGTGCAACCAGAACTGCACATGATATTCAAGGTGCAGTTGCACTACAGATTTGTATAGAGGCATTATGATATTTTCAGTTTTATTCTCTATCCCTTTCTGAATAATTCCTAACATCCTGTTTGCTTTTTTGGCCACCACTGCACATTGAGCTGAGCATTTCAATGTATTATCCACAATGACTCCAAGACCCTTTTCCCGAGTGGTAACCCCCGATTTAGAACCCAGCATTGTGTACATATAGTCTGGATTATTTTTCCCTATGTGCATCACTTTGCACTTGTCAACATTAAATTTAATCTGCATTATATAAAAAGGAAGCATACAACCTTGTCCAGAAGAACTATGTGTACAGATTAATTTTCATGGAGATATTTTTTAAAAATTCAACAAATTAGAAAAATATTCCTGTAATTTGTATAACTACATTTCTCCAAAGATCCAAAACAGTAAAGTCCGTTTTGGGGTAGGGTGGGGGGTGAGGGTGGTGGGGAGAAAGGGAGGGGATGAAATAAAAATAAAAAAACCACTTGAATTTGATATTTCAAGAAAAAAATAACAATCCACAACACCTTTTAATGGAGGTTTAGATTCTCAACGCTTCCAGCTAGATAACTGTTGCTCTTTAGAAAAATCAAAGGTGACAAATTTATTCTCCTATAACGAAGTAGGGAAAGATTTCACATTTGAAATAGTTAAGTACAACTAAGGTGTAAACAAATTACTGTGAAACTTTAATAGCGCTCTGCTTGAAAGTGAATGTAGAAAAACCTGGAACAATTTATTCAACAAATTTCAACAGAGATTCATCAAAATGAGGTAAATCTAGGTCGCTCGGTATGGAGTTTAACGCTGAAGTGGATAACAGATCGTCAAGGATGTCCTCTTTTGTTGGACTTTCAAAGTTCAGTTTCTCAGAGCAAGGTTGGTTTATTAGCAAGTCTGTGTCACCTTCACGTTTGCTTTCCCTTACGGGACTGGAATAATTATGGTCATTGTTTATGTAACACGTGACATCCTTCTCACTAGGCACTGGGGATGTCGTGCTGCTACTCCCCATTTCTAAATACCTACACTCGTCATCTTTTGAATTCTCCAAAGAAGCAACAGTGGCAGTCGGAGACAACAGCTCTGCTAAGAAGTTATCATTGCCTGGGCTACTGCATAGTGACATAGTTGTGCTTGTTGAATACAAGGATTCACTGTCTACAATATCAATCTGATGCTGCAGTTCTCTCAGAAAGCCCTCTAGTGATTCACTTTCCTTACGCAGTCCAAGTTGTGACACGGCTTTACCGTTTCCCTTAAGAGAACTTCCACGTCTCGCTTGCCCTTTAGCCAGACTATCAAGTAAAGCCAGCTTGTCTTTTTTAGCTTTCAGTTTCTTAAGGAGTTTTAGACGAAGCTTGTGCGTTTTATCAGTCTCTGATTCTGTAACCTTCACAATGGATTTGGGACTTTCATGTCTGTTATGCCCATGCTTGGAATTTAAGTTAATCAGGTTGGGTTGAACTACTTTATCCAAAGAACCAAACGAGCTTATATGGTTATTCATAGTTTTTGGACCTTTCTCAACTATTGGCAGATGAGCACTAGGGGACAATGCAGTGGAATTAGATAGTGAAGGAGGAAGCTTCTGGGTCTCTTTCATAATTGCTTTTTTGGTACCTTCAGCTTGAAAGCCACAAAAATTCTCTGCTCCCTTAACATGAGGGTGCAATTCAGTTACTTTTTGTATAAGAGGCTTTTTGTAGCTTTTTTCTTTACTGAGTTGAGCTGAGGTACTTCCAGGCATAAAAGAAGGGCATTTGTTAAGAAAACTCTTTACCCAACTTCCAACAAATGCTTTCTTCTCATGCCTTTGCAAAGGTTGAGAGGAATTAGCTATAGCAGACACAGTTGCAATCTGAGAGTTGTTTACATTTTTTCTTGAGTTTTTCAAGTCAGATGTTTTGTGCATAATATCTCCCATTAGTGACAATCTCTTGTTCGGTAGTGGTTCTTGACTTAATTCCTTGGCATGCTTTATAGCAACTGGAATAGCTTTAGCCTCTGTCCCTTGAATGTGCGATGTCTCTGGCAGATAACTGCTATTATTTGTAGGAACAATTGGTTCAGTATTTGCTTGGTTAAACTGTCCTAAAGAAACACTGGCATTTTCAAGCTGTGTGCATACATTTGTTGTTGCTGGAAGTAATTGGACATCTCTCATACGAGGAGCTTGATGCGCACAAGCTGCAGCTGATTCCTGCTGTTCCAGTATACCTGTTTCAGCAACTAGGTTAGCTGCCACCATCTGTCTGTTCTCCAGTGGTTTACCTTCAGAATCAATTGGTATTTCTACAAGTGTCAAAGTTATAACATCCTCAGCAGTCAAATGTTCCAAGCCAGAAAGCAAGTTACTGTCATTGCCTCCAACTCCATTTTGTTGATCATTTATTGTAACATCAAAATTATCCTTTTCAGGACATTTTACAGGTATTTTGTTTACTGAATTATCAACATCCCAACGTGTCACAGGGGAATGTGACTGTGCTTCTTCAACAGGAAGATCTTTAAGTTTTTCACTGTGCAACTGTGAACTTAGTTTCTGTGGCACTTGCAAGGATTTTCTTTCCCAGATGACAATATGAATCTCTGAGGAAGGAACTCCAAATCTCTCACGCCTACAACAATATGGACCCTTCAAGTCATCACATTCAAGCCAAGTCCCTGAAAAATAAAGGATGAACAGTTAAGGCTCAAAGTACACAATTTATCATTTAAACTTTCTGGAGATTAGTGTACTTTTTGTTTCACACAGCATCTATCCTTCTAATTCTCACTCTCTTTTGTGACAATGTTATGCAAAACCCAACTGAAACGTCTTTAACTGTTCTATTATCTGGAGAATATCTAGAGGAGGAAGGAACCTTATATTTTGTAGATGGACTGTTGCAGTATAGTTGAGTACTGGTCATGATCATATAGACAATTCCTTCAGACCACTTGCCTCAGAGTTATTCAAAATATTTACTAGTGTCTAAGAGGAACATCCTAGATCCCTCTCATTTACATCTCAGATCTAGGCTGTTGCCATATCCTGTCGTTTCTCTCTTATTGCTAAAATCCAGCCCTGCCTTGCTGTTTCCATTGCAAAAGCCCTAGTCCGTGCTCTAGTTATCTCTCATCTTGACTACTGTAACTTCCTCTTTACTGGTCTCCCCTGCTCTGATCTCACCCACGTCATCTCTGCCCAATGCTCTGCTGCCAAAGTCATCCACCTTGCCCATTGTTTTGACCACATTCAGCCCTTCCTCTCTGCCCTACACTGGCTTCCTCCCAACTTTCAAATAACTCCTGAAAACCTACCTCTTCTGTCAGGCTTTCCCTAGCTCATCATAAGTGAAATTGCATTCTCTTCCCCCCCCTCTAAGAATCTCTCCCCTGTAACAAAGGGTGAAAACAGACATGACGCTAGCCACCCTTTAACCACCCTTGGTGGTCATTTATGCATGTTTCAGGGCTGCATAGGGCACCAATACAGCCCGGCAACATGCATAAATAACCACCAAGAGTGGTTAAAGAGTGGTTAGCATCATGTCTGTTTTTACCCAGTGTTACTAAGTTAGTTCCTTGTAACTAAGGGTATTTTCAGACGTTACGAGATCACAGTCAACCACAGTGAACCACGGTCAATCCCGCGGCAGGGCCAACGCACCCTGAACGTCTGTTTCGCGGGCGCCAGATGTTCACCAGAGTCAATCCCCAGCAGGGGTCAAAAATAACCACGTTTCCGGAGGTCCCAGACCATCTCCGAAAGCATGATCAAAGTGATTCCCACCGGGAAACAAAAAAAAGTAACGTCTGAACGGCAACCACCGGCCGGAATCAAGCAGAACGATTCCCAGCTGGGGACAAAGCACGCAGCGTTGCTGCCAGGCAACGAGCAACAACACGGGCCGGGGAGGGAGATTTAAAGGGCACCCGGCAGCAGGGAGACGTGGCGGGATGGAGCGAGGCGGGAGAGGAGAGCAGAGGGCGAGCAAGCAAGGGAGGAGGTGGTGGTGAAGGCGCAGGTGGAGGAGGCGGTGGTCGTGCTGAACATGGAAGCGGTGGGGGGACAGCAGCAGAAGCAGCTGCTGCCGGGACGGGCTACCCCAGTGCCTTCTGGGTGTTTTGACCACGGTTGCGCTGCCCTGGGCCATGGTCTGCCGGTCCGATTCCCTGCCGTGGTCCCGCTCCCGTCACATCTGTTTGGGGCCTTTCTTGTCCACAGGGGGTGGTTAGCCGGCCCGCCACCACTGGGAATCCACTGTGGTGAATCGGGCGCCCGAAACGTCTGAAATCACCCCAAGTTAAACAAGTGCATCTGCAATTTTTCAACCTCATTAATGTATTCTCATCTCTCCTGATGTTCACCTCTCACTTGTCTCTCTTAGATTGTAAGTCCCTTGGGGTAGGGACCTGTCTATAACTATTGATTGTACAGTGCTAGGTACACTGCTGGCACTATATAAATAATAATCATCATCATCATAATATAATTTATTGACCAGGTATTTCCATCCTATTATTTCTTCATATGGCTCTGGTAGTTTCACTGACAACATAAGGACCCAATGAAGGACCCTGTGAGGTCCGAAAGCTTGCATACCTCACCAACTGGAGTTGGTCCAATAAAAGAGATCACTGTACTACTATCTCTATAACATAAGGATAGACACTTTTTAGCTTGCCAGGATATTTTGATTCAAACAATTGTTTGTGAGGACAAAATATCATTAACTATTTTTCCCTGCTGTGAATTTTGGCAATCCACCTGAATCGTAATGGCAACTCATTAACTATGAGTTTGACTTCAGTGAGGATGAGTGGTGTGACTAAAGGCAAAGCAAAATTTGGAAGGAGAAAGCAACCGAACATTGGCCATGCTGTGAATCCCACTGAATTCCTTCAGCCAGGAAGAGGTACACATAGTCGGCAGCCATATAATCGGAACAGCCACAGAACTGACGTTGTGCCCAGATCAATCATCTTATACTTTTACTGAAGTTATATGGGAAAATCAGCACATATCCAA
>QEPC01012574.1:121675-149619 GCA_003113815.1 Sphenodon punctatus | reverse complement strand
GGAGTTAGGTGAGGGAAGTGAGGAGTCAGGGAGGGCAGAGCGGAAGAGATGGGTCTTGAGGAGGGATCTGAAGGTACAAAGGGAGGGGGTGAGGCAGATGTGGGAAGGGAGGGAGCTCCATGCATGGGGGGCAGCTAGGCAGAACGGACGAAGGTGGTTAGGGGAGCAGGGGAGGTGTGGGAGGGTGAGAGAGGGAATAGAGGAGGAACAGAGTTCATGGACTGGAGTACGGAGGGAAACTAGCGCAGAGAGGTAGGGGGGAGAAAGCTTGTGAAGAGCTTTATAGGTGAAGACTAGGAGCTTGTGCAGGATTTGTTCAGAAAGGGGGAGCCAATGAGCAGAGGAGAGGAGGGGCTGCACGTGGTCAGTGACGGGTGAGGTGGATGACCCTGGCAACAGAGTTTTGGACGGACATAAGGGGAGAGCGGGGGAGGCCAGTGAGAAGATTACAGTAATCGAGGCGAGAGATGACCAGGGCGTGAACAAGGGTTTGGGCAGAGGAGACAGAGAGAAAAAGGCTAATCTTGGGGGGAGAAGCGACAGGATTTGGCAACAGAGTCGATGTAGAGTTTAAAAGAAAGGGGTGAGTCAAAGATAAAGCCTAAGCTTGGGGGATGGGAAGGATGGTGACCCCGTCAATAAGGATTGACAGGGGAGAGGAAGGATGAGGGAGGAAGATAAGGAGTTCAGTTTAAGCCATGTTGAGTTTGAGTTGACGCTGAGACAGCCAGAGATATCAGAGAGACAGCTGGTGAGGCGAGCTTGAATTTTACTTATTTATTTATTTTCCAATTTAATACCTCGCCCCTCCTGCCATCAGGCAGCCTGGGGCGGCTTACAATATAAAAAACACAAATAAAATTCAATATAAAACATTTTTAAAACTACAAAAAGGAGGGCAACATTTAGCACCCCCATCACCACCCTCCACCCCTCTCCCCCACCAAACACCTGGCAGAACAGCCAGGTCTTACAACTTTTCCAAAAAGAGGGGAGGTCTGGGGCCAACCGCACCCCCACCAAAAGGGAGTTTCACAGCCGTGGCGCGGCCACCGAGAATGCCCTCTCCTGCGTCACCCCCCGGAACACTCGGGGGACCTCGAGCAGGGCACCCCAGGATGACTGCAGGGGTCGATCCAGCACCCAGGGGGTGAGGTGGTCCCACAGGTAGGCAGGGCCTAGACCGTTTAGGGATTTATAGGTCAAAACCAATCCCTTGAAGCGGGCCTGGAACGCTATTGGCAGCCAGTACAGAGCTCAGAGCACCAGTGTTATGTGCTCCCGGTGGCCCAATCCCACCAAGTGACGGGCCGCTGCATTCTGCACTAGCTGCAGCCTCCGAGCCATTATCATGGGTAGCTCCACGTAGAGCGCGTTACCATAGTCTAGTCTAGAGGTGATGAAAGCATGGATGAGGGTGGCCAGGTCAGAGTCTGAAACATACGTCCGAAGCCGCCGCACCGGATGTAATTGGTGAAAGGCACTCCTCACCACAGCCTCCACCTGGACATCCAGGCGGAGCTGCGTGTCGAGGAGCACCCCCAGACTCCACACCTGGGGAACCAACGTGGGACAGACCCCGTCCACAACAGGGGCCGTTACCCATGTCGCCTTACTCACCAGCATCACCTTCATCTTGTCAGGATTCAACCTCAGTCAGTTGGCCCTCATCCAGTCCCCCACAGCCGTCAGACACTGGGTAAGCACTGAGACTGCAGGGCCTGGGTCTGTTGTAAAAGAGAGGTAAAGCTGGGTGTCATCTGCATATTGATGACACCGCACACCAAACCTCCTAATCACCTAACCAAGTGGCTGCATATACACGTTGAACAGGAGAGGGGACAAGACAGACCCCTGCGGGACACCACACAAGAGATCTCGGTACGATGAAAAACATTCTCAGAGTACCGCTCACTGAGCTCTTCCTGCTAGGAATGAGCGGAACCATTCAAGAACAGTCCCGCCCACTCCTGCAGTCCCACAGGTGCGTCACCAACATCTCATGGTCAACGGTATCAAATGCAGCCGAAAGATCTAACACCAACAGGGTCGACCGACCCCGGTCTAACTCTCGGCGCAGGTCATCCACCAAGGCCACACGCGCAATCTCGGTGCCACATCCCGGATGAAATCCCAACTGGGAGGGATCAAGGAAACCGATGTGGCCCAGATGCCCCTGCAGCTGCTGGGCCACTACCCGTTCAATAACTTTCCCTAAAAAGGGAAGGTTAGAGACAGGTCGATAGCTGGCAAGGGAGTCAACGTCAAATGATGGTTTCTTGAGCAGAGGCAGCACCACTGCCTCCTTGAGGCAGCCCGGCCCTCGGCCCTCCCAGAGGGAGGCACTGACCACCCCTGCCAGCAATGGCCCCATTGTCTCCCTGCAAGATTTCACCAGCCAGGACGGGCATGGGTCTAAATCACAAGTGGCGGCCCTAACCGCCCCAAGGACCCTGATCACATCGGCGGGCACCATCGACTGAAATTGATCCCACAAAACTGGACAAGATGGGGCTTCCACAACCTCCGGCTCTCCTACTGTAATAAGTGCAGCATCTAAGTCGCGGTGAATACGAGCGATTTTATCCGCAAAACAGTCCACAAACATGTCACAGCGTGCTGTAGATACTCCACTCCAGATGGAGAGAGAGAGAGAGTTGAGTGTCATCAGCGTAGAGGTGATACTGGAAGCCATGGGAGGCAATGAGTTTGCCTAGGGACAGGGTGTATATAGAGAAGAGGAGAGGGCCAAGGACAGAGTCTTGGGGAACACCAACCGAGAGGGGAAGAGAGGAGGCGGTGGAGTTGGCAAGAGACACATTGAAGGAGCGGTCAGAGAGGCAGGAGGAGAACCAGTCGAGGACGGAGCCACAGAAGCCAAGGGAGTGAAGTGAGTCCAGCAAGAGCGAGTGGTCAACAGTATCGAAGGCAGCAAAGAGGTCAAGGAGGACAAGAATGGAGTTAGAGGCGATTAGATTTAGTTACAAGAAGACTGCTGTGGCTGTGAGTCATAGCAAGGGGTGGGATACTGAGAAGGGGGGGTTGGTGGGTGGAGGGGAAGAACACCTCCCTGTGTATTAGACTAGTCATGCTCAATCTGTAAGTGGGGGCTACACAATGTACAAAAACTACACACCGGGGGCTGCTCCTTTATTAAGCTGCCCTGAGTCTTTTTTAGAGAAGGATCAAAATTTAAATAAATAAATAATAAATAAGCACTAAACGTTAAACTGAGTGGGGGCTGCATGGACTGAACCCAAACTCCAGCAGGCTATGGTCTCATTTGTTAACACCTCTAGTTGCACTCAGTGGGGATGAGTTGGGATGGGAAAGAGGCTCCTGGTAAAGGGGAAGAAGAAGGGACAGAGGCTCTCACTGGCACTTACAACTGACTATGAAAAAGTACTGAAAAGATACAATTGATGAAATTTTGCTAAACGAATCCAAGATGCTCCGAGTACCTTCTATGGCTGGAAAGATGTCAAGTCACAAAACCTGTATGGAAGACACATCTTTGCAAGGAAAAAAAAAGGCAGTCATCAGGAGTTCTGTGGGGATGTGAAGAGGTGACGCTGGGATTAGGCTGAACAAGGTTTGCAGCCTCCATGCATGCACCGGTTTGTGACAGTTGTGGATTCAAAAGACCACAAGCTAACAAATTACCTACAGAGAATTGCTGCATCACCAAAACCCCTGGACTCTAGAGTTCCCCAATCATCTCCTGCCACTTAGTAGTTCACTTATTTAAGACCTGCCTTCTTCCCAGATATCATCCACATTCCTCTCTCTCCTCTTTCCAGGACTTCAAAAGCTCACAATTCCTCTCTTTTGAGATCAACTTACTTGCAGTTTGCCCACTTCATCATCAACTCATCTCTTACTCAAAAGAAAAACAAACAAAAAAAATATTTTTAAATTAGTCCCTCAAGAAATATTGAAAAAGCTTGAAAAAGAGAAGTGCATTTCTGTCTGCATGTTCTGTACCTAATTATGGAGCAGCAGCACGGACTCCATAGTTAAGGCCAGCGGGAAAGTTTCTGTTTAAAGCATGAACATCTTATTGCTTATAAAATCTACCCTATTTATCCTATTTGTCTGAAATTTGGCAGAGACGATTGCTTGTGTGAGTGGCACCACCTGTCCAAACAATGCAAATTGGACAAAAACAAAAAAGTTACAGCAGTTTAAAAATTGGAGTACAAAATGTTTTGAACTTCTGGGTTTAAGACACTTTTTACATCACGTGGAAAGTCTATTATCGGAATAGATGCCTGAACTTTACTTTTGTTAGATAATTCAGGGCTGCTTCCTTGTTACTGCTGCTTTTTGAATTTTCAGAATCTGTCTTGTGGTTTAAACGTTATAAATTCCTAAAAATCCCATATGAGTCTATGAGAAAGATCATAACATCAGGCATATGCAGTAGCCTCTGCTGGCTAGCAGAAGCAATCAGATGTGAGCAGGGAGCAGAGATTTTGAAAGGCAGGTTGTGCAGGGGTGACTAGGAGGGTTTAACTTGTGTGGTGGGAGTGGTTGGATTATTGGGGGAACATCCAAGGTCGACTGTTGAGTTAGAATTTCCTGGTTTGGGGACCCTGGTAGGTGGGGAAATTCCTCTGGACATCACCCCGGGTGTGGAATTGGTTGCTGATGCAGCAGCTGCAAGCCTCAGAAAACAGCAACCTCCCAGTTATATCCTTTAGCATGGCACTAAAAATAGGGATCCTGCAGACATCTGATAGAGGAGACTCCCCCGACTGGGAGCCAGACTCCTGGGTTCTCTGGAGGGAAGTGGGGGCTAATGGGTGAGAGCAGGGGAGCTGGGAGCCATGGCTCCTGGGTTCTGAGAGGGGAGTGGGGTAGTGGGTTAGAGAAGGGAGGGCTGGGAGGGCCAAGACTCCTGGGTTATCTGGGAGGGGAGTGGGGGCTAGTGGGTTAGAGCAGGGGGTGGGGCTGGTAGCCAGAATTCCTGGGGGATGTGCTTGTCTGGGGGATCCCTACTTTTAGTGCAGTGCTAAAGGATACAGCCTTGGGGTGGGGGGAGGAGGGGTTTGCTGCTTTGACAGGCTTGCAGCTGCTGCAGTACCAATTAAGTCCACACCCAGGAGTGGTGGGATGTTCCCCTGTAGATCCACCTGCTCACAGCACACACTACCACGCAAGTTAAACTCTCGTAGTGCACCCCCCAGTCACAACTTGCCTTTCAAACTCTTGGGGTCGGGAAGAGAGAGGCTAGGCTCCCAGCCCTGCCCAGCTCCCTCCCCTGCCTCCCCCTCTCCCCGCAGAGAGACTTTCCTAGCACCCAGGAAATAGCAGAGAGGTAAAGTCAGATTCTTGAGGTACAAAGGAAAAATTGCTGTCCTCCCTGGGAAGTTCCCCCAAAGCCACTCCCCATTTTGCCCTTAGGAGCCTGATTACAGTATTTGGTCTCTTGTGTCTGTGGAGAGAACCATTTACATCAGTGGGACTCTACTCTGGTGAATGAATCTGTTAACATATATCTGGTTGTAGGATCAGAACCCACAAGGTTTTGGTGTGTGTGGGGAGAGCTGTGCATGTGTGAGTATGTGTGTGTGTGGGGGGGAGTTGTGCATGTGACTATGTGTATTTATGTAAGGAGCTGGGTAGGAAATTGTGAATGTGAGAGTATGTGTGTATGGACCTATGTAAATATGTGTATGGAGCTGGGGAGAAGCTGTGCATATGAACTGGATCTGCAATTATTTTATGATTTTTATGCCCCACCTGCACCCCAGAGGCAGACACATTTCAGTACATGGTGAGCCTTTGAAATCCTGAAGTTTCATGGTTA
Organism: Sphenodon punctatus; assembly: GCA_003113815.1. Taxonomy (NCBI): domain Eukaryota; kingdom Metazoa; phylum Chordata; class Lepidosauria; order Sphenodontia; family Sphenodontidae; genus Sphenodon; species Sphenodon punctatus. Next base: position 143,807 of record QEPC01012574.1, on the reverse strand, counting down.
CGTTGCTCATCATTCTAGTGCACCAGCAGAAGCACTAGAAGGATGAGCAACGTAACCATGAATTTTCTGTTTGCAAAAGTTTTCTGTATTGCAAATCTCAAAAAGCAAGGAAATTCTATACTCAAAAAGGCTTTGGTTTAAGGGTTTTCATGGTTGAATTTGTAAGTTAAGGACCTTACAAATTCAACCATGCTCCAAAAAGAATGGAAATTGTAAGTTAAGGCTTCTGCCTTAACTTCCATGCCATGTAAGTAGTAAAGACTTTGGTCTAACAGTTTGTGCTCACTTACAGCTTAGGCTCCATGCACCCACACTTTGCTTTGGTCTTTTAGCTCCAATACTCTTCCTCTGCAGGTTGGGGGCAACACAGAAACTAGGGATAGAAGCAATCCCCTTCTTTCCCTATATCCTTTCATTTGGGTTTGGGAGAACGGTACAGCTGAACACCTGAAGACTGTATGTGGGGGAAACAAGGTTGATGGATGCGGGCTGTGTACACACAGACAAGAGTGGGGGCACTTGGGCAGTGGGAGAAGCGTTGTCATCGGGAGGGGGAAGACAGGTGTTGAGGTGTGTTTATAGAGGCCAGTGCAGAGAAAGAGGTGATACGTATGCACTGACGAGGCTGTGGAGCAGGTAAGAACAGGGGGAAGTGTATGTATCAGGAAAGACATGTTGGGAGGAGTATATATTTGTGGAGAAGCACAACCTCCCCCATCTAAACCACTAGCCTGCACTCCTTTCACAGGGAACCTAAAATTTGTGGAAAATACAAATCAGCTGTATCTTTGATAGAGAACAGGAGTAAGGGTGTGTATGGAATGGAATAGAGGAAACAAGAACTGGAACAACAGAGAGCCAGCTATGCAAACCAGGTGGAACGAGAGGAATGCTCTCTATGGTATCCTACCACTCTGTCATAACATTTCTCATGTCATTCCACCCAGCTCTTTGCTGGGGTACCCCATCCCTGTCCTCCCACCCACTTCACTCACTCTCCCTGGTGCCTTCCTCATTATTCCACACCCACTTGCCTCCCACCCCCACAGATTTGTGTTCTTTCACAGACACTTAATAGGACCTGCAAATGAGAACAGGATTTATTTCCAAATTGGCATTTCTGTTGCCTCCATTTCTTCCAAAGCACATTCCATTTCAATATGTACCCAACTTAAAATTCTTATTAAATATTTATATAGCACCATCCCCAGCTTCAGTGTTGTCCTCAACCTGCAGAGGAAAAGGATAGGGAGTAAAAGACCAAGGCAAAGTGTGGGTGCATGGAGCCTAAGTTGTAAGTGAGCACAATATATGAGACTGTACAACGTCTTTACTGCTTACATGGCATGGAAGTTAAGGAGGGAGCCTGAACTTACACTTTCTATGCTTTCTAGAGCATGGCTGAATTTGTAAGGGACTTAACTTCTCTCTTAAAATTAAGGTTTTTTGAGTATAGAATATTATATTAAAAATCCATCTCTAAGACTGTTACGGATGAAAGACAGAGGAAAAATATTCCTCTTTTTAGTTTATTCATTTTGTACATTCAATAGTACTTTAATGCAATCTGTTTTGCCATTTTGTGGATAGTTTGTTGCACTTCTTCACTCTGGACTGATGGAATTACCACTCTCATTTAGCAGCAGTAATAGACACTGAGTGCCATTAACCATAAATCAAACCCCTAGGACATCCCAGCTAAGCAGAGTACACCATAGTAGCGTCAACAAAAATCAAAACATTAATCTCTGCAAAAAAATAAAATAAAAAAATCTTCTCCTTAAAACCAAAAAATTCATCTCTGCAAAAACACTTCTCCTTAAAATTTGAAGTTACATAGTAACATATACTCAAAAGATGTGTTTTATATTCTCTCCCACGTTTTTGTCAGTGCCTGACAGTTGTAGACACTTCAAAATGCTTTTGGATGTCTCAACTCCCCTAAAACCAGCCCAATATCTTGACCTGCTCAAAACGGAAACGCCTTTGCCTCTGCAAACTAATTCCTATTGAAATTTACACAGCCAGAGAGAAAATCTTTTTGCATTAGAATACACTCTGAGGAAGCATTCCTGGAGGATAAGGCACCCTAAAGAGGGAAATGAACAGTGACAAGAAATAGTTGTTCGCTGAGAATGCTTGCGTATTCAACGGCAAAAAAGAAACAATTAGGTATCTTAGCACAGATACTTGAAGCCATTTCTTCATTTTTCTAGAATATATTCCTTGGAGAACATGTAAGTATTTAATGGCAAAACAGCAACATTTATAAGGCCACACAATAAAAAAGCAGAATGTTTTATCAATTACTTACCCAATTTACATCTAAGTTGTGGTTGAAGTTGTGCAAAAATTATATTTCTGATTTCATTCAGGTGTGACTCAGCTTTTGGGAGAATATCTAAAGAAACCATTGAAACACACTCATCTGAAATATTATTATATACATATACATATATATATATATATGTACACACACGCTTTTTAGTTCTCTGCAAATCACTGCATTTGCTTTTCACGCTTGCATGCCCACAATAGACGTCATTTAACACGTGTAAAGTTATTTTACTAAATTTGCAGATGATTATAACAAAACGGGTGAAACACAATTCTATGCAAAAACAATCAAACTAGCATAGAGAGATGAACTGGCTATGAGGTGTAGAAAAAAATTCATTTTAACTCAAATGCAAGCCTTTTTGGAATCCATGTCTTTAGCAGGGAACAGTTAATATACTTTTCTAATATGCTAAACAGAAGGAGAAGGAAAAAGAAAATTGGGGCACTTACTGGTGAATTTTCTTTCTAGTAGGGTTCCTGCTTGGCACTCCTACAATTTGAGTTCTGCCTTCAGACAGGAAGGAAGCAGGCAAGGGTTCTCCTGAACCCTGAAGAAGAATCCCGATGTATTACTGGGATCATTGGGAATGGGCACAGCATCAAGCTCTCCTTCCTCCTTATAGAACCAGGGTTGGAGCCAGCTGCACAGCATTGCTGGGTGGGATTATTTGATTCCCAGTCGCCTGGAAAGCCAAACTCGCAAGGCAGGAAAACTCCTGGGATGGGAGGGGGTTTGGCCGCTCCCCGCAGCTTCAGCCCCACAGGATGAAGGAACCACTTGCCACACCTGGTGTGGCAAACGTCCCAGCCTTAGCATGGGGACCCTTCCCACATGACCTATAGGAGAGACAGGGGAGAGGGGAAGCATTCTCCCATGTGGCCAGCTTTCCCCTGAGCACCTCTACTCACCTCCTGGTTTGTAGATGTGGTCCAGTCCACCCAAGCCTAGGAAGGGAGGGAGGGAGGGCATCCTACACCAGCCACTGCCTCTCTGTGATTCTGAATCCAGATGGTGGGTGCCTTCCCTAGTCCCTGCTGGGAGAAGGAAGGGGTCTAACCTGACCTGCAAGCTCCCCCATTGGAGGATAGAAGGGGGGAAGGCAGGGCTTCTTGTCACTCAAATCCACCCCAGGCTCTATAAGAAGGGAGAGCTCAATTCTATGCCCCTTCCAGGTGATCCCAGTAATTTACTGGGATTCTTCTTCAGGGTTCAGGAGAAGCCTTGTCTGCTTCCTTCCAGTCTGAAGGCAGAACTTAAACTGGATGAGTGCTGAGTAGGGAGCCGCAGGAAGGGGCAGGTTTACATCAACAACCCACAATTCATGTACTATTTATCATTCAAGCTAGGAAACCATAATCAGTTTTGCTGGAAGCTTGATACAAAAGCTACATGAGAACCACCATACTGGGTTAGATTATCTAGTCCAGTATCCTGCCTCTGGAAAGTGACCAGCACTAGATGGCTAAGAGCAGGGGTGGGGAACCTTTTCCCTCCCCGGGACCACTTTGAAAATGAATACAAGGGCTGCACAGAAGTTGGTGATGGAGGTGTCTAAGTGCGCTTGGGAAGAGGAGGTTCCAGATCATAGATCCATGGCACAAATCTATCTCCTATCCGTATGTGCATGCCTTCAACTCTGCTCATTTCCCTCTGGGAAGTGCTCGGGATAGGAAATGGATCAAGGGGCCAGAGGTCCAGGAACTGGAAAGGGGCCAAATAAAAACTAGCTGCAGGCCCCATTTGGCCCTGAGATTGCCCACCTCTGGTACAAAGGAAGGGTACAAAAAACATGATATGTGTAATGACCCATTTCCTAACATTCTCTCCTAGCTTCAGACAGTCAGAAGTTCTATCCCCAGACCAACCTGGCTAACAGCTACTTATGGATCTATACATCTGTCATGAACTTATTCAATCCTTTTTTGAACTCCACTCTACAACTAGTCTTCACAACATCCCATGGCAAGGAGTTCCATAGGTTAATTGTGCATTCATTGTGAAGAAGTACTTCCTCGTGTTTGTGTTTTAATCCTACTGCCTGTTAACATCATATTCTCTTTGTTCTGATAGTAAGAGAAAGGGTAAATATTAGCTCCCTATTTGCTTTCTCCACAGCACTCAAAATTTTATAAGCCTCTATCACATCCCACCTCGGTTGTATCTTTCTCTAAGGTGAAAAGCCCTAATCTTCTGAGCTTCTTTCGTATGGAAGCCATTTCATGTCCTTGATTTTCTTTCTTGCCCTTCTCTGTACTTTTTCCAGGTCCATTCTTGCCTTCAATTTCTTAATGAGACGTAGAAAAGGTTATGCATTCGTGGTCCTACTGACTTCAATAGGACTATGCATATGTAAGTGTTTACAGGACTAGGGTCCTTGTTATGTAGAAACTGAAGATTTCTACATATCCTACTGAATTCCCCCACATACACATGGCAATTTCCTGTAAATGCAAACTATTATGGGGAAAAAAAGGTGAAATTTTGTCCACATGAGCAGGTGATAATAAGCTGTTGATCAGGATAAACAACCTTAGGGCTTTAACTATCCCCATCTGTTCAGAACTGAGCTGCTGACAATCCCCATATCCAGAATGATGCCCACACTTGTCAAGAGAGGCAACAACCTTCTTTGCTCCTATGAATAAAAGTGTGGGGATAAGGGAGTTAAGTACGGGGTTACTGCCTCTTTTTACCTATATACGTGGAAAAGCCAGTCTCCAGTGTAAAATTACTCACCTTTTAACATACTCCTTTGGAAAGTATTCAACAGTGCAGTTGCTTGGTTATATTTTGTAAACAACCTCTGGATTACAGATTCTTCTCCAGTGCATATTTCAGCCGTAGCAATCTTTAACGTTTCTAAATGTACTACTGCCGACAGAACACAATCTAGCCAGCACAAAGCATATGCATTCCTCCACTGAAGATGTAAGGGTTCCAATGAAGATGCATCATCTTCAAGCAGACTCTCAGACTTTGCTGAGCAAAGTTCAGAATTTGGCATAAATTGTGTTTGAGAATTGGAAGACTCGGGAGGATTTTCCTGAGCATCACCAAGACTGACAGCTGCTTCCAAGACCACATTCTGTTCCAGGGGCGTAGGTGAGCCATTACAGTTCCGTTGATCATTCCATGATAAATCAGGTATGCAAGATTGGCTCATAAACAAGTTATTTCCACTATGCTTTGGAAAAAGGTTGGTGTTTAATGTCTGCTCAATGTCTGTGAAGCTGTTAGTCCTACCCTGTTTTGAACCTGATTCAGGGGGATCAGTTGCTCGGCTGGTTTCAGAGAACTTTCTTTTTCTCTGAGTGTGGTGAGCTTGATGGCTTTTTGAATCAGCAGGAATTATTATGCTGCGTAGTGGTTTATAGCCCAAAGGGTAGATGCACTGAAAGGAAAAGACATTAAAGTGATATCCAGGAAACATTTTGTAGGGTGCAGAAACTGAAAAAAGCAAACTATGTAGCTCAAATACAGTACAAGACATTTCTTCAATAGCACAGAAAAATAAATAAATCATATACCACAGGCAGTGTAGAGACTGAGGCTCTACACTGGGTCTTATTCCTGATACATATAACAATCTCAGTCGCTAGACTACAGGGGCATTTGAGGCAAGTTACTTCCCCCTTTGTGCCTAAGTTTCCCCATATGTAAGATGGGGACACTTAGCTGTCTTAGAGATTTAGTGATGAAAAAGCACAATATAAGAGCTTGGAATAGTTATTATAGATATCCAACATATAATATTTCAAATATCATTTTGTTTGATTTTTATTAGTGACTGTGCACTAATTAAAATCATCTTCACTAATATTGATAAGCCAAAATAATTTTTTTCACATATCTCTGCCCTATCCATATCCCCCTCCAATTCTCATATCGCTCCCAGAAAAGGATTCTTTTTCCTGTGGAATTCAAATTGCATAAGAGAAAAGAAGGCCCCTTTGGAACTGGAGAAAGCCCTCTCAAGGTCTCTTTTCTTTTGGTCAAGCATTAGGGTTACTTAAACAGGAAAAAAGAAAATTCTCAGACATAAAACTTTGTTAAGGCTAAGTTAAGGTTGAGATTAATATTAATTTAAGGGTAATAAATCTTACTAGCTGCATATTTATTTATTAAAAAAAAATTCCAATAAAATTAAGGTTAATAGTAACCCTTAAAAGAAACCTAAATATTTTTAAATTTGGACAATCGCTGTTCAATTGCCAGGTTATTTTAACAACGCACCTCTTAATCAACACCATAAGAGCGTAAATAGCACCATACTGGATCAGACCAGCAATTCATTTAGCCCAGCATCCTCTCTCTGACAGCAACCGCCTCCGATAGCTCAAGAGAAGTACATGTATCTGTCATGAAGGTGTGACCCATCGCCTCCTGACCACTCTTAACTACTGGTAGGAAGGGGATTTAAGCCACAAATAGTTGCCATTTATGACTCTATCCTCTATGAATTTATCTAATTTCCATTTGAAGCTAGTTATGCTGCTGGCTTTCACGGCCTCCTCTGGCAATGGGCTCCTTAACTGTATTGTTCACTGCATGAAAAAGTGCTTCCTTTTGTTTGTTTTAAATCTGCTGCCATTTAACTTCGATCATATCCCCCCTTAATGCCTCTTCTCCAAGCTAAACAGCTCCAACCTGTTGAGCTTCTCCTCACATAGAATTTGATCCATCTCTTCTATCATACTTGATACCCTTCTCTGAACCTGCTCCAGTTCTATTATATCTTTCTTGAGATGGGGCGACCAGAGCTGCACACAATATTCAAGGTGGGGTTGTACCAAAGATTTATAGAGCAGCATTATGATACTTTCCCTTTTATTTTCTATTCCTTTTGCAATAATGCCTAGCATTCATTTTGCCTTTTTTACTACTGCTGCACACTGAGGTGATGTCTTCAAGGAACTATCCATGATAACACCAAGATCCTTCTCCTGGGCGGTTACACCCAGATTTGAATCTAGCATTGTGTATATAGAGAGACAATTCTTTTTCCCTATGTGCATCACCTTGCACTAATCAACATTGAATTGCATTTGCCACCAGCCTTCCAGCTTTCCTTTTTTTGTGGGGGTAAGGCATTCTATTGCTATTGGAACTCTGCAAAAGGCAACAGAAAGGTTGGACAGCAAGTATGTTTTCTCAGACATTAAGCAGTATTCATTTTATAAGTTATTTCATGACTGGTGCTGACATGCTGCGTATACATTTGTATACAGATGTGTTACTCTGGATAAAAACAGACATGACAGCGGCCTGCTTGGGACAGGACCTCACCTGCGTATCTGTGCAGGTGCCGCCAGATGTTGGTCCAGGATTGCCCCAAACCATGTTGGTGACTAGCCCGGGCCCTGACCCTGACCTCGCAAACCCCCCAAAGTTACAGTACAGGCTAAGGTCCACCTTACCGGGCCACAGTAGGCTACTACATCTGTTTCATGGCCAGGGTCAGGTTCACCATTGCCAGTGGCTGCCTGTTATGGTGGGGGGCAGGGCACTGGCTGCAGCACAGGGGCGGACTCAGCTGCACGTTTAGAATGCTCCCCGCCCTCTCTGTCCATGGACATATCTGTTTGGCATCCTGATCTGGTCTGTGTTTGCTACGACTTCCCAACCTGGCCTGGGTCACCGCCATGCCAGCTGCACGTCTGTTTTTATCCCGTCTCTACTGGTTCTCAAGCTTTTTAAATCCCCTCCCCACCCTTCCTCTTGTCTGTGGTAAGTGAGGCCCCTCCTTTCATCCTCCCCACACATGCTGTTTCTTCTTCCCTTTCCCAGTCTCTCCTGTTGCTTTCCCTGTTCTTCCCCCATATTCTCTCTTTTGCCCATACTAGTCCGTCATTTTGGAAATGACTCCTCCTTAGCTCAGTCAGAGTAGAGCTAGATGTTCCTTCTCCTCCCCCTGAATGCCTTTTGTACCGATCCGGGCAGCCTATCCCCAGTTTGAGAACAAATGGTCTAGTGAAACTAGAATACTTGGCTGGTATATGGTATTACAGGTATTCAGAGGTGTGCTGATCATCGCAGATGGGGCTATTCAAAAAATAAAGGCATAAACCCAATTGAACAACATAGTAAATTAATTAAATACCTGTGGATTTTCACAAAGAAAAATGGACTCTTCAAAACTAATGCGGTAAGTCCGTAAAGCTTGTGTCTGGCCCGTCTCTTTGCAGGCTGGGCAGCACTTGTCTGGAATCACTTCACCATAATTAGAGCTCTAAAAAGGTAAAGCACATAAATTGATATTGCTACTCCTGAAGAGCGAGATGTGCGACAACACAGGAGGGACAAATACTATTTTTCATAAACTATGTATTTCTAAGTTTAAACTTGATAGTACAGAATTTGATCACAGCAAATAAAATAAATGCACAGACTAAAGACTAATTTGTCTCCTGGTTTAAAATTTAATTAGAATAACTTCCAAAAATCATTTAATTTAAAAGAAAGATTTTCTCATGAGATGATCATTTTATTTGCATTGAACCAAAACAACAGAAACTGCTAGTAAGCGCAAATTTTAAACTCTAAAATTCATATCACATATTTGCACAATATTAGATAAACACTTCTAAAAAACAGTGTAGGTCAAGACGTTAAATATATTTAGAAACAAAACAATCTTTCGCCATTTCTGTAAGATTTCCGTGGAAAAGTAATTTATAAAAAGCCATTTTGTAAAATTAAGACCAATTTAAAATTTCTCAAAAATAGAGAAAAATGAACTTTGCACAATGTGAAAAAGAAAATTGACTGACTTTTCCCAAATACCCCACCATGTGGAGTGTAGATTTCCCTATACCAGTCCCTTGTTCAATTACTTGCAAACCATTTCCAGTCTTCTGGGAATCCATCATTCTGAGGCATTGGCTAACTTAATATGTCACTTGAAACATTTTCAAGACCACTAAGGATTTTTCAAAGACTCCTGAAAAATAAGAAGCGAATACAAAATTAAAAGATTATTATTGTTATTTTTAGATACTGCACTAATAATAAAGTTGCATATTTTAAAACTCTGGTGGTGCCTTTTTGGCTCAAAGATCAACAGCAATGTATTTCTAATTTGAAAAACAAAAGAAAACACCAAAATTTACTGTAATGGCTAATCTTGTATTTCATACTTATAGCAAAACAGTTAAATACATTTAAGGCAAGATCCTGCAAGCTTCTCAGGGAGGAAGAGAGACCCCTGTACTTATACAGAAACAACAGATCGATCGATAGCTCAATAGATAGGACACACACAGAGCTAACTAGCTATATACACATATACACACACACGTGTGTGTGTGTGCATGTGTGTGTGTGTGTGTATATATATATATATATATATATATATATATACACACACACACACACACACACACACACACACACACACACACATATATACACACAGTTTTTGTTTAAGTACAGGGAAAACAACAGGAGACTGGGAAGGGGAAGAAAAAACAAAGTGTATGTGTGTGTGTATACACACACACACACATACACATCTAATATATATATGGATCCACCTGTGCAGAGCAGTTTGCAGGGTGAGGTCCTCAGTGGTAAGGAACGGCTACTTTAAGAATTACACAGGAAGACCTAAGGAATGCCTTACTCAAGTGCAAATCTGTTGAGAACAACCAAGAATCTAATATAGGCTTTTGAAATGCTGAATTTAGTTTAGATCCATAATACATGATGAAAAATTATATAGGTTTATTAAACAAATAACTGTAGTTTTAATTATAAACTTTTCATGCTGCTCCTTCAAAAATAAATACTTGTCTCTGAAATAGAGGAAGCAACCCTTTCAATACTATCAGAAGTGTAGAACTCGATGAAAACTGGTTTTGTTAATAATTCTGTAATGCTGTTGCAGTAATGTCATATAACAGTTAATAGAAAATACCATTTCCCTATCAACATGGCCCTTTGTACACAGGACTAAGTTTTGCTTCCTGGTGTATACATTATCTTCCGCTGAAGTCAGTTTTCCTCTGAGAAAGTTTCAGTAGGAGCTTCATATGCACACTGGAAGCAAAATATGGTCCTCAGATCATTATTATTCTGAAGACATCACTTCAGAGCGCCCTTCTTGAAGCCCCCCAGATATCCCGGGGGAGGACTATGGAGAGGGCGTTCTCGGTGACTGCACCTAGGCTGTGGAACTCCCTGCCGAAGGAGGACCGGGTGGCCCCGGACCTCTCCTCCTTTCGTCGACAATGCAAGACCTGGCTGTTCTGCCAGGCCTCTGGGTGAGGGAGATGGGTGAAAGGTTGTGGGTTAGGGTGGTGGGGTTTTTGTCTGTTTTCTTACTTTTCTTTTGACGTCCCCCATTGGGATTGAAGGTTTTATTTTTATTCCATATTTATTGCATTTATAGTATTGCATTTTTCTATTTTATTTTTATGAACTGTTAGCCACCCTGAGCTGCTTTGCAGGAGTGCAAATAAATAAATAAATAAATACATTTAGCACTGACATTTGCAGGCTGGAAGAAAGCCAAATACAGAAATTTTGGATAGGGTCCCTATTCTACCTTCCAAGTCACCAGAAAACTTCCACTAACTTCAGCAGATGCAGGAATAATCACACCTTCAAGTCCCTCCTCAAAACCCACCTCTTCCGCTTCGCCCTTCCTAACTCCTGCTAATCATCCCCACCCAGGATTATCCCCCAATATTGGTAAACTCCCAATCTCCTCCAATGCTTCGCCACTATGGTCCAGAGTTTCAAATTGTAAGATCTTACATTGGCAGAGGGAATATATATCGTTACCAGAGCAATCAAATGCCCTCCATATGTGAGCACCACACCCAACAAATATGGGGGGTGATAAATCACATCAATAACATTTGCCTCTAAATTATCCGCAAAAAGACACCCCAAGCCCCCAACTGGATGACACCTCAAGCTAGCTGAAACAGCTGGCACATGGAAAGAATGGAAATGCTCAACTACCAGTGGATCGTTTGACCATGTTTCCTATAAGAGGATGATATGGAAATAATTCAAATACTGACTAAAGTCAGGATCTTTAAGCTGCCTATGTTAGCCAGCAGAGTTCCAAGAGCAGACAAGGAGTAAACTGGAGTCACGACACTGATCAATCATATTGTTAGAATTTTAAAGTTACTTCCCATCTGAGAGGCAAAATAAGCATTTAATCTGCAAAAGAAAGGCACTTAGTATATTTTTTCACTGATAAACTGTCACATTTGAGAATCCGTTGCAATTTAACAAAGGCCTATGGATATCTTTGCCAGAAATCCAATTCAGCAGTTAGTGTGCTAAGTTCAGTAAAACTGAAATGAGAAAAGGGTTTTACTATCAGTGGTTTATAAAAGGCCAAAAACCAAGAATAAAATTTCAGTGAACCATATTATCATTTTAAACATCCCCTTTCAGTATCAATTTATAGGGATTGATGAGGGAGTATGAAAAGAAAGAAGGCCAACATTGCTATTGCTCAAAGTTTTGCTTATACATTTATGCTCTACGTCAAAAGAAATTAGATATTTTTTCTTTACTTGGAAAGGAAGTAATTAATTCACTTATATTTCAATTAAAATATATTTAATAAAAATATTACCTTAAAGCATACAACCACATTCCACTTCAAGTGCAACATTCATGAGATTGCTGTCATTGTTGATGCCACGTGTGCAGAGATGAGGAACCTTTTCCCCTTTGAGGGCCACTTTGAAAACTGGTACAAGCTCCAAGGGCTACACTGAAGCAGGGGGATGGTAGCTATTAAGGCCACTTTCAGACCTCCCCTCCACCCCTGTGCATATTCTGGCTGTGGGAGGGAATGCGCAGCCAGGATATGTGCGGAGTGCCGCCGGTCTGAAAGTCCCCCCCACCCGGTTTTGCCAGAAAACACCCACTCTGTATCTTTGTGGGTGTTTGCCCGCAAAGCTGCGCTGGGGGGGGGGGGGGGGCTTTCAGACTGGCGGCACCCCGCACATATCCTGGCTGTGTATTCCCTCCCACAGCCAGAATATGCGCCCGGGGGGGGAGGGGTCTGAAAGTGACCTCTGTGGTGCGCTCCAGAGAAGGAGTACCCATGGATATGTGCCATTGATCTGTACCCTATCCTTGTGTGCATGCCCTCATTTCTGCTCTCTTACCCCGAGTTCAGTCTTTCAGTGCTTAGGGGTAGGAACTGCATCTAAGGGCCAGATCCAGGAACTAGAAAGGAGGCACAGAAAAACTAGCAAAAGGACGCATTTGGTCCGCGGGCCTGAGGTTCCCCACCTCCGACAGAGTGCAGCCACATGAGATGCTGTGGGAAGGCTATCACGCCTTGGTAACCTTAACCCGCTCTTGGCAGTCGGGCCATGAGATGCAGTGGCTCGTGTGCCTGGCGGCCAACAGATATTAAGCAGCTGGCTGCTCCGCAACTATGAAAAAATTCCAAGGATGCGTTGCAGAGAAGCCTTACCCCAACTGGGGTAAGGCTGCCCAAGTGGCTGCCGTCTACCTTGCTGTGTGATGAGTGCTATAGTGGGGTTTTGAGTGGTGGCCACTAGTGCCCATCGCGTGCTGCCGCATCACAGCCAGGGGTGGTACATTGGTCAGACTGGGGGAGGGAGGCGGGGCAGGACAGGGCCAGGTGGCCGCTCATGTGGCCAGTGCCTTGGCCCACCCGGCTTCCCCATGGCCTTGTGCCAGCTTCCCATGCTTACCCCTTAGTGTGGCAGCTGTGCTTGCACGCCACGGGGCTGCACGGGGATCGGGCCCTTGCAGCTTGTGTGGCTGCACTCATAGAGGTGTTTGCACCTTTCTAGCAGGAACATAAACTTAATGCAGCTAGCCATCTGGACCTGCACAGATAAGGCTACACCACTATTAACTGTCTTATGAACATGTTCTTAAGGTTGATTTTGTAGGCTACGTTTCCCCAGAAGCTTTGGCTGCAACCCTTAAACCAATTCCTCTGAATATTTCTATTGATGTATTAGTGCAGTAAGTGGTTTTAGAGATTGTGGTATTAGCCTATACAGAGGATACAATCCTCCATCATTAAAATCAATGGCAGCTAAGCCATTTCAATAACAAGAGCCGTAAGCTTAATATTTTACTACAAACCATGGTGGAAATGCTAGTGTGACTGGGTTCAGATATTTTATCACTACAACACCTGCTCCAAACAGGGTTAACTAGCATGATGATAAAGATGATCTACTCTACTAGTGTTCTTTCCATTACAGGTCCTTTTCAAACGAACACCCCACACCCATGTGTGCGTGGGGGGGCAGGGAGCATTTGTTGAACGCCCTAGCGGGTGCAGGAGAATAAGTAGACATCTGTGCGAATGCCACAGCCGGTGGGTGGGGGTGCATCCACACATGGAGCAACGGGCGCCAATGCCGGGTGCTCTGTGCATTGAAATGGGTGGAGGTCCGTGGGAAAGCACCTCCCCCCCCGGTAACCGTTTGAAAAGGGCCACAGTTTCACTACTGGTAGCAAAGGTGGGAAATTCAGAAACAAAAGCAGTGTAGACACATCCTTAAGTCACTCTAGAGCCCTGTTCATTAGATGGAAGAGTGCTAGGACATAGTTCCATTAATCTGCTGTCAAACATTCTTGACTCTGTGACTTATGAAAGGGGAAGGAGAAACGGTGAGAACCCAATTCAGTCCTGTATACAGTACTAGCTTCTCAAAAGCAGGGTCCAATATTTAAACACAGTTTCATTCGACAGAGTTTGTGGTGAAGAAAATCTTTTAACACTTCCTGGGGCTATTGACAAGAAACATGTAGTCGGCATTTTAAAACGTTCAAAGCAAAAAAATTAAAATAAATCACAGTTCAACAATAAACACCACAGAAAGCAGAATATGGTCCTCAGATTTTTACAATTCTGAAGAGATCACTTCATCTAGCACTGACATTTCCAGGCTGGAAGGAAGCCAAACAGAAATTTTAGCCAGGGTCCCTATTCTGCCTTCTTGAGTCACCAGAAAACTTCCTCTAACTTCAGCAGGTGCAAGAATAATCACAACAAAGTAGATCATATCCATTTGAACTTCTAGACAAGAGCATCAGCCTCTTTCATCTAGGTATAGTAACGAATTAAAGTGAGTTTATACGTACACCAAAAAAAATATGTTCTGAATCAAAAGAGCAGATATTAAAAACAGGATTAATACACAATCAGTAATGAACCAAAGCAGGTGAGTTGTCAACTGGACAACTTTAAAGTTGCCGACCATATCTGTAAACAGATCTGAACCCTACACTTCTTCAATAGTCTCAGTAGCCATACCCACAAGAAAGGGGTGTGTGCGTGTGTGTGCACATGAACCCTACCTGCATCTCAGCTGCTTATGACTTTATAGCCAAAGCCGGATCTTAACCCAAATACATCCCCTTTGTTTATATAGGGACGGAGACATGCAAGATGGCCAAAAGCATGGCCATCGTCAAATGGCACGATTTACAGTTTGAAGATCTTGCAAACAACAGCCCCCAATGTCACAAATTGAGCTCCCTGGGATCTTTCCCGTGGAACCCCAATCAAGTCAATGGGCCTCTAGGTGGGCACAATTGCCCTGCTGCCAGAACAGAAGGATTGGACTCATAGGATCATGAGCAACAGCAACAAATCAATGTGGGTGAGAAGATGGCAGAGCGCTCCGAGGGAGAGGCGCCAGGGTTACTACAAGCCCATACAAATGCAAGTATCTAGTTTACACTCACTTCAAATGTCTGACTAAAAACACTGCTGAATTCCCTGATCCAACTGGGAGCTCGGCCTTTGGCTTATAAGGGAGCCCTCGGGGAGCGGGCACACCGAGATCACAGCCCAGCATGCCACTAACTCGCCGACAGGCCTGACTGCGGGGTGGGCGTGAGGAGAGAAGCGGGCACACGTGGGGCCCGGCGTAGTCGCAGGGCAGGCGGAACATCGGCTGCCCGAGCTTGCCCGCCCGCCCCATAGCCCCGAGCAAGGCGGTTCTCTCTGTTACTCACCCAGTGCCACCCGCGCGCGAGGGAAACGGGAGCCGAGCCGGGCCGGACCAGGCCAGACAGCAGCCTCCGCCACTGCAGCTTCCTCACGAGACGTTCAACCCACGTCCCGGGCCCTGCGCAGCTTCCGGCGCGTCCCCCTCAAACTGCTCCCCGGTTCAGCCCGGCCTCCTGCAGATTCCACCCCCTGCCGGCTGGGCGGGCTAGGTTGGGCTCTTCGCTGGCAGGCTGCCCATGAGCCGGCGGGGACGCGGGCTGGGAGCCCGAGAGAGGCCCTGCAGGGAGGATCAGGCTAGGGCGCGCTGCGCAGGAGGAGGCGCTTCCGTCCTTGGGCCCAAGGGCTGGGGAGGAATCGAGGCGCAAGGAGCTCTCCCTCCGCCGCCAGGTGGAAAGTGAGAGCGTCTCCGTCTGCTTCCTGCGGTTGAGAGACGCTCCTTCCTCCCGTGTTATTGTGGTGTGAGAGCCTCTATAGCGATCTCTCTCTGGGGCCACGCTCCGGCATGGGGAGGAGACTGGCCTTGCCCCACTGCACAGATTAGAATGGGGGGTTCATAACCCAGATGCATAGCCCCACAGCACGAGGGAGCCCCCCTTTCCCAGTCCTTCTCTCCCGCCTCCATTTCATGTCAATAAGATGTTGGTTTGAGAAGTTCTACACGTTATAACCAGGCAAGCGCTTCTGCTCTCTCTTTTGGGGTACGAATAGTAGAGATGGGGCTGCTGGGTTTTCTGTTTTGGGCGTTTGTTGGGTTTCACCTGAGGGTGGAAAAGTCATTCGTTTATTTAGCTATGTAGGTCCAAAAAGAGCGGCTTGGAAGAAGTTTGCTTTAAATACTGTGATGAAATTTTGTGGTACTTTCCAAAATCTTGTCTAAGTGAGATGGTCCTCGAGTCTGTGCGAGAAACATCTGTTGCTTAAAGCCGATGGCGTGTCTTAAGCTGATTACAGAAAAAGCTGGAAAAAGCTAGACTACAATGTAGTGTTGGGATCTTTTCCGAAGGTAGCTGGTCCATGTAGAATAGGCGTTTAAGTATGTAGGTTCTTAATATTTAATTAGTAGTATTTAATTAGTGTTAGTATATTAGTGTTATATTTTAAGTTCTACTATTGGTCTTGGTCTTCAGGCAACAAATTCCTTGTGCTTTGATTGAAAAAAATACTTTTTTTTTTTTAAACCTGTTACTTTTTAGTCCCCTGGTCATAGTACTACTTGAGAGGGTAAATAACTGTTCCCTACTGTGTTCCACACCACTCATGCTTTTTAAAACTTCTATCATATCCCCTTGTCATCTCTTCTACAAGCTGAAGAACTTCCACCTATCCAGCCTCTCTTCATAGGGGAGACATTCCACACACCTTTACCGTTTCTATTTCAACTATATCTTTTTTTGAGATGGGGTGACCAGAACTACACACAATATTCAAGGTGCGGACGCACCATAGATTTATATAGTGGCATTATGAGATTTACAGTTTTATTTTCTACCCCTTTACAAATAATTCCTAATATTTGCTTTTTCAACAGCCACCGCGCGCTAACCTGAGGATTTCAATTTGTTGTCCACCATGACTCCAAGGTCCTTTTCCTGAGAAGTCACTCCTAATTTAGAGCCAGTGTTGTGTATGTAAAGTTTAGATTGTTGTTCCCTGTGTGCATCTCTTTGCACTTGTCCACACTAAATTTCATCTGCCATTTAGATACCCAATCTCACAAGATTCCCCCTGCAATTCTTCACAGTCTGCTCATGCTTTAACCACCATGAATAACTTGGTGTCATCTGCAAATTTGATCACCTCACTCCTTATTCCTCTTTCTAGATTGTTAATGAATACGTTAAACACCAATCCCAGTAATTACTTCTCTCCATTGTGAAAACGGACCATTTAGGGTGTTTTCAGACAAGATACTTCCCACCCACTATACATGTTTCAGGGCACCCATAGGGCAACACTGCAGCCCTGAAACATGTATAATGGGTTGTGGGTGGCTGGAGAGTGTCTTGTCTGAAAATGCCCTTACTCCTACTCTTTGCTTCCTATCTTTTACCAGTTACCAATCCACAATAGGACATTGCCTTCTATCCCATGACTTTTAATTTCCTCAAGTCTCTCTCATGAGGGACCTTATCAAATGTTTTCTGAAGCTTATAAAACGCTTACAAAACACTTTCTATATCCACTGCCTCTGGAGCCCTTTTAAAATATTGGTGTTACGTTTGTTACCCTCTAGTTCTCAGATACAGTGGCAGATTTTAGCGATAGGTTACAAATTGCCAGTGTATCTGCAATATTATCTGCAATTTCATATTTGAGTTCTTTCAGAACTCTGGGATGTAAACCATCTGGTCCTGGTGATTTGTTACTGTTTAGTTTGTCAATCTGCTACAAATTCTTCGAGAGTCATGCTGATATGTGACAGCTCTTCTGGTTCATCACCTACAGCGAACAGTTCTGGCATGGGAATCTCCCAACATCCTCTGCAGTGAAGACCGAAGCATATAATTCATTCAGCTTCTCTGCAATGGACTTATCCTCCCTAAGCACCTCTTTAACCTCCTGGTCATCTAATGGCCTAGCTGACTCTCTAGCAGGCCTCTTGCTTCTGATGTATTAGTTTTTGCCTCTTTAGTGAGTCTTTTCAAATTCTCTCTTTGCCTACCTTATTAATGTTTTACATCTAATTTGCCACTGCTTATGCTCTCTTATTTTCCTCATTAGAACTAGCTTTTGATTTTTGTAAAAGATGCCTTTTTGGCTCTAATTGATCCTTCACCTCACCATTTAGCCACACTGTTAGGCATTTGGTCTCATTGCTACCTTTTTTAACCTGTGGAATACATTTAATCTGAGCTTCCAAGATAGTGTTTTCAAATAAATTTTGCAGACATTTAATCCTTGCAGCTGCTCCTTTTAGTTTCTAACTAGTTTCCTCATTTTAGCATAATCTCCATTTTTAAACTTAAATGTTACTGCGGTTATTCTATTTACCACTCTTCCTCCAGTATTTATGTCAAAATTGATTATAATATGATCACTATTGCCAAGCAGCTCCACCACTGTTAGCCCTTGCACAGGGTTCTTAGGATTAGATCTAAAGTAGTTCTTCCTCTCGCTGGTTCCAGGACCAACTGCTCCAAGAAGCAGTCATTTATGGCATCTTGAAACTTTACCTTCATATCATGCCCAGATGAGACATTCATTCAGGAAATATTAGAATAATTGAAAGCTCCCATTATTATTGTTACACCGATTTTAGTAGCTGTCTAACCTCCACTAACATTTCATAATTAGTCTTGCCATCCTGGTCAGCAGGATGATAGTATAGCCCCACTGCTATATATTTCGCCGTTAGGCATGGAATTTCTATTCATAGAGATTCCAGAGTACAGTTTCCTTCCTGTAAAATTTAATCCTACTTGACTCAGTGCTGTCTAACATATAGAGCCACCCCACCACCAGCTCAATCTACTTTGTCATTTTGGTATATTTTGTACCTTGGTATTACTGTATCCCATTGGTTATCCACATTCCACCAGGTCTCTGAGATGCCTGTTTTGTCTAGATCTTCATTTAGGGCCATATGCTAATTCTCCCATCTTACTTTTTAGACTTCTGGCATTTGCATATAGACACTTAGATGTATTTTTATTCTTAGTCTCATTATAAGTATCTATTTCAGGTATTTTGGAATCGTTTATATTTGTCTGTTCTGCACTGATTTCCGCCTGAACACCCTCAACTTCTTTACAATCCTCTGTTAGGTTACTCTAATTTCCCTGAATTAACAGTATCCTTTGGAGATGCCTTGGTCCGAATCACGCGCTCCTCAGCACCTGTTGGCTTTCTCCCAGATTCTAGTTTAAAAACTGCTGTAACTCCTCTTTAATTTTTAGTGCTAGCAGTCGGGTTCTGTTCTGGTTAAGGTGGATTCTGTCCTGTCGGGATAGACTCCCCCTTCCCCAAAAGGTTCCCCAGTTCCTAATGATCTAAATCCCTCCTTCCTGCACCATTGTCTCATCCACGCATTGAGACTCTGGAGCTCAGCCTGCCTCTGGTATCCTGTCTGTGGAACCGGGAGCATTTCTGGGAGTGCTACCTTGGAGGTTCTGGACTTCAATCTTCTATCTAGAAGCCTAAATTTGACCTCCAGAACCTCCCTCCTACATCTTCCTATGTCATTGGTACCCACATGTACCATGACAGCCAGTTCCTCCCCAGCACTCTAAAATTCTATCTAGGTGACACATGAGATCAGCAACCTTCACGTCAGGCAGGCAATTTACCATGCGGTCCTCACGGCCACCAGCAACCCAGCTATCTACATCTGTTTATTTATTTATTTTGTTGTATTTTTACCTCTTGCCACAGGAAACTTGGAGTGGCTCACAACAATAAATAAAATATATAAAATCTTATAAAACAGTATAAGCATAAGGTGGAACCACATAAACAACCCTCACCCCTCACCTCCCTAGCTGACTCCATCACTAAAGGCCTGGTGCAACAGCCAGGTCTTACACTGTCTTCGGAAAGAGGGGAGGTCTGGGGCTAGGCAGACCTCCAGTTGGAGGGAATTCCACAGCCCAGGGGCTGCCAGTGAGAACGCCCTCCCCATCGTCACCACCTGGGAAACCCGGGGTGTTAACAGCAGACCCCCTCCCACTCGTGACTATTGGGGGGTGGGTACCCCAATACCCACCGTTCCTTAAACTTTGGGGGGAATTAGCTTAATGACTTAAACCAGGGTCTCCACATGTTCAAAAGAATCAAGCTGAGGACAGTACGCGCTACAGGCAGTTTATGTACCCTCCCCAAATAGAAAGAGAGAGACGGGTGTCCAATAACAAGTTTATTGCTATAAAAAAAACAGAGAAACACAGCCCCAGTCTGGCTGGCGGGATTTAAAAGGGGAAAATACAAGCAGCTTGCGGGGAGTATGGTAGGAGGAGGGGGTCCGGTGTCGGCTCAGCGATGGGGAGCAAGAGAACGCAAACGAGGGCGGGAGAGAGAGAGAGGGCTTCCCCAGTTGGCTGGGAAAGTCTGGACCTGTGGTTACGTTTCCTTGCCTGTTGAGACGGGACAGGCGGCCCACGGATCCAGCGGAGTTCGGGGGATGGAGGAAAAAAAGAAGGGGCAGACCAGAGTCTGGGAGATCTCTCAACTCAGACACGCACAGAGTGACCTGTACGTATCTGGGTTTCAAGATTTCTCAGAGGTTGATGGGAAAACCAGGAGCAGTTAAAGGGTGCTGGACAAAGGAGTTTGGGAGGCTACGAAGGGTCGTTTGGGGTGTACAATGGGCTAACGAGGGGAAGAACCAAAACATTTGCTTCCATGACAAAAAGGGCTATACCAGATGCACCAGATACCTTTCACACAGGAGGTAAGGGTAAACAAAAAGTGGCTGGAGGGTAGTTAGGGAGGGGAGGGGAGGAGAGGAGAGGGCTAATGATTGACTTCCTGGGACACAAAGGGAACACCAAGTGCAAACATAATAACACAGAGAACACCTGGGTCTCTACTGCGCTCAGGGGACTGGTTTGCAGGATCTCCATTCCTAGTGGGGAGTTGGGTTGCTGCTCCAAGTCCCAGTCACCGGTGCTCTTTCGAATAGGGATAATGCCCCTTAATGGCTCCATGATTTAATCTGGGCGTTCTCCTTTCTTCTCCCAGGTTCAGGCTGGTATCTCACATGAGCGACCTACCTTTTTGCTAGGTGTCATGATGGTTGGGCCCGATCCTTACTCTTGTCTTACAAGCCCCCCTCTTGCTCATAATGGGGGCTGTGCTCTCAAGCCCTTTTCCCCACATTTTCCGGCCCTTGGCCATGTTCGGGGGCTGTCCTTTCAAGCCCTCCGGGTCCAAGTTTGTTGGCCCTTGGTCATACAGCAGAGGGGGGGGTTGTACCCATTTTAGGGAAAACTCAGGCCATCATCAACAGTGGGACCTCGTCAGCCAGGGATGCCTGACTCCACAAGGGCCACATCATGGCCCGGGGCATGAGGCGGTCCCACAGGTAGGTAGGGCTCAGGCCGTTCAGGGCTTTATAGGTCAATACCAACTTATTTCTAATAATCGAATCACCAACTACTATGGACATCCTATTCTCTCCCTCCCCCCGCCCCCCCAGGACACCCCCTTGGAGACGTATCCTTGGTGTGAGAGGATAACACATTGCCTGAAAGGCAGGTCCCAGCTACGGGATCACTTTCAGCCATTCCAGTCTGATGCTCTCCTTGGAGGCCTTTCTCCTCCAAGGCATCACAGAGGCTGCCAGAGTGGAGGTGTGACTGCCCTACTATGTCCCTGAAGGACTTCTCTATATACCTCTTTGTCTCCCTTGTTACCCCAAGTCCTCTCTAGGGGGTATGAATAGTTTTAATTGTCATCCCAAACGTTTTTAGTAATGATGCTTCATTTGTCTGTATAGATATAGTTGCACAAAAATTCCACAAGACCACTTGCTATGCATATAACAAAGTAGTATTTCCCACCCCGTCTGTCTCTTTCCCAAACTTTCAATCTTTGGCACCGCCAAAGGGCAAAGAGCTGTTGGCGGGTAGAAGCGACTATCATCACAACTGCAAGATCCATCCCCCCTCTGTAACTGAACCACCCGGATGCCTGTCCTTATCTCCCACCCCCTCTTTCCCCTCTTCTCCCTGCTCCCCTTTCCTTCCCACCTGCTTCTCCCCCCTACTTCTTTCCCCTCTCCTCCTGCCTCCCACTAAACCTGCCATCTCTCTCTACCATCCCCACACCTCCTCCTCCTGCCCCCTCCCCCTCTGCCCCAGTGCCCATCTCCC
>QEPC01012574.1:102011-120376 GCA_003113815.1 Sphenodon punctatus | reverse complement strand
CTACCTCTCTCCTGTCCTCCTTCCCTCCCGTCTCCCTTGAAGAAATCTCCTCCCTGATGTCCTCCTCCAACCCCTCCACTTGCCCCCTGGACCTCATTCCTTCCCGCCTCCATTGCTCCTACTGTCGCCCCTCCCCTCCTGCACATCATCAACCTCTCCCTTTCTACTGGCTCCTTCCCCTCTGCCTTTAAACACGCCACTGACTCCCCCATCCTCAAAAAGTCCACTCTGGATCCCTCTGAACCCTCTAATTACCGTCCTGTCTCGCTCCTCCCTTTTGCTTCCAGACTCCTTGAACGGTTTTTCTACTCCCGTTGCCGTAACCTCCTCTCTTCCAACTCCTCCCTTGACCCCCACCAATCCGGCTTCCACCCCCTTCACTCCACTGAAACCGCTGTTGTTAAGATCACCAACCATCTTTTTCTTTTCTTTTCTAAACTGCCTAACTGAGTCAGACCAATGGTCCATCTTAGCCCAGTATTGTCGCAACCTGACACGGCAGCAGGGGTTTCAAATTCGGGTCCAAATTCAGCTCCTCCAGGGTCTCCGGCAGAGGCCATCCCGGCGTGCTACCTGAGACCTCTCCAAGCCCCCAGCAGAGGCCGCCCCCAGGCGTGCTACCAGAGGTCCTGAAGTGGAGATGCCGGGGATTTGTCCTCGCAAAGCCCTTCACAACCTCACTCCCCTCTACCTCTCTGCCCTGATCTCCCTCCGAACCCCTGTTTGAGCACTCCGCTCCTCTTCATCCCCTCCCTCACCCTCCCACGCCTCCCATGCTCCCCCAACCACCTTTGTCCCTTCTCTCTTGCTGCCCCGCATGCGTGGAACTCCCTCTGTGCCCTCGTCCGCCTTGCCCCCACACTCCACACCTTCAAGTCCCTCCTCAAAACCCACCTCTTCCACTCCACCCCTCTGAGCTCCTGCTAATCATCCCCACCCAGGATTATCCCCCACCTGCTATCTGTAAACTCCCAATTGACTGTAACCAAGCCAAGAAAGTGTACCTGAGTTCTCGCATCCTCATGAATGTCGCATTCCGTGTCTCTTTCTCTGTTTCCCCTTCCCTGTCTCCCCTCCCCTGTCTTTAGATTGTAAGATCTCGGGCAGGGACCGTGTCCATCTTATTTTTTGTAAAGTGCCAGGTACGTCGCTTGTGCTATATAAATGCTTATAATAATAATAATAATAGCAAAGCAGTTTTTTTCATCACGTTGATGGAATACAGCAAGACCCAGAAGAATGGTCAGTAGAGCTCAGGACCCTCTCGTTTCTCTCTCAAGATGGTGTTGGTGGGGGGTGGGTTGAGTCCAAAGAATGGTCCATTCGTTCCAGTTTTTATACCCTTTTTAGCTGGTCATGGCCTTTTCTCTATTGATGTAATTCTCCTCACTTATTTGATCATTCGCAACCATTTTGATGCTTTTTTCCAGTTAGTAGAGTGATTAGTAGCATTTCCTAATTTTATCTTCAGTCAGCAGAGCAATTAATCTTTCCCAATTTTATTTTCAGTAAACCAAGCGATCACATCTTCAATGTCTCATCTGTTAGCAGAACAGTTCTCTATTTTTGGTTTGCCGTTTATTGGAGGGGTCCCCTTGTGGCTGGCTACTTGACAGGAGGGTTCTCCTTTTTGTTGGCTGTTACTGGGTCAGGGGTTGTTTTAGAAAAAAGCTAGTAGATTTCCAGAGAGTTAAACCTTTTCATATGGTGGTTAACTCTTTCATTGCTATAAGTTTGCCTTGTCCAAAAGCAGTTTCCAGTTAGCCCTTTTCTAGAACATTTTTTCTTTGCCACCAGCTTTAGTTTTTCTAATTGCAATTATCTGTACACCCTCAGCTCCTTCAGCTCTGCCACTTTAGCCTCCATTGACCACATGTGTTCTCTGGATAGCCCCCTTCCCTCTTACTTAGCATCTTCCTGGAACTAGACCTGCATTTTTACAACACATAGGGTGATTTCAGACGTGATGCGGTTAAATTCACCACAGTGAACCCCACCCTGGCGTGAATGATGTCACCACGGGCCGTGGTGAGACACGTGGCCCCAACAGACGTGATGGGTGGCACCACTGCCTGGGGCCAACCGGAGGGAACACGGCCCGGGGGAACCCAACAGACGTGACGCGGTGGCAAGAAACGCAGTGGGAGACCCGCAAGTCACCGGGGATTCGCGAATGCAAACATGGCCACCAAAGGGCAAACGAAGCCACAGAAGGCGGAGGGCACCACCCAGGTAAGGGAAACACAAAGGGAGGGGGTGGAGGGAGCTGCAGCGCGAGCAGCGCTCCCAAACAGTGGCCGCATGGAAGGCGCACGCAATTTAAAACGAGAGGTGCTCACACACGATGCAGCACATCCACGCAACAAAGGGGAGCCGAGCAAGAGGGCAGAGTGAGGCACACACCAGCAGCGGTCAGGGAACCCCCTGGCCGCTCGGACGCACGAGAGGAGGGGGGGGGGCCCGGAGGGACAGGCACGGCCTGCCCAGCAGCAGGTGCAGGGGGCAAGGAGAAGGGGTGCGCACCTGTCACACTACTAGCAGAGCCGGACGGCTCCTAGCCCAGGGGACGGCACGGCGGCTCGGACAGGCCTACAGCAGGCCGGTGCTATGAGACAACAACCTACCAGCCACCAGCAGGGCCCTGCTGTTCAGGGGCGCGTGGGAGAGGACAGCCAGGTACCTAGCACTGCAGCTTGCCATGCCCATCCAGAGGCACACGTGGGCCGTGCCGAGGACTCATCAGTGGTGGCAGAGGGTGCTGGCATGGTGGGACGATGTCACCTGGGTCCGACACTTCAGAATGGACAGGCGGACCCTCAGACGCCTGGCAGAGTGGCTGCAGGAGTGGCTCAAGCCCCTCAGGACCGATATGCAGGACCCCATTCCCGTGCCACAGCGGGTCGCCATCGCTGTGTGGGCCTTGGCCACCCCGGACTTCTGCCGGTCTGTTGCCTAGCACTTTGGGGTGGGGCTCACCACTGTGGCGTGCCTGGTGCGGGACTTCTGTGAGGCTGTGGAGGGGGTGCTCATGGAGCGTGTTATCCAGCTGGTCGATCAGGACACCGTTATGGTGGGCTTCCTGGAACTGGGCTTCCCCAATTCTCTCGGGACGATCGATGGTACCCATATAGAGATCATGCGGCCCCTGGACAGCAATGAGGCCGAGTACATTAACAGGTACGGATACCACTCGCTACAACTCCAGGACCTGGTAGATCCTCGGGGGTGCTTCACTGACATCTTCACCGGGCACTCAGGCCGCAGCCACGACGCCTGCATCCTCACCATATCCCCGTTGTTTGCCCGCATGTACCGGGGGGACTTCGCGGACATGCAAATGACTCAGATAGAGGGAGTGATGATGCCCCCATGCATCATAGGCGACCCAGCATATCTTCTGAAGCGATGGCTGATGAAGGCATTCCCTGTGGCCGTAACCCCAGCCCAGCAGCATTACAACACTCGTCTCAGCACCGCCCGAACCGTGGTCGAGAGGTCCTTCAGTGCCTTCAAGCAGTGGTGGCGATGTCTAGCCGGCTAGCTAGAGTATACGTTGGAGACCTTATCTCTTGTCATTGGAGCCTGCTGTGTCCTCCACAACATATGTGAGTCAGACGGGGCCGCTCTGGATAACCCCCCCTCACGCCGGCTGCCCAGCTCGGTACCGCTGTATGCCGACGTGCCCAACCCCCGCGAGTACTGCTATGCCAAGCACATCAGGGCTGCACTGGTCCGTCCTTGAGGCCTCTGTCGCCTGGACCCTCCCAACGGGTCCGCGCAGCGACTGCAGCCACACTGCTTCATCAGTAGCCCTGTATCTTAATGGAATAAAGCATTCGAACATAGTAAGGTGTCCACTGACGTTTTATTGTGCTCCCCCATTATTACCTCAAACCTTGGTACACCCATGCGCCCGTGTGCCCAGAACCCCGCTAACACCCCCCCACCCCCGGTGGTGCTGGATGCCCCATCCCTTCACCATCCCCTATGCTGCCTTGCCCCTCCCCCTGGTGCCCCTTGTCCGGCCCCTCCCCCTACCAACCGGGATGGCAGTTGCTACTGATCCCCCCCCCCCCCCGTCCGAGGGGGAGGTGCTGTCAGCTGGCAGGGCTGCCCCTGCCCCCTGTCGACCGCCCCTGGGGACCCCCTGCCCCTCTTGGCCACCCCGCGCTGGCTGTGGCCGCATCAGGACCGGCTGCTGGCGTCTGTGCTGTGGGGGAATGGATTTGCAGTCCCATATGCTGTTGCGGGGGCTGCGGTGCCTGCAGGGCCTGTGGTGCAGCCGGTGGGGGTAGAGGGGGAGCATGCCCGGGCGCTGGCACGGCCCCCGGCGGGGCTGCTGTCATGATGAAGGCACTCAGCGCCCCGACCTGCAGGAGAAGGGACATGCCCCGCTCTAGAGAGCGGTCTAGTTTCCATCCCAGCTCCTCGGACCAGTGGTCCTGCCTGTCCGAGTGGGCCTGTATTGCCTCCAGTTGCCTGTTCATGTCCCGCCTCAGCCGCTGGTCCTTCCTCATCTCCGCCACCAGCGCCCTGTCTCTTCCCTCCACTTGTTGTAGTGCCCTCGTTGTCCCCTCCTCCAACCGGTTCGCTGCCGCCAGCATCTCCTCCGTCTGCCTTGTGCTGGTTGACACGAGCTCCTGGGCAAGATCCTCCCTCCACCTGCACGTCCGTGCACGGTGATCTCGCATCCTCTGGGCCGGCGGTACGGGGGCCCCCGGCCTCGGCCCTCCCATCCTCTGTTTGGCGGGGTTAGTGCACACTGTGGGGTGCTGTTCCCTGATCCCCCCTTCCATCTCCCTGCTTTGGGTGCTCCTTCCCCCAGGCATGGGCACCGCCCGCCTACTGTGCCGATCCCTCTGCCCATGCCCCCTCCCAGCCTTTGGGGCCATGGGGGGCTGTCATAGCCCTTCCCTTCCCACCGCCTTGGTCCCCCCCTCCCATTGAGGTCTGTGCGCATGCCCTGCCCTTCCCTTCCCTGCTTCCTCAGTGTCCTTCCCCTCCGAGGCAGGCTGGTCGCTGGGACTGGTGTCTGCCTGGTGTCCGGATTGACAGGGCGCGAGGGTCAGGGTGATTGTGTCCTCCTCCCCCTCCACGTCCTCAGAGTCTGCTGGGGTGCGTGTGGCCTTGCTGGAGGTCGGGCTGGGGGAGTGTCAGGTGTGTGTGCCCGAGGTGCCTGGCATCTCCTCCCTGGTGTCGGTGCCCGGTGCCGGGGCTTGCACGGGGATCTCCAGCTGCAAGTGGGGGTTGTCTTGCGCGGGCCGTTCCTACCGGGTGTCCCCTCCTACCGAGCGCCGGGCCACTATGGAGCCCTTGCAGTGTAGCACCCGGCTCAGCGCATCCATGTAGGGGGAGGCATGTGCTGCCCGCCCAAACCGCCGGTTGTTGTCACAGATGTCCTTAAACCCCATTTTCAGCGCCTTGATTTTAGTCCAGCACTGCGTGGGCTTTCTGTTGTATGCTGCCTCCCCCATTTCCGTGGCTATCTGGGCGAACACCTGCTCATTCCTGACATTGACCCTCAGCTTAGCCTGCATCTTGGGTGTCGCCCAGATAGCGATGAGATCATGGGTTTCCTGGAGCCCCCACTAACCCCCCCTGCCGGCCACTCTGCTGCCTCCTCCTCTGCAGCCGCCTCCGCCTGTCCCTGACTCCCTCTGGCTTTGCCCTCCTCCGAGGCGCATGCCCTCTTGCTGGTCTGTATGGGGGTACAGTGGGGGCTGCTGGTTAGGCTCTTGGCGGCTGTCGTCCCTCCCTCCCGTGCCCCTCATCTCCTCGGCTCCAACCCACCCGCTCCCAGCTGCGCCCCCTACCTTCTTCCAGGGTGGGCCTGTGTACTGCTGGGTGTCCCGCGCTGGGCCGGGTTCCCCCTCCTGCTGCAGATGATGCTGCTGCTGCTGCTGCACCACCTCCTCCTCGCCCTCTCGATCCATCCTCCGCTCGTTTTCCTCCTTCCTCTTCTCCATCAACTACTCCGCCACGTTCCCCTACTGCTGCCTTCCCTTTAAATCTCCCTCGGTGTTCGGCTTGTTGTTGGTTGCCTGGCAGCGACGCTGCATGTCGTCACCACGGCCCGTGGTCGTTTCCTTCCACCGCGTCTGGGGGTTTCCGTTCAGAAGTTACTTTTCATTCACCTCTGCCGTGGTGAACATTCATCACACTTCTGCACCTCCTCCCACCCCGACCTCACGAAGCGTGGTTACTAGCTTCACCCTGGGCCGCGTTTTGACTGTGGTGAACATCTGGATGTGAGCAAACAGACGTGCACGGCTCTTTCACCACCACCCCCCCGCATTTGACTGAGGTTGACTGTGGTGAATGCCGAAAACGTAACGTCTGAAATCACCCATACTTAACATAAAAAGTGACATAAATAAGTACAAGGCATTAAACTTCAAATAATTACAAGGGATCAAACTTTAAACGGCGAACTACTCCTGAGGGTGTATTCTTCTTGAGGCAGATATTTATTGTATTGTGAATTAAACAGGTGCTGATATATCTAGAACAGTTGTTCCTAACGTTTTTCTCTGCGTTACCCCATTTTGAGAGTTAAATATAATCTCTTGAACCTAGACAGCAATAAACCTGTGAGGTTTAACAAATATCCATTAGATTGTGACCCCATCAGCAAATGTCACAACCCCAATTCATCAATCTCAAAGAATGGGTTGAGCGGGGCGCCGCAGGGCTCTGTTGTGGGCCTGGTGCTGTTCCATATCTTTATTAATGACTTGGACGAGGGAGTAGAAGGAATGCTTATTAAATTTGCAGATGACACAAAACTGGGAGGGATAGCACCTTTGAAGACAGAAATAAAATTCAAAGTGATCTTGATAAATTGGAAAACTCAGCTGAAACTAACAAACAAGTTCAACAGAGAGAAACTTGCTGCCCCCCATGCCTGGAACTCCCTCCCTGTCCACATCCGCCTTGCACCCTCCCTTCATACCTTCAAATCTTTCCTTAAAACTCACCTCTTTCGCTCTGCTCTGTCTGACTCTTTATCCTGCTGAGCCACTATTCCTATACCTACGATCTGTTTACCCTTATCCTTGCCACATGGACCTGCCTGCTGTCATTCTCATCGTAACCAAGCCAAGTACGTGCACTTGAGACCTCGCATCTTCATGAATGTTAGACCCCTTGTCTCTCCCTCTGTTCCCCTTCCTAAGTCTCTCCCCCAGCTCCTGTCTCTCAGATTGTAAGCCCTAGGGGCAGGGACCGTGTCTATTTTATTACTTTGTAAAGTACCATGTACACTGCTGGCGCTATATAAATGTTTGTTAATAATAATAATAATTAATAAATGTAAAGTTCTGCATTTAGGTAAGAAAAATCAAATATACAAATACAGGTGGGGTATCCTTGGCTTGGCAACAGTACATGTGAAAAGGCTTTGGGGATTGTAGTTGATCACAAACTGAACATGAATCAGCAGTGTGATGCAGCTGCAAAAAAGCTAATGCAGTTTTTGGCTGCATTAACAGAAGTATCACTTTCAAGTCACAAGACGTAATAGTTCCGCTCTGTTCTGGGCTGGTCAGACCTCATTTGGAGTACTGTGTCCAGTTCTGGGCACTTCACATTAAGAAGGACATTGACAAATTGGAACCGGTTCAGAGGAGGGCAACAAAGATGGTCAAGAGTCTGGAGACCAAGTCCTGTGAGGAAAGGTTGAAGGGGCTGGGTATGTTTAGCCTAGAGAAGAGAAGACTAAGGGGAGACATGATGGCAGTCTTCCACTACCTGAAGGACTGTCACAGAGAGGATGGCAAAGACTTGTTCTCTCTTGCCCCTGTAGGGAAGACTAGAAATAATGGGCTCAAATTACAAGAAAGCAGATTTTGGTTAAACATTGGGAAGAACTTTCTAACGATAAGAGCTGTTCGACAGTGGAACAAATTAGGGAGGTGGTGGGCTCTCTTTTGCTGGAGGTTTTCAAACAGAGGCTGGACAGCCATACGCTAAGGATGCTGTAGCTGAGGATTTGCTGCATTGAGCAGGGGGTTAGACTAGATGACCTTTGAGGTACCTTCCAACTGCATGTTTCTATGATTCACTTGTGGTGTCTCGGGACCAAGAATTTGGGATCCACCGATGTAGTTCTTCTAGGCACAGTCTGCTTACCTTGGAGGACGTGGCTAGTTACCTCAGGGTAAACTGCCTCTGTCTGAATCAGAGGTGCAGGTTTGTGAACTTAGTGAATTCAGTTTCTATATTGCTGCAATAAAATTAGGTCTCCATCCTACAAACATGTTTGCATCCACTTAGGGTGAAAACAGACATACGCTGCATAGGGTGCCAGTACAGCCCTGCAACCTATATAAGAAATGTTAAAGCAGAGTTATGTGCATGTCTGTTCTCACCCTTAGTTTTACATACAAACTTGGGGCCAGACGGGCTTCCTCGGGGAGGGAGTTCCATAAACACGGCATGGCCCCCGAGAATGCCCTCTTCATTGTGGCCCCCCGTTTTACACGGGGGACCTCCAAGAAGGTGTCCCTGGCAGACCAAAGGGGTCGCTCTGGGGTGCGGAGGGTGAGGTGGTCCCTGAGGTATGAAGGGCCCAGAACGTGTAGGGCTTTATAGGCCAAAACCAACACCTTGAATCTGGCCCAGTACGCTCTAGGCAACCAGTGCAGCTTGCGGAGCACGGTCGTGATATGCTCCCATAGGCCCATCCTCGTA
Organism: Sphenodon punctatus; assembly: GCA_003113815.1. NCBI lineage: Eukaryota > Metazoa > Chordata > Lepidosauria > Sphenodontia > Sphenodontidae > Sphenodon > Sphenodon punctatus. Next base: position 111,685 of record QEPC01012574.1, on the reverse strand, counting down.
AGGAGACGAGCCACATTCTGCACTAGCTGCAGCCTCTGGACCAACCTCAAGGGAAGCCCCACGTAGAGCGCATTGCAGTAGTCCAGCCTCGAGGTAATGAAGGCATGGATGAGGGTGGCCAGGTTGGGTCTGGAGATATATGGGCGCAGCCTCCGCACCAGATACAGCTGGCGGAAGGCAGCTTTTGCCACTGCTTCCACCTGCTGATCCAGGCGGAGGTCCGAGTCCAACAATACCCCCAGACTCCGAACCTGCTGGGCTACTGGAGGGCAGACCCCCTCTACAAGGGGATCCGACACCACCTTTGCCCTAACTACCGCCGTCACCTCCGTCTTATCGGGATTGGGCCTTAGTCTGCTCTGCCTCAACCAATCCGCCATGGCCTCCAAACACTGGGACAGTACTGAGATGGCAGGACCTGGGTCGGTTGAAAAAGAGAGGTACAGCTGGGTGTCATCCACATATTGGTGGCAGCGCACACCAAACCCTCTCACGATCTCCCCCAAGGGCTGCGTATATACATTAAATAATAATGGAGACAGAATGGAACCTTGCAGAACGCCACATTCCAGGGCCCGGGGGCTGGAAGATTCAGCCCCCAGGACAACCCGCTGGCTTCTCCCTGAGCAGAATGAGCGGAACCATCCAAAGACAGTCCCGTCCAGACCCCCTAGGGCTTGCAGTCATCTCAACAGCAGCCCATGGTCCACGGTATCAAAAGCAGCCGAGAGATCTAGCAGGATCAGAAATGTTGAACGTCCTGCGTCCATCTCCCGGTGGGGATCGTCCACCAAGGCCGTCTCTGTACGATAGCTAGAGTGGAACCCAGATTGAAATGGGTCAAGGAAACCGATGTTGTCAAGGTGCGCCTGGAGCTGCAGCACCACCACCCGTTCGATAACCTTCCCTAAAAAGGGAAGGTTAGAGACAGGTCGGTAGCTGGTGAGTGTGGCCACATTCCAAAGATGGCTTCTTCAGCAGAGGGTGCACGATGGCCTCCTTGAGACCGGGGGGCAACCTCCCCTGCCGAAGGGACACGTTGATTACCCTCGCCAGCACCGTCCCCAATGTCTCTCTGGAGGCCTTCATCAACCAGGACTGGCATGGGTCTAATTCACAACTGGTGGCTCTAACAGACCCCAAAACACCCACAGCATCGGCTGGTGTCACTTCCTGAAACTCATCCCAAAAAGCTGGACCAGACGGGGCCTCCATAACGTTGTGCTCCCTCTCTACTGCCCCCACTTGCGGGTTATAAAAGAAAATTACCAATATTCCTAGTAAATGCACTGGACAACTATGGTTTATTCCAGTCTGCTATAAAGGAAAAGGTAGAAATAATACTTAATGAAGGAAAATTATTAAAAGTTATCTTAGTATTCTATTTCTAGTTTCATAATGCAGAGAAAGTTTGAGATTTGACAGTAAAGAGGACAGAACATTAGAGGAATCTTGTAAATCCCTGGAATTAAGGACCTGTCTCATCAGGATTGCTCACTACCAGGCAATTGCTGGTGCTATATAAATAATTATGAATAATGAATAATAAAATGAACTTTGTATATTATTTATTTGAAGAAAAAATGCTAAATACAGTCATCGATCCTTGGTCAATACTTTACTACTGGTAAAGGTGTTTTTGTGATGTGGATGTATGTCCGCTAGGAACAATACTGAACACATCTCACTTCACAAAAAAGCAAAGACCTATGAGGGATCATTAGACCATTCTAATTTCCATTAATCTCTTTCCACCGTATAGCACCAGCAATGTGGCTGGTGATGAACAGCTATGATAGGAGGCAGGTCCATGCCCCAAGGGGCTTACAATCTAGAATGGAGAAAGGGGAGGGGCAACAAAGAGAGATACAAGAAAACATTCATGAAGTTGCAAGTGCATGCACTTTGCTTACTTACAGGAAAGGAGGGGGATCCTGAGGCATTGATTACCAGGGATTGAGTTGAAGCCATAAATTGCTCTTATATAAATTAGTCTGTTTTTTAAAATTACAAATGCAAGTTAAATCCATGCAGGCCATTATATGAGAGGTGATCAATAAGTCCTAAGACTAACATAGAAGCAATAAATATGCAACAGTGAAAATATTTTTATTTTTCAACATAATCCCCTCGTACATCTATGCGCTTGGTCCAGTGATGCTGCAACATTTTTATCCCTTGCAAAAAAAATTATTTGCGAAGGCTCTCAAGCTACTCAGTTATAGCAGCCATCACCTCATTGTCACTCTCAAAACTTTTTCCATGCAAGTGATCCTTTAATCATGGAAACAGTTTAAAGTCACCAGAGACCAGGTTAACAAATATGGAGGGTGATTGTGTAGTTCGAAGCCCGCTTCATGAATGGCAGCCATTGCAACATGGGACTTGTGAAGTGGCGCATTGTCCTGATGGAACAGCACATGGTGACACAACTTTCCGTGCCTGTTCTCTTTTATTGCAACACTCAGGGTGATTTCAGAAGTGACATGGTGAATGTCCACTACAGTCAACCTCAGTCAAACGTGTGGGGGGGGTGAAAGCGCCGTGTATGTCTATTTGCTCGCATCCAGATGTTCACCACAGTCAAACGCGGCCCGGGATGAAGCTAACCACGCTTCATGAGGTTGGGGCGGGAGGAGGTCCAGAAGTGTGATGAATGGTCACCACGGCAGGGGTGAATGAAAAGTAACTTCTGAACGGAAACCCACAGCGACGGTGGAAGGAATTGACCCCAGCCGCGGTGCGTTCTGGGGCTCGAACCGCAGTCCACGTCTCCACTGCATGTCTGTTGTGTTTCCCCCGGCCCATGTTCTCTCTGATTGCCCCCAGGCGGTGGTCACGATCCTGTCACTTCTGTTGGGACCGCATGTGTCACCACAGCCTGCGGTGAATCCGTTGACACCGGGGTGGGATTCACTGTGGTGAATTGGAACGCGTCACTTCTGAAATCACCCATTACTTCTCAACCAAATTTGCATAATAGTGCCTGTTATTGTCTCTCCATGCTCCAAATAATCAATAAAACACCCTCCATATCCTCAAAAAATGAGGCCATAACCTTGCCAGCACTTGGTTGAACACAAAACTTCTTTGGAGCAGGCGATCCATGATGCTTCCACTGTTTGGAGTGTTCGTTTCTCTTTGGATCGAAGTGGTGGACCCATATCTCATCCATAGTGACATATTGCCTGCAAAATGCTTCAGGATCCTTATGGATCTTTGTCAAAAGTGCTTGTGAAAATGTCACTCTGATTAGTTTCTGATCAGCTGACCACATTTGTGGGACCCATCTTGCCGATCATTTTTCATACCCAATTGATCTGTCAATATGGACTGCACTGTACCAGAACTAGCCCCCGTGTTCTCACAAAATTTTTGGATAGTGATCCGTCAATCTGCCATCATCATATCATGAACCTGATTAAGGAGTTCCTCAGTCATGACTGTTGTTGGTTGGTTGCTGCAAAGGGCATCTTCAGAAATCCACCTACCCACCTTAAATTCACGTGTCCTTTTTCTTCACTGTGGCATATGATGGGGCAGAATCCCCTAAAGTATCCATGTCCTTATGGATTTCAGCTGGTGTTAAATGTTTCTTCTGTAAATATTTAATCACTGCTTGCAGCTCTGTTGGCTCCATTTTTCACAGCTCAGCATTGTTCCTGATCATCCAGACCAGGAAAAAACCAAACCATTAACCTCACGTACTTCAGACGTGACAAAACACACTCTAAATAGTTATACTTTTATATATTAGCTTTGCAGTAATCAATTGTGATTCCTTCCCTGTCAGACGTAGGACTTTATTGATCACCCCTCGTAAATCAGCATGTTTACTCACACAGATATTTGCATCAGTTTTTAAGGTAAATTGGTTCGGAAAATTGGTACAAGACCTTCGCACAGAAAAAAACCTTAGCATTTTTCATTGTTTTCTCCAAACATTCTCTTCTCGATGCATTAGCCATCCTGCTTGTATGCAGGAGGGGTCTCTCTCCAATCCCAACAGCCTCCCCTCTACTGTGTGTATATAGCAGTTTCTATGACTATAAAGGAAAGGGTGTTCCTCTCCTGCCAAAGCTTTCTTCTATGTACTGGCATTAGAGGAAAGTTGCAGGGGAAGAGAAGGGAAATTCTAACATTTTGTGTGTCTCTGGGCACATTGACTTGTTTACTTGGACACAAAAGAGTATTAAGGAAGATATTTATCGGCTTTATATATTTAAAATAACACCTGGGTTGTGGAAAGCACGGTGGACTTGGTGCTGGTTGTGAAAGAGTCCCAAGTTAACATTCTGACTTCATTGGGAAAATCATTGTCTCTTAGCCTCAGCTCCCCATCTGTAAAATTAGGTCCCCAGGGTCCAGCAGCAGGCCTAATGTGGGGCCCCATTTGTACCTTCCAGCACCACCAACCCCTAACCTTGAACACGGCAAGGATGACACATAACACACTAAGTTTGAGCCCTAAACTATAACCAGATGGAAATGATTGAAAAATCTGAGCCAATCAAATCCATGTTCCAGTGTATCAAGAGCAGGATTTAAAAAATGTACAAATGTTACCTAAAGCACTTCTGGAAGGGAAAAAACCCCTTAAGTTGTTCATAGGACGGGTCCAATTCAAAGAGAGAGAGAGAGAGAGACTGTGTATCTATCGCCACTGTTTCATTGGAAGGAAGACAAACTTGAGTGTATGTTGAATAAACAATTTCTCTATTGATATCTTCAACAGGTTACACAGGAACAAACAAAACCTCAGCCCTGCATAACTAAGGGATGGATCTCAAACCTGTACACCATGCCTGGAAACAGGTAAGTGATTTCATCTCCAGCAGTGATATATCAGCTGTCTGGTTCTAAAGACCCATACAGGCCTTTTCCCAATAGGGGCCTGGTGTCCCATAGACTCACTGATAGACAAGGCAACTCAAAGGCCACCCTGGTGCAGGTCCATCAGGAGAGTGAGTGCTTCCTGAAGGACTGAGGTGTCTCTTATAACAGCCTCCGGTGCATACAGCACTATCTGTTGATGCACACAGCACCAGCCAGTCCACACAACTCTTAAGCCTCACTTGCTCTTTTTTTTTTTTTTGCACACTTCATGGGCCTTTCCACGCAGCACTGATGGCTCTGGAACCTAACCACTGACAAGCCCATCAGTCAGTTTTCAGTTACTTTCTTTCCATTGGTCACTTTTCAAAACCAGTTTACTGGGTACTTTAAAAACCCCAGATGTTTCCCATTAGACCATGTCTGCCGTTAGGTGGTACCATAACCTTCCTTCCTTAGAATTTTTCCCACCTAAACTGTCTACATTGAATGATTACTTTACAGTCTCTCAAGGAGATACGTTATCTGTGGTTTTTGACAGGCACAGTGATGTTAGAAAGCTCTGCATACAGTGAGCTAAGCAGCCCCAAACTAAGACCCTAGACATAGAGTTCTCCACCATTTCACCACCCCCCATCCACAACTAGTCATTACCAGTTCTCCCGCCCAGTGGAGCCCCAAACATAATGGCTTCTTCGGCTCTGTGGAGGGAGTGGGATCCCACACCCTGCCCTGGTGGAACAGGCTAATGCAGGGCCCCTGGAAGTAGAGAAAATAGCGGGGCCCAAGGGATCACTCCAGGTCGCCATGTTGTAAGTCAAAACTTGCTTATAACACAAGTTCTAGCCTATACTTGTTACTGTTCATCTACTAACTAAAATGCAGGTTTCTTACCAAAAGTTTCTTGGAAGTTTTGCTGGCTTCCATCAGCCAGGAGTTGAACCCAGTCTTGCGTGGATAGCACTTCACTCCCTTAGATTACTTCTCAGTGAGTGATTCCCAACTTTGATTTCTCCCCCAATTATACCTGGAGGTCTCTTTGTCTCTCTATGGGAGGACAGGGTGATCTGGGGCCCTTACAACACAACTGGTATGGACATTCCTTGATTGTCCACAATGGGTTTCAGTGTAAAGACCAAAACGGGCGGACGCTCTACATAAAGGTAGGGCTGAAACGAGAATGCTTTGCATTCTTGTGAGAACACACGAGGTCTTGCAGCCTCCGGCAAGATCTCGCAAAGATTTTTGAGAATCTTGTGAGATTTTCGAAAATCTTAGAAATGTTCTATGTATGTGTGAAATGGCCGCCGTGGCCATTTGCGCATGCGCGACCTACTAGTGGCTATTTTGCACATGCAAAGTGTGTTTTTTGAGGCTTCTTGAGAATCTCGCCAGATTCTTGGAAATCTTAGACATGTTTTGTGGCTGCCGTTACCATCCTTTGCATGCATGGCTATCTGGTGATCATTTTAGAGAATCTTGCATGAATGCTGGCGAGAATGCGAATTCTCTCAAGATTCTTGAAACAAATAATCTTGCCGGGAAACTTATTCTCGACAAGATTTTTGCACAAGGCGAAAACTTGTTTTAGCCCTAATAAATAAACCTCCTGGGTGTGAAGGAAACCATCTTAAAACCCTTACCTTCCGTTTTGGGGTTAAACTGACCCAGCGAGTACAAAAAACATTAAAATATGTTAATTAGTAGCTCGTCAAGTTTGAGCTTTTAGGACATTGTCACCGGCACCTCTGGGCATAACATACTAAAATTTCAGCCTAATACCTCTTACCGTTTGTCTCATATAAACAAAAAAGTTTGTTCAAACAGACCCCAGGTTTCCATAGAGTTTGCCTATTGGGGTCAAATGGACCCCAAGCCACTGCATTTCAACAGGGGTTAAATCAACCCCAGCTTAAAATAAACCAAAATAAACAGTTTTCAAGAACCATTCAGATAGCAAGGGGACATGGAACTCAAGGCCTCTTCAGACTGGCAGCAGCAATGAAAATTAACCCCTTCACTGCTATTATTTTGTGCCTTTGTATTGTGGCTGAAAAAAACCATGAAAATATGCTAAGTTTTGGGTCTACAACTTTGAGCTTGCAGCACATTATCATTGGTACCTCTGGCCATAACATACTCAAATTTCAGCCAGATATCTCATTGTTTGTGTCCAATGGCCAAAAAAGTGCCAGGGTGCAACGCATACATGGTGTCAATCGAGTTTTCCTATTTGGTTTTACACAAACCTTTTCTGTGTCATTTCTCAGCTGTTCAGGTAATGTTAGGTTTAATTTCTACAGCCTAAGTTTAAGTTTCCCTTCTGGGGTCAGTTTGTGGAGACAAGAATCTTAGGCAAACAAAGAAATGCAAACAAGCCCTGAAGCATCCTAGGCAACAACAAAAGAAATGCAACTAGCAGGCTATAAAGGTGCTAAGTGTACTTAACTGTGCTTAGTAAAGTTTGACTATAAGGCACAGCCAGTAATTTGCATGAGAGAATTTGCCTTTGGGGTAAATTTGGGGAGTAAAAACAATCCCCATAAAACAGACACTTCCATGTGTTTGTGTGTGTGCGCTCCCAGGGCTTTGTTTGAAGGTTTTGGGACACAGGGTGATTTCAGAAGTGACGCGTTCCAATTCACCACAGTGAATCTCACCCCAGTGTGAACGGATTCACTGCGGGCTGTGGTGACGTGTGGCCCCAACAGAAGTGACAGGATCGTGACCACCGCCCGGGGGCAATCAGAGAGAACATGGGCCGGGGGAAACACAACAGACATGCAGTGGAGACGTGGACCGTGGTTCGAGCCCCAGAATGCACCGCGGCTGGGGTCAATTCCTTCCACCGCGGCTGTGGGTTTCCGTTCAGAAGTTACTTTTCATTCACCCCTGCCGTGGTGACCATTCACCACACTTCTGGACCTCCTCCCGCCCCGACCTCATGAAGCGTGGTTAGCTTCACCCTGGGCTGTGTTTGACTGCGGTGAACATCTGGATGCGAGCAAACAGACATACACGGCGCTTTCACCCCCCCCCCACGTTTGACTGAGGTTGACTGTGGTTGACATTCACCACGTCACTTCTGAAATCACCCACAGACTATATTTTGGGGATAAATAGACCCCACCTATAATGGGTTTTTCCCATAGGGATCATATGGACCCCAATACATGGCGAGTGCAATTTTTTTTAAGTCAGAAGGTAAGGGTTAAGTCTTTGTACCCATAACATGCTGCAACATAACTTGCTGCTTTTCAGTAGTTTCAAGTATTCATAATCCTTTAAATTATTTCCATGCACATATTTCATATGGATCATTAGCGTTAGCAAAATCTCTTTCGAAAGAGATCTTGCGTACTATGCTTATCAGTAAATAGACTAAAAGTGTAGTACCAAGATGCAATGAGTGTCGCAGGTTTGTTACTCCTGAGCAGTGCCAGATCCAGAGACGTTTGGGCCCTGTGCAGCGTAAACATAGGATTGTGTGACATTCCTCCTTCTTAAAGGTGACATAATATACTTTTCTTCTGGGAATTATTTTATTATCACCAATTGAATTTTTAAGTCAATCACAAATAAAATAAATATAAATAAATGGATTTTTTATTTTTTTTAAAAAAGTCATATGATACGCATACAGGGTCATGTGTTGGAGGGTTTTCCCCAAATCACTGAGGGCCCTTCATGGCCAGAGCTCTGCCCATTTGAGGCCCCATGGGCCCTTAGCAGTGTGCTTCTCACACTCATGTTGTCATTCAAGTTGATTTATGAACCCCCTGTATTAGGGGTCTCCCGAGCGGTCCCCTCCCCCAACACATGGAGCCCTGTAGAGTCACACAGTCTCTAACATACTTGGATCTGGCCTTGGTCTGAGGGGGCTTGGAACCCCAAAATACTGACACAACAATATACCTCCCAACAGTCCCTATTTTGGAGGGACAGTCCCTCTGCTGAATCCCACTGTCCCTCTTTCATGAGAGAGAAACAAAAAGACTAGAATTCAAACACTGGAAAACTGTTTCCTGGTTGCCTCCCAGGAAAAGCACTTGAGAGGATAATGGTGATGGAATGACAAGGAACTAAACGGAATAATAAGCAGGAGAGCATCTGTCCTTTGTGCACTGGGTGTGGGTGCGTGTGCGCGCGCGTGCTTGTAAGTGCTTGAGGGGTGGAGCTTATTTGCTTGAGGGGGCTACTCAAAATGTTAAGAGGTATGCAATGAGGTCTCTGTGTCGCATCTTCTGAGTGTAAGAAAATTCTTTTGGACTCGCCATGACATGGAGTGTTTGAATCAAGATAGGGTGATTTCAGACGTGACGGGCTGGCGGTTCACCACAGTGGACCCCGAGGGGGGGGTGAAGACATCAACCACCCCCCAGGGCCAAGAAAAGCCCCGAACAGACGTGACAGGGCCTGGACCAGGGAGGGGAAAGAAGCTGGCAGATCACAGGCCGGGGCGGCACAACAGACGTGACGCCGATCCCCTGCAGTGGCAAGCGCACCCAGAATCCCCCGGACAGGGGCGGGACACAGACATGGCCGCCCGAGGGCAGACGAAGCCAAAAGGCACCGAAAGGGAACGCCCACACCAGGGAAACAGGAAGGGAGGGGGGAGAGGGAGACGGAGAACAGGCGCACAGATCCCACACACAGCAAGCGCGCGCGCACACGCATGCAGGCACGGAGGATAGCAAAGACAGGGAAGGGGGGGGACAAGGGGGACTGGACACCAGGGAAGCCAGGCTGGGCTCCGCAGGGGTGTGTGTGCGATGCGGGACCGGGAAGAGGGGAGGAAGGGGCACGGGGAGGGCAGGACACCGGCACCGGGTACAGCACAC
>QEPC01012574.1:76225-99379 GCA_003113815.1 Sphenodon punctatus | reverse complement strand
TTGCGCTCATTGCCCACGCCTGGGGATGATTTCCTTTGATCCCGGGCGGCGGCTGGCGTCCAGACGTGACTTTTGGTTGATCACGGGTGGGGATATCGTTCACCATGCGTCCACAGGAATTGGTTCGGCTAGCCTGGGAAGCGTGGTTGGAATTGGCCCCCCGCGGGTGTTCAGCGTGGTGAACATCTGGCGGCCGCCAAACAGACGTTCAGGGCGCCTTGGCCCTGCCGCGGGGTTCACCGTGGTTCAGCGTGATCTCGTCACGTCTGAAATCACCCATAGATGTCTTTCTAAGATAAAAACTTAAATTCAGTTGAAAGAAATATCCTGGCCTGTGTATACAGAAGGTCAGCCTAGATAAATCATAATGGTTCTTCTGGCCTTTAAGGCTATGAAACTATAAATAAAGTTGGTCTGTTTTTAGTTGGTGGCATATTTGTATATCTGTAATATGACTAAATCTTTTCTTCAGGTAACTAATCTTTAAAGTAGCAGAAAAAAATTCAAATTTTAAAAAGAGCCTTCAAAAAGAGATTGAAAATACTTCAAATGTTTTTATGAAGCAAATACTTAGAGCAAAGTTAAGAAGCCTTGAAATATGTGCCCTGTTCTGATGGATTCGTAGCCACAAATGATTCTTGTGGTCACCAATAGCATAAAGTCAGTGAATTGGATTAAATTTAAGAGGTTCCTTCCTCATCTTCTTTTTGTAGTTTTTCCTGTAATGAACAGCTGTTTTTAATTCAGTTAAAACGTATGAAGCTCTAAACTTACGGTACTGTCATTTAGAACGGCCTTGGTAATTTATCATTTCAGAAGTCTGCTTTGATAAACATTTTAGTAGTTAAATGATAAAATGTTTGATGATGTCAGCATAGACTAAGGATCTTAATGACTGTGGTTGATCAAAAATATCAAGTTTAGATTCTTCTCCAACTTGAAAAGTGACACATTAAGTTAGACAGGAGATCCAAAAGATTTCCCCAAACAAGAATAGCACAGCTCAGAAAAGGAAATTTAAGTACGAATTCTGAAAGAATACACTTTTTGATTTCCAAACATATGCAGATAATAATATAAACAAGGGTTGGGGAACCTCCAGGGGCCACTTTGAAAATTAGTACAAGCTCTGAGGACCGCATAGAAGTTGGAAGTAGGGTTGCTTAAGAGGTGTACCTAGAAAGAGGAGGGTCCAGATAATGGATCTGCGCCATGGATCTGTCCCCCTATCCCTGTATTAATGCCATTGTCTCTGCTTCCTTACCCTGAGTTCAGTTTTTCAGCGCTTGTAGGTACGAACTGGATCCATGGGCCAGATTAATGAACTGGAAAGGGATCACGTAAAAACTAGCCACAGACCACATTTGGTCCCTAGGCCTGAGGTTCTCCATCCCTGATATAAATAGAACAATTGAATGAAAACTGTCAAATCAATATTATGCTGGATTAACAATTAGGCCTTTTTAAATGAATTTAACACTCTCTTAATTCAACAGTGAGATGGGGCATACTTCTTTAAATCTGCAATTTATGTCTGTTTCTCCTCTATATCAGGATGTTGCTATATACCCCCTATACATGCTCAGCTATTTATTTTTTTTATTGGTGACTACATTTCCCTTATTTCCATGCATCAGTTTGAAGGAGGAACACAACACACCAGATTTTTACTGACAATAAGTGGCCAATTGTTTTTACATAAGTACGTACAGTAATTTCTTTATAGTAGACCTTTTACCATTCTAGGCATACACACTATTCATAATTATAGCATTGTAGTCTTCATGTTGCTGAAAAAAGTGTAAAATAGGTTTGAACCTCTTCATTATTTATTGTACAGCACTCTAGTTGAAAAGACTAGCTGTCAACTTATGTTTAATAATGCTAGTTTGCAGTTGTGTTATTGGTTGTTGCTGATAACATATTTGAGCCATTGTTAGAGGTCATGATATCTTTAAAACAAATAAATGACTTGGAGAGAAACTCGTTTAGTAAACATTTTGTGAGAAAGTTAGATCCGGTGTCAAAAGGAAATGCTGACAAAGTTATAATGAAAGACATACCTTCCAACATTGATTGAAAGAAATAGGTACACTTCATGCAACCCCTAATTTGCGTACATTTGCATTTATTATTATTATTTATTATTATTAACATTTTTAATAGCCTGCCAACTTTAGGGCTGAGCTGGGAAAAAATGATGTCTGTGTGGGAGACTCTGTCTATACATATGCTTGTATGTGCAGCACTGATGGTTCAAGTTAAAAATTGGCCTATTAAAAAGTTAAAATTCTCAAATGGGTGCATTGACTTTGGCTCTAAAGTTTTAGTTTTAAAGACACTTGAAAGATCCCAGCTGGAAGTCTCTTTCAGCAGCTAAAGAATAATCTCTCGCAAACGCACCCACACCCATCCTAACGTTTTTAGTTTTCAGCTCTCTCCTGCTTGGCTCTTACCTTTGTATGTTATTTGATAGCCCTGCTTATTCCAAGCTTGTTAAAGTGAGAAAATATGCCCCACCTCTGCCCTGCATCAGTGGCCCTTTTGACATGAGACTCCCCCCTCTGGCCCACATGGACGACTGGGTGGGCATGGGAGGGGTGTCCATGTGACCGCCGGTGCAGGTGGGTGGGGGTGTATGCATGCTCCACCCACCTCCACAGGTGCCTCCACGCATGTAGATTGGTGGAGATGGTTGTGTGTCTGGGCAACCGGCTGCACACGGACTGCCGTACACACCCACACCCACACACACTACGGCTCCTCCTGGCCCATGTGAAAAGGGCCAACGAAGTAAGAAATCTTCAAAGGTGAGTTGTATTCACCTAAGAGTTCTGGAGAATGAGCTGCTAACAAAAATATGCAATATCAATTTAAAAGTTCTGCCATTATAGGTGGAAAGCAGCAAAAGTACCATATTTTTAAAAACAGCATAAGGGATGGTTCTGGGATTACCCTCTGGACAAGTGGATCTTCAATATTTGGTATATTGGAGATGGGGAAAGAATTAGCTTGCAGCACCTAGATGAGCATGCTACAGAAGGACAAACCAGTGCACTTTCTGGAAAGTAATGGGGGGAAAAAATGTTTGCTATTTTGCTGACATGGTCAAAGTGATCAAAGACAGGAGAAAAAGATGGCTTTTACGTGGATTTTCAAAAAGTCTTTGACAAAGTTTCTAACAAAAGACTATTAGAGAAAATAGGTAGTCATGGGTGGTGGTTGTTTTTGATTATGATGATGATGAGTATTTTAGTAGTAGTATTATGATTTATACTATTTATATAGTGCCAACAGTGTACCTGGCATTGTACCACGTGATTGTGCTAGCTGCTGCTGAGTCCCCATCCACCTTACCTTGACCTTTGGTCTCCATCAGTTAGCCCTGGGCAGTTGAAGAAGAGGGCCTGCCTATTTAAGCCAGCACTTGTGCAGCACCATCCCAAAATTTTGCCTCAGCTGACTCTCAGGTGGCTGGCAAGGGGTGGGCATGCACCTGGCCTTAGGTGTTAAAGCTTACCTTTGTCAGAGAAAGGGGATTCCCTAGCCAGTCCCCACAAAACCACCACTCGCTGATAGGTGAGAGGTATCATTATTGTTAAATTAACTTAAACCACTTGGGGAAAAGACACGTCATTATGGACTGTTCTGCAGTGATCAAAGAGCAAGCATAATACACAGATTTTACATATAGCAGTAGTGCCCAAAGACTGAGTAATATAAAGATCTTTAACCAGTCTGTTCTAGTCATGGGGTGTTAGATGGGCCATCTGTTTTAATGGCCAGATCATAATTGGAGCAGTTTTGACTGTCAATATATTTCCTTGTGTAGGGATTAAAATTTTTCAATAAAATAACAAAGTAGTTTAAAGTACATAGAGGCTATTAAAATACATTTACATAGCTAAAAAGATATTCACCTATTTTTACTTGCAGCTCTGTTGCCTTTGTATGAGTTGTAAGATTTTTCCCTATGTAGCAATACATACTTTTTGCCATTTGGAGGAGACTGTGCCACAGAATGATCAGCTGAAGGAGTCTTAACTTGTTAGTAAAAAAGAGTTTTGGCTGAGAAAGAGGGGGAACACAATGGACAGATCAAGTTCAAGTCAATAAATGCTACATTTGTACTAAACATATTTTGTTCTTAGTATATTAAAAATGTGATTGCTCTGTCATGTCAGCCCCTTTGGCTTGGTTTTGGTCATTTTGAACACCTGGCATACTAAGTCTGGTGTGTGCAATTAAGCGGTGAAGCACAAAGTTAATTTTAAAGACCACAAATTATTCCATTTTTTCCCTTGAGCTTTCAAAGACCTTGAAGAACTCTTAACAGAACTAATAAAGCTAAATGAATGGGCAGCATGATTGCTGATAGACTTAATATAATAATATTAATAATAATAATTTTACTTATATGACGCCCCTCTGCCTTACATGGCACTCAGGGTGCTTCACAAAAAGTTAAAAACTATATAAACAATTTTAAACGATTATTAAAATTTTAAAAATTGGGCTGAAAAAAAGGGAGGACAAAGTACTTTGAGGAAACCATCAGTGGAGCCAAAAAGCACCTAGAGAATAAATACATTTTAGGTGCTTTTAAAGGTAAGGAGGAGGGCGGAACTGAGATGGACATCTGGCAGGAGGGAGTTCCACACTGAGGGGCCCGCCATAGCAAAGGCCCAATTGCCTGCCAACTTCAGACGCGATGGCGGAACTCCCAAAACAGCAGGTGGTTCCTGAGTGCAGATTCCCATCTATGTGAGGTTCCAGAAGTAGATCTAGAATATAGCCAGGACCTCCGTGCCCCGGAGCGGACCCTTCAGTCTGCCGGGGGTGCCTTCTTGGAGGTCCCCCGTGTTAGGCGGGGGGCCACAATGGAGAGGGCATTCTCGGTGGCCGGGCCGCGTCTTTGGAACTCCCTACCGGAGGAAGCTCGCCTGGCCCCAAGCCTTTTGGTTTTTCGACGACAGTGTAAAAGCTGGCTGTTCGCTCAGGCCTTTGGGGAGGGGGGGGAGGGTTTAGGAGATTGTTTATCCCCCTGCCCTAATGATTGTTTGACTACTTTATTTTTGTATCCTAGGCCCTGTTTTATATTTGAGATTGTATTTTTATATGTTTTAAACTGTTTTATTTTATTTTATTGTTGGAAGCCATGTTCAGGAGGGGCGGGGTATAAATCAAATAAATAAATAATAAATAAACCATTCAGGGCCTTTAAAAAATGCATACTAAGTGAAATATTCAAAATTAGTCTGATCAGTAAACGTATAAAGAAAAACTAGCAATAATTAGTTCAGCATCACTTCAGATCCCCACATTGGGTGGGAGGGTGGGGGGTTTTTAAGATATTTTTAAAATGCTGTTGTGCTTTTAATATTTTTATTGAATTTTATTGTTATGGATTTTTGGCTCTTGTAAGCTGCCCCGAGATGCCATAGGCATGAGGCGGGTGGCTAATAAATATAAATAAATACATTTATTTTAAAGGAAGAGTGTTCATTACCTTTTAATCAAGATAGTATAATTTTATTAAAATCTTATTGTCTGCATTCTGCCCATTTTTAATTTATCTATGCAATGTTGATATTTAATTTTGCTGTATTGTAACTGCTACTATACAGCTTTTTGACTCGGTTGTTAGAATACAGTTTAGTTTTTAGAAAAAAATGTTTTCATAATCTGCAAGGCTGCAAAATCGACGGGGGGGGGCGGGGGAGGACTCTCCTGTAGCTTTCTGTGATACTGAAGCAGGACAAATATAGTGCTAAAAAGAGCACAATGTGTGCTCAGTTTCCCAGATATTATTAAACTGTTTTCCCATAATTGTAATTTTGTCTGCTGTTTTTCTCAACTGAAGCTGTTTGCTTACTCTGCAGTTATTACTATTATTTAGTATTTGTATTTATTTATACTAAAATGTCTATCCTGCCCCCTCCTGCCTCTGGCACCTCGGGGCGGCTTACAATAAAAATAGTAAACATAACATAAACATAAATAACAATAAATATAAATATGAATATAAAAATAAAATCAGTATCCAAAAAGGTCTCTGAATCTAAAACAGTAGCCCCAGCCCATTACCCATCTTCCTCGCCAAACGCCTGGCAAAATAACCCGGTCTTACATTGGTGCCTGAAGGAGGGAATATCCGGGGACAATCGGACCTCTACCGGGAGGGAGTTCTACAGCCGAAGTGCTGTGACCGAGAATGCTCTCTCCAACGTTGCTCCCCGTTGTCCATGGGGGACTTCAAGAAAGGTGCCCCCAGCTGACCTCAGGGGCCAGTTCAGAACCTGGGGGTGGAGGTGAGGCAGTCCCGCAAATAGGCAGGGTGCAGACCATTTAGGGCTTTATAGGTCAAAATCAACACCTTGAATCAGGCCTAGAAAACTATAGGCAGCCAGTGCAGCGAGCGATGAACAGGTGTTATATGCTCATGGTGTCCCACTCCTGTAAGGAGGCAGGCTACCACATTCTGCACCAGCTGCAGTCTCTGAACGGTCACCAAGAGTAGCCCTGTGTAGAGCGCATTACAGTAGGCCATTTTCACAGTCAGTCCAACGCTGATAAAATGGGTGTAACATTTTATTATACATGTTGCAGGGCTGCAGGTGTGCTCTATGGGTGCCCTGCAACATGTATAATAAAATGTAACACCCATTTTTATCAGTGTTGGAGTGTCTGTGTGAAAAGGGCCATGGTCCAGTCTTAACGTGATGAAGGCATGGATGATGGTGGCCAGGTCGGAGTCCAAAATATACGGCCGAAGCCGCCATACCAGATGTAACTGGCAAAAGGTGCTTCTTGACATAGCCACCACCTGAACATCCAGGTGGAGCTGCGAATCGAGGAGCACCCCCAGACTACAAACCTGAGGGGTCAGGGAAGGATGAATGCCATCAATGACAGGGATCTCCACACCCTCGGCCCTCCCCACCAGCATCACCTCGTTCTTGTCAGGATTCAGCTTCAGACGGCTCATCTTCATCCAGTCCCCACAGCTGCAAAACATCGGGTAAGGAGCGAGATTGCTGGGCCTGGGTCAGTCTATATAGCACCAGTCTATACCAATCTATATAGCACCAGCAATGTACCTGGCACTATACAATCATGATTAGAGACAGGTCCCTACCCCAAGGGGCTTACTTACAGTCTAGAAAAGATAAAGATATTTCTTCACCTATAAAGCTCTTCACAACCTCGCTCCCCGCTACCTCTCTGCACTTATCGCCCTCCATACTCCAGCCCGTGCACTTCGCTCCTCCTCTGTCCCTTCTCTCACCCTTCCGCGCCTTCGTCCCTTCTCACTTGCTGCCCCCCATGCCTGGAACTCCCTCCCTGTCCACATCCGCCTTGCCCCCTCCCTTCATACCTTCAAATCTCTCCTTAAAACTCACCTCTTTCGCTCTGCTCTGTCTGACTCTTTATCCTGCTGAGCCACTATTCCTATACCTACGATCGGTTTACCCTTATCCTTGCAACATGGACCTGCCTGCTGTCATTCTCATCGTAACCAAGCCAAGTACGTGCACTTGAGACCTCGCATCTTCATGAATGTTAGACCCCTTGTCTCTCCCTCTGTTCCCTTCCTAAGTCTCTCCCCCCAGCTTCTGTCTCTCAGATTGTAAGCCCTAGGGGCAGGGACCGTGTCTATTTTATTACTTTGTAAAGTACCAGGTACACTGCTGGCGCTATATAAATGTTTGTTAATAATTAATAAAGGAGGGGAGACCAGGGAGAGACTGATATGTTCATGAAATTGAGAAGTCGCAGGTGCACATGCTCTTAGTTACAGGGAGAAAGGATGCTGAGCAAGCTAGGTTTGTCACTAATGCCTGTGAGTAGGTAGGTACTATTTCTATTTTAAATACTACAGTATAGAGATGCTTGTGACACAAAACATGGATATTTTGGCACAGATCTGAACAGGTACATCAGCCGTCATTTGCTCTTCTGTTGTCACTAAAAAGTCTCTTTCCCCCATACCACCCCCTGCCCGCACCTTAAAATTTACTATTAAACCCAAGTAAATCTGGGTTTTTCCTTCCATTGGAGCTGAATAAATAGCTTTTGTAGCCTGTCAACCTGTATATAAAAATATATTTGTAGATGTGTTTGTGTATATTTAACCCACATGCGCAGGTGTGCATAAACCGTAAAGGGCAAAAATCCCATTGTTTTCAGGTGGTGAGGATTGTGCCCTAAGTCGTCTTATTTTCTTTTAATGAATGTAATTTTAATACCTTTGTCATTTGGCTTTCTTTTCAGGTTCATTTTTGCAAATTTAAGTCCAAATCTGAAATGCAGTTTTTAATTGTGTGGATAGTCTCATTAGCATCAATGATACTATTGCTGAATAAAGTTAAGCAGATGTGTCCTCTCCCTTCCCCCCAGCATGAAGACCCTTAGCCCTTAAACCAGTACAATAGTATAGTCAGTCATAGGCAATTGTCTTACACTCGTTTATCTCCCTGTTAACCACTTTAGCAGCCCTAGTTCTGCAGTCTGTTTAAGCCTAAAACCAGAACAGTGTATGAGTGTGAACAGTGAGATGTTCTAAATGTCCACCATCACCAGTCTCATACGTTTTGAGGATGGGGCATCTCTACACGACAGCACTGTCTGTGGAAGGTATCACAGCATCCTTTAACTCATTGTGTTTATACTGGTACAGTGAGCAATCAGGTGTGAATGCCAAACAGGCAGTTTTTAGATAGACCTGCCTGGGGGGCAGGTCCGTGTGCGCCACCACACTCTTTTGGTGAGGGGGAGGTTAGATGGCAGAGGATGGGTGTGTGGTCGGTGTGCACCCGCACCCACACACTGCTTATTCATGCCCCCAAACGTCGCAATGGGGAAAAACCTAGGTTGCTCCATGTGGGGGCATCGGTGGGTGGTGCGTAGGTCGTGGGAGTGTGCTTCCACCCACGTTGCCTTCCGACAGGCGCTCGAGTCCGTTGGGGATGGGTGGACCTGGGTGGGTGCGTCCTGCCTAAAAATAGCCACAGTCTCTGGGAAGTAGTTACAAGTGCCACACGTGATATGTTTGAATACAAAAAGGTCAGCCACTTAACCCAACTGTTTTGAAATTAGTAGAAGCTGTAGTAAAGTTCTGTCCTTTGAGAGACCTGTACCCCTTTCTGCTCTTTGATTTAAATTCTTAACTTCAGTCTGCTTATTTTAAAGGAAAATACCAGTTTAGTTTCTTGATCACAAGCTCTTTTACAAGAAAGGAGTAATTAAAAAAAATAAATAAATCTATCAAAAGTTTTCAGTCAGTATTAAAATATTTATAACTAACTACACCCATGTCCTGCAGGAACGTAGTACCAACCAAGTCTCTGAAAAAGTAGAAGCAAAAGAAATCCAGACTAAATGTTTTAGGTTGCATGAAAAATTATTATTGGAAGAAAGAAATTATTTCTGACACCAAATACCAAAATATGAAATATAAAATTGCAAGCTTATTTGCAGAATTTCTTTATAAGCATTAGAAGTTAAAGTACCATCGCAACCTAGATATTTCCCTTGGAAGTCAGTATCCTGAATTTGGGCAGTTTGACAGCATACATGGGGAAAAGTAACATACTTGTATGTGGCTGAAAACAGGTGAGGGAGAGGCAGAAGATGATTTTATGAAAGGTTTATCCTTGGGCTTTCCTTGTTGATAGTCATGGCAAATGCCATTCTTAGAGGAAACTGTGATGAAGAATGAACAGTGAATCTGTGTCAATTTGAAGCCATGTTGATTCTTGGGATGAAAATCCATTCACTCTGCAAGATCTATTATGACTTCTGTGTCAATGTAAACTGACATGAGGGAGGAAACCACCAACCATGTTCCATTGCAGAGCCTCACTTTGGACTAACTTTCTTAGCAAGATGATCACAGCTTCAATCTTTGGCCCTTTTCATACAGGCTGCGGTCGGTGGGGGTGCGTTCCCACGGACCCCCACCTATCTCCATGTATGGAGCATTGGGCATTGGTGACTGTTGCTCAGTGCATGGGTGATGGGTGGAGGTGGGTGAAGCAAGGGAGCATGTATGCACCACCACCCACGATGTTCCCATGTGCTCCCACCCTCACCTGCCATGGCGTTTGCATGGGTGCCACCCCCCACCCACACATGTGCGGGGGGGGCGGCGCCCATGTGAATAGGTCCTTCAACTGCAGTGCATGTGGATGGAAACAATGTATAGGGGAAATTTACAAGATAATTCTGAACTTCCTTTTCATCGTTAGACTGGATTGAGTCATTGGGCATTTTCACGCAAGACACTCTCCACCCTCTAACACACACACCCCACTATACATGTTGCAGGGCTGCAGTTTTGCCCTTTGGGTGCCCTGTAACAGAGTGTAGAGTACCTTGTGTGAAAATGCCGAGTGCTTTTGTAGCATTGGGTCTGACTAATTCTTAAGTGATCCTGTTAAGATCAAAACAGTCTTCATTGGAACAAAGTACAGTCCCAATGCATTTGGTGTCAAGAAATCCTCAAAGATTTTGTTTTCTATGGTGCTATCAATAAAACCTTTCTTGTGTGTTGAAACTGCATGAGGGGCATGGCTCTGGGAAAGTTTGGAAATGACCATTATCAGGCTATAAAAACCTGTTTTTCTGCAGATGCCCTCATGTTATGGTACAGTTTGAAGATTCTGAGCTCAGCTGAAAGTGTATTGCGTTTCAAACATATATTGACAATGGAAGTTCTGCTGGAGCCCCATACTTCCTGGTAGAACTGGTTTTCATTCGCCCCTGAGCACAACAACCTTGCTTTGCCTCCAAAGGGCCTTGAATTTCCCATCAAGTTATACAAGAACTGATCACAAACCACATAAAAGTATTCATGGGAAAAGGGAATTAGGAACTGTAGACTTCTCTCCTTCCTTAGAACCATAATTAGTGTGTGCGGTAGGGAATCCCTTATTTCACTGCATGCTTATAGACCATGTTTGTTCTGTTAGCACTACTCTTACCTCTATCACATCTTCTTGAGACCAAATTAATTTGGCCTCTTACATTGTATTACATCAGTATGTGCACCTGTGAATTCTCAACTTTATCAACGTATCTCTTCTCTCCCATATTGTAAGCCCCTGTGGAGTGGGGGGAGGGGGAGGCGACTGTCTGCCCTGCTTCTTGCAGTGGCCCTGCAGTGTGGCGGCTGTGCTTACCCACCATGGGGCCGTGCAGGGATCAGGCCCTCCACAAATTGTGGGTCATTTCAGATGTTACGGGATCACGGTCAACCACAGTGAATCCCCTGTGGTGGCCATGATTCCCGTAACATCTATTTGGTTCCTGCCAGATGTTCACCACAGTGAACCACTGGCGGGAAACAAAATAACCACAATTCTGGACCACCGGCTGCCTGGAGGTCCAGAATTGTGGTTAGCGCAACCACGATGCGTGATGGGCCAAATGTAATGTCTGTTACATTTGGCCCATCACGCATCGTGGTCCTGGCCACGATCCGGGATCGGGCGCAGCGGCCGAATTGGCTGCTGCGCCCGCCCGTCGCACTGAGGGCGGGTGGGGGAGCGCGAGGGGGGGGCTGTGTGCCAGCGTGTTGCTCCGTGCAGCCCTGCCCCCTCCCCGATCCCCAGAGAGAATCAGACCAGCATGTCTAAAGGACAGACGGCCTGATTCCTGATTGGGATCCGAAACGGATCCCGGTCTATGATTGAGCGTGGCGGGCCTCCGGGCCCTTCACATCTAAAATTACCCTGTGTGGGTTCACCCACCGTTGCTGCAGTAAGAACTTGAAAAAAATTCTCCTCCATCAAATGAGGGCTTGTAACAATCTTTCTTGAGTGGAATTATCCTCTGCTCAGAATTGTAGGTTCTTTTTCTATTTTATTTCTCCATTTTACATCTCCCGGGCTAGACGACTGACTGCCCACGCAGCACTTCCTGTTAAGGGGGCAGCATATTAAGTTACACAGAAAGATAGGACAATCTTGATGCATTTTTAAATAGTTTGGAAGATTCCTGTGATAAGGAATGCTGTGACAGTATCAAATATTTTGTTCATGATGAATTGAGGTTTCTGTTTCGACAGTGATGTTACCAAAGCAAATAGATCCTTGTAACGTGTCTAGTATGTGATGTAAAAATCCTTTATAAAGAAACTTATGATTGATTCTTCCATTGTAGTTAACATTCTGCTGGACTTGTTCAGATTAACAGAAAGATCCATGGAAGTGGATGAAGTATCCATGCGTCATCAGTAGTTTAACCGTGGAATGCAGACTCTGATGATGACGAAATGCCTTTGGTCCACCTCTTTGTAATCAAATGATCAGCTGTAAGAAGCTAAGTTGAGTAGATTCCCTAAAGCTGGTGAGCAAGCATTCATGTCAAACTATTTAAAAAAAAACAACAAGCAAGAATACTAAAACTGTATTGTACAAATGTACTCTAAGATTTGTATTTCTGTAATTTAGATAAGTTAAATATTAAGTAGAAGTTGTATGTCCATACTACTGTGGCATGTTAAGCCATTTTAACTCAGAAATGGAAAGTCTAGAACAGATTTCCAGTCTACTTTTGACTGTTAGAGCCATTACATAATTGTGGTGCCTGCTCTCCCAAGATGGCACACTTTAGTGGCATTCCCCTATATCACCCACTGGCAAAGTCTTATAGAGAAAAGGTTTCTGCAAAAGGTCAAACATCTTCAAGTAAATGTCCTACCCTTTAAGCAATTCTACATGACTTCACCAATACAGTGGAGTTTAGAGGTGAGGCGGTGTGACTATATAGCAGAGGTGGGCAAATGACAGTTTGGGGACCACATGAGGCTGTTGGCACCTGTACTGCAGCTCTCAGCAGGAGTGACTACCAGGAGCCATATCCATGTGACTCCCTCAGGAGCAAGAGAAGCTGAGTCATCATTTAAACTGATGGAACCTCATGGGGACCATGGGAGCATGCTATGTGCTGCTGTTGCTACTGCCTGAACTCACAAGACCACCTGGGAGCCAAAGCTTTGATGTGAGGGGGGTTCATTTGGGGAAGCCGTGCTGCCATGTTCCTGGAATCGGAGGGAGCTGTGACTGATGTAGGCTCTCTGCGATATGAAAATATTGGAACGCAACTTTGCTCATCTGTGTGATATAGCCATCCTTATACGATGCTTTAGTAAGCAAGAGAGAGAGCCTTTCAAGTGGCAGTTCCTGCACCAAAGGCTCTGAAAACCTATTATTTCATAATACGCACAGATAAGGCCAGCTTGTAATTATACAATCCTACCTCTTCTTGGGTCATAGTAATAGGAGATTCCCCCCCCCCCCCTTGATATGACAGTAATTGGAATATGATTGCTGGTAACCTAGTACACAGTCAGGAATATTATGAAAATGTTAACTATGTTAAGCTTTGCATTTCTTGAGTCCAGCATATATTCATACAAACACACTATTCACTAGTTCTGTTTTTTGACATCTTTGGGCAATTTTGTTTAGCTTCTTCTCTGGACTCGGTCACATCTGAAGAAAAAAGAACCAAAAAGACAGCCGCTGTCCATTTTCTGGAAAAGTGAAGTGGTCAACCATGTAGTCTTAAAGGAGCACAGCCATAAAGTTCAAAGCCATAAGCCAGGGCCTGTTTATTATGCATAAATAAGTAAATAAACCACAAATTCAGCAAGCATAATTTTATGGAAACAAAATTGTGCAAATTATGCAAATTTGAATTGAGTTTTGCAGGATATCACTGCGTCAACTTTGGTCATCCTGCCTCTTTTGTGTGTGATTTAAATACACAAAATACCACATAGATCTGTATCTTCATTCTGGGAGAAGGGGCATGGACTGCACCTGTTTGAGAATTTTGGCAAGGGGCCCCATAGCCCTGGAATAGATGCCAACAGCTCATGGTGGTGCCAGCACCTCTTGGCTAGCACATAGTGCTCCCCTCAGATGCCAATACAAAACACACTTTACTCCTAGGTCAGTCTCATTGAAATCAATGGGATTTATTCGTGTGTAAGTGATTTTGGGAGTACAGCCTGAGGCTGTCCTTCTGTCCTGCCAGAGGCAGTTTCTGTAAGAATTTGTCTAAGACTGTTTTTACATGGACGCCACAGCAGCACCGATGG
The DNA here is from genome assembly GCA_003113815.1 of Sphenodon punctatus. Classification (NCBI taxonomy): domain Eukaryota; kingdom Metazoa; phylum Chordata; class Lepidosauria; order Sphenodontia; family Sphenodontidae; genus Sphenodon; species Sphenodon punctatus. The sequence goes on along the minus strand of QEPC01012574.1, from coordinate 85,269 downwards.
GTGGAGACGGGTGTGGATGGGTGAGTGAGCACACCCGGCAGCACCGAGCACGGAGACTGTTACACGGACAGTGCCGCGGGGGGTTGTGGGATGGAAAGGGGTGGGGCCAGCAAACACCCAGCGGCCAAACACCCACCCTGGGAAGCACCCAGCAAACACCCGTGGAAGTACACGGACAGCCAGAACCGGAAACGCCGGGGAAGCCCCGCCCAGCACAGTGATGGCACAATATTGCCGACTGAGGGCAAATGAAGCCGCGCAACGCAGCCCCACCTCTGAGCTTCCAGGACCCGCGCGGGCGGGGCAGGAGGGAGCAGGGATGACAGCTGCTACAAAGGAGCCATTCCCTCCCAGCCCCAGCACAGAGGCCAGACAGCCCGGTGCTATGGAGTCGTTCCCCCCCCCCCCCAGCAGAGCACCACACACACAGCAGGCAACAGAAGCACAGAGGGTTGGGCACATGACCCACAGGGGGCAAGGGGGGGGAAAGCACCCACACCACCCAGGCAACCGCGCAACACCCCCCAGAGGTGCCCAGACAAGGGGAGAGGTCAAACCAAAGCACTACACACACTCAGGGAAGGAACACAACTGTCTTTAATAAAAATAGGAAAAGGCAACAGGGTGGTGCAGGGGGATGGGCAACAGAAGGGGGGACGAATGCCGGCAGTGGCAGGGCCGGGGCAATCCCTGGTCAATAGGGCCAATGACCCCACGTCCGACGCCAGTGCTCACCCTACGCATGGCCAAGCCGGTCCAGGACGTGCAGGAGGAGCTCCAACACCTTCCCCTGCTCCTGGGTTCGCTCCGCGATCATGGCTTGCACTGCATGGGATAGAGGGAGAGGAGACAGCTATCAGAGGGTGTTTTCAGACGTGACGGGGCAGCTTTGGCCCGTCTCGAAAACAACCCAGAGATTCCAGTGGGGAATCGGAGGGGGCGGGGCCGCGCAGTGCAACGTGCGGCCGCACGGTCCCGCCGCCTCCACGCTCTCTCGCTGCCCGCCCTCTGGGGAGACGGGCGGGTGGCGAGGCCAATGCCGCTGCAGCATCTGGCCGAGTTCACCACGGCCCGGAATCCCGCCGGGGGATTCTGGGCCGTGATAGCCGACCAGACGTTACTTTTTATTGATGCCTGCCTGGAATCACTTTCATCACGCTTCTGCGGATTTTCGCGCTGGGAGCCCGGGAAGCGTGGTTGAAATTGACCCCATGTGGGTATTCAGTGTGGCGAACATCTGGCAGCCGCCGAACAGACGTGCAGGGCACAGTGACCACATGTAGGTATTCAGCGTGGTTCACTGTGATCTTATCACGTCTGAAAACACCCAGAGACAGCCCCGGGCCCCAAGGAACAGCACCCCCCACAGAGCTACACAGGGACAGGGCCTAGCAAACATGCAGCACACTCACGTATGGCATCGAGCAGCCAGACGCCCGCCCGCAGGTCCCATGCTGCCCGGTCCAGCTGCCGGACCATCCCGCCAAGGTGCAAGATCGCCAGCAGCACGACAACAGTAGCTGCAGGAGAGAAGGGACAGGGTGATGGGGAACGACTGCACCAGTGGGCCACAGGACGGCCGGGGGCAGCAACAGCACCAGGGACACACTTCACACGCAGACAGCTAGCACTCGGAAGAGCACCCTGGATTCCTGCACAAAGGGGGATCGGAGGGGCACAGACCAGGGCCCGCACACCCCCTACTCATGCTCAGCCGCCCAGCACACCTGTTGCTGCCGCCCATCCATCGCCACAAGCACATACGGACAACACCAACAGGGGGCGACAGCAGGGGAGCCCCAGGGGTGCCCACCACCAATACCACCACAAGCGCATGGGCAGGTGTAACCGTCCAGCGGGGAAGCCCCCCGGGGAACACACACCACACAATCGGGTACCACCCCACAGCCCCGGTGACCACGAATATACACCAAGCACACCCCCAGCACGAAACCACACATATGGGGGCAGGGAGGCCGCCAAGGGGAGGGGGTGCTCAGGTGGCAATGCCAGCATAGAAGCAAGGCAGGACAGATCATCACAGAACAATATTTTATTAGCGATGGGGGAATGGGGTTCCCCAACCAAAGAGAGGCAGTGCATGGGGTGAGGTGGGCCCATGGCCTTGCACTGAAGATCAACTGTGGGAAAACCAAAACGATGATTATGGGGTGGAGGAGGCCAGGAAAATTGCATCGGTGGGCTATAGAGGGTAACCCCATAGAACAAGTGGGAGAATTCAAATACCTGGGAGTAATTGTGTCGGCCTCAGCGAGCTGGAAGCCCCACTTGAGGGCAGTGACAGGACAATGCAAGAGCTCAGCGGGCGCCATATTGAAAAACAATTTCTCGCAAGGGGGGAGACTGGTCCTGCCAGCCCTCCGGCTGTTTAGGGCCAAAACCTTGGCCCAGTGCTTGTATGAACTTCCCCTATGGGGTCTTTCATTTTTGGAAACACTAGAGCATTGTCAGAACCAGTTCTTGCGCACGATTCTGGGAGTCCCGCAGGGCACCCCGGCGGTACTGTTACGGCAAGAGACGGGGAGTGTTATCATCTGGTCCCGGGCTCTGGCAGTGACCATGAAGTACTGGGTTAGGGTGGTTTTGTTCCCCTCCCAGGAGGATTCCCTGCTTAATATGGTGGTGAGGGAGGGGCTTGTGGACCCATGGTCAGGGGAGGTGGTGAAATCCCTAGGGTTTTCCAGGGATGCCCTGGGGCATGTGGGCCTCGAGGGAGCCAAGTCCCTACTGATAAAGAGAATAATGGATCAGGAACTGCAGAGAGAAATGGCGCTGCTTGCAGAACAGAAGGTTGCCTCTGTGTACCGCCCCCCGAGTTGTGCTGGGGGGGGGAGCTCAGCTGTCTATATCAGTGGCAGGATTCCAGCCGCCGCAGAGCCTTCACCTGTTAGAGGTACAATGTATACCCCTCGGAAATGAGGGAGGGAAGATGGGGGGGCATTCCTAGAGAGGAGAGACACTGTCTGCTCTGCAAGCTCCCCGAAATGGACTCCCCCAGTCACGTGTTGTTATACTGCCCGGCTTTGGCAGGTGCAAGAGCAATGATTTTGGGTGAATTTATCCCAAATGGGGGGAGTGGTAGTATTGACCCAGCGGACTTGGTGCTGAAGCTACTTGGTAGCACTGATTCGGCAATGGCAAGGGCAGCTGCTAAATTATGCCAAATTTTCATCAGGGCAAGGGCTGCCTGTAAAGAGCCCATTCTGGATTAGGCTATCTTTGTGGTATGATGTATTGTGTTCTAGTCCTGCCTGGGGGATGCTAATATTAGCAAGGGGTGGGGTGCCCTTTGCGTGGATAAAGGAGGAACCTACAGGAGGGGTTCGATATAGGGATGAGTAGAGGGGTCTATGGATCACCCAGTCAGGAGAACTGTGGAATCTGGGCAGTTAACTTTTATTTTGTCAGCACTCTACTTTATTGTATGTTGAGGCAGATGAACTGTTTTAGGAATTTATTGAGTGTTATGGTATTATACGTGTATGCTGATGTATACTGTGTGTTCTTTTATGGATTTTGTTATGGCCTTTGGCGTAAACAATAAATTGATTATTATTATGGCCTGGCACGAGTACCACAACAGCAGGGCACAGGTACACCCGCAGCCAGCAGGCGAGGGCACAACGGAAGCCCCAGCAGGATGGAGCTGTGGGCACCCAGAGGAGGCGATGGGGTCAGGTGGACGAGGTAGCTGGCAACAGTGGTGCAGATGACAGTACAGAGGCTGTGCAGCAGCACGGGGGGGGCAGGCAGTGCACAGTCACAGGCAGCAGGGTGGCAGGGAGCAGGTGACGGTGAGGCACAGCTCAGGGACGGTCAGGTGGGTGCTCCCGGAATGGAGGCCCCTGTGTGAGACCCTCCCAAACAAACAGGCCCCGGCAGAAGCCCTGGGAGCGCATATGAACATCCACCAGGCAGCGGGGAAGGAGGTGATCGGCAGTGGCAGCTGCATCCCGCACAGCTGGTAGGTCCCTCACCGATCGAAGGGCAGCGAGCTCCACAGCGGTAGGGGTCCTGGTCAGGAGCATCCACCAGGCAGCGGGGAAGGAGGAGGTCCTCTCTGGTGGCTGCAGCCTGCACAGTTGGAAGGTTCCTCACCGATGGGAGGGTGGCGAGCTCCACAGCAGNGCGAGCTCCACAGCGGTAGGGGTCCTGGTCAGGAGGGGTTCACCAACATCGGGGGCCAGCAAGCCCAAGTCCCGCAGGAGGGCCCCCACGTCCGAGGGCGCATGTGGGATGCCGCGGGCACACAGGAGGGTGCTGGTGCACTGGGCAGCCACTGGAGGACCCCCGGACTGCAAAGCGAGGCTGTATTCAGGTCGCGCCGTCAGCAGGCGAGCGACCGTGATCTCCTCAGTGATCCACGGCACGACAACAGTGGGTGGGTGCCCCCATGGTGGTTGCTGCAGGAGGGTGAAGCCAAGCTCCAGGGCACGCCCCCAGCAAGCTGGGGTCCCAACCTGATGTCCCATCGTCCACATGTACCGTGACAGGAGCCAGAAGCCACCTGCAACCGACGGGGTTGCCCACAAGCAGCTGCATGTTGGGGCTCTGCCATAGGGCTCCCAACAGCATGTTCGCACAGGCGACCACCCCTCCCCATCCTCATCCCCTCCCAAGGGCCCCGCACAATGACCAGCCATGACAGCAGCGAGGCCTGCTCCAGAGAAGCAACAGGCGTGAGATGGAGGGCTGCAGTGACTGGGACGAGCACGGGGAAAGCTGCTCCCTGCGCCCACGAGCGACCTTGCATGCCTGACATAGGCCGGCGTGCTGGAGCCAGAACTCCACAACCCACACACCGGATTGATGGGTTCCAGCACAAGTGATGACAGATGAGCGAGGCCACGGCTGGGCAGAGCGCCAGGCCAAGCAGCCAAGCTAGGCACCATATCTCCACCGATCACAGCTGTAGCATGCTAAGGCAGCCTATGGCGGGAACGGATGTCCAGGAGATGTGGATGCAGCGGTACCCTGGGGTGCATGGGGCCGGCCCACGGACACCGGGATGGGGGCCAGCGCCCATGGACAAGCCGGGTCCCCTGCAATCCCATCCCCCCCGGCGGGCAGGCGGATGGCGCACGCTGGCGGATGATCCGCCGGGCCGGGGACCCAGTGACCGTGCTCACCACACCCCTGGTCCAGCACCAATTGGTGGCCAGCTAATACGGGGCTACACAGTACATAAGTGACCTGAAGCAAGTGGTCTGGCGTGGTGTGTAGAGTCAGGTGCATGGGGTTGAGCAGTGTACTGAGCACGGGAACACAGGGAGGACACAGAGGTAGATCAGGGATACTGGGGGTGTGGGGGCCGGGGGGGCATGGGCCACACAGTGGTGCGCAGAGAGGCCGGGGTATAGGCGGCTGCCACCAAGTACAGCAGAGGCCAGTCGCAGCGGTGCAGGCCGAGGCGGGTCAGTAGCATGCACACAGAGGAGCGGGGCCCACACTGAGGTGTTGCCATCCCGTTGCCATCGGGGGGTTCCCGGGAGTGGGGAACCGCTAAACCATGCTGCTGAAGGATAAGCCCCCTCAGCCCATGGACGTGCTGTTGAAAAATCCTGGGTGCTTAATTCATGCTGCTGCGCATGATGCTCCAGCAGATGGCGCGGCTCCTCCTGCCAGGGCGCAGCTACATCCTCCAGGGGGCACGGTGGACAGCTACTTGTTGCCATGCCATGTTGGGCACCGCGGTGTCCCAGCAAGCCTGGCTCTTCCTGGCCCGGTGGTCTGTGTGTGTATGGGCGCCGCGTGACCCTTCCGACCCTGCGACAGCACTGGATGCGTTCCCGTGCCAATGACTGGTGGGAGAACATGCTGGCCACCTGGACGGATGAGGAATGGATGGACCACTTCCGGATGAACCACTCCCTCCTGACCCGGTTAGGGGAACTCCTGAACCCCCATCTACGGAGGTGGGAGACCAATATGCGCTACCGGTTGCCACCAGGAATGCGAGTGGCCATGGCAGTGTGGCAGCTGGCCACCCGATTCCTGCAGGAGCGTGGGGGAGCAGTCCGGGGTGGGGACATCCACCATGAAGAGGGCCCTCCATGATGTGTGTGACCTGAGCGTGGAGCTCCTCCTTGAGTGGGTCATCCAGCTTTGCGATCCCGAGGAGGTGATACATGGCTTTGAGGAGCTGGGGTTCCCCCATTGCATTGGGGCAATCGACAGCACCCACATCCCCAACATACAGCCCCCACACGCAAAGATTGACTACATGAACAGGAAGCAGACCTTCTCCACCAATCTGCAGGCCATCGTGAATCACAGGGACCTCTTTATTGATGTGTACACGGACCAGTCGGGGCGCAGCCATGATGCGCGTATACTGCGTACATCCCCGTTCTACGCTTGCATGTTCGACGGGTAGGTCGCCCCCAATCTGTACCGCGTGATAGAGGGCGTTCCCATGGCCCCTGTTGTGATAGGGGACCACGCCTACCCACTCAGCCATTGGCTCATGAGGCCCTACCCAATGGCGCGCAACCCTGACCACCGCCTGTTCAATGAGCGCCTGTCGTCAGCACGCAGCATGGTGGAGCAGACCTTTGGGCTCCTGAAGATGCGCTGGCGTTTCTTGATGAACAGGAGCCAGTTCGACCTAGACCATACCCCCATCCTTGTCCTGGCAGCATGCATCCTGCACAATGTATGCGAGATCGAAGGCGCCGCCCTGGACAACCCACCACCTGTACAGAAGGCAGGCCCCGTGCCCCTGTACCAACATGCCCAGGGTGGGGTGTTCCGGTACATTTCTGAGGAGAACAGGGATGCCCTCTGCTGCCGCATTGTTGCCCAGGTGGCTGACAACGGGGCCGTGCCCGACCCACACCCCAGCCCATAAGCCTGTGCACCCCATCAATAAAGCTCAATTGTACCCATTACCTGCAACCTTGTCTCCGTGCCATGTGTGGGCTAGGGGCTCCTGGGAATGGGTCCAGTGGGTTGCCTGGATGCGAGAGCTCTCCCCTTGCTGACAGCTGCGGGGTGCTATGGCTGCACAATGTCCTACATGCCACCACTTGCCGGCCCGCCTGTGCAGGGTCAGTGTGCGCTCATTCCATGCACCACTGCTGCCTCGGTAACGTACCGCACCCTCCCCCTGCCAGTGCCCCCCTGCCAGCGCACACACACCCCCGGGGCCACTGGTCCTGGGACAGAGGAAGCAAAACGGAGGTACATCTGCAGCGTTTTTATTCAAGAGGGAACTGTACAATGGGATTGTCATCTGGGGCACCCTCGCCCCCGCTTGGCTGCTCCACTGGGGCTTGCAACCCGTCGAGTCCTCGCTGTTCTGTGAATGAGAGGTTGCATCCTGTGTTAGTACGGCTGGCCAGTGCGCATCACTGCCCACTACCTCGGTTCCCAGGGTGCCATGGGGGGTGGCCCCGTGTTGTAGCTGCTCCACCTTTTCCCTCCCCTATGGGACCCCCCTGCCCTGCCCTCTTGTGGGATCATCCCCCGGCTGGGGCTTCCTGCCGGTAGGGCCCGTGGCTGTCCTGTGTTATGTGAGACCCGCTGTGGGGCCAACCACCCCTCCCACCTGCCCCCTCTGCCCTGACTCCTGTAGGGCACGGGTGGGTGGGGGCATGCGGCCCCGGGGACCTACCTCCCTGCCCTGTATCGCTGCCCACCTCCGTGTCATGCCCCCCTGTGGCCCCTTGAATGGTGTGCCCTACCATGGCAGTGCACCTCACTAGATAGCGGGGGTGCAGCCAGCCCCCCCTCATCCACCTCCTCCTCTGCAACCTCCACCTCGTGCACCTCCAGGCTACCTTGGGCTGCAATGGGAACGGGACCCGTTAGTGTATACCGGCAACCAGGCCCCGGTCTTGGTCGCTGCGACTCTGCCCGGGCCTCCTCACCCCCCCCAGACCTGCTGGGCCTGTTGTTCCTGGATCCTGTTCCTCCACCTCCTGGGGGCTGTCCTGGGTCTCCACTTGCTCCGCGTGTGCCCCCCTTCCTGGTGGCCAGGCGGCCTGTGGGTTTTGTGGGCACATGCGGAAGGTGGTGGTACTGTGGCCAGATCCCCGGGGCACCTACTCCCCCTGTGGGGTGCGGCTCTGCCCTCGTGCTTCCTGGCTGGCCTCGCCGGGGGCAGCTTCCCCCCTTGCTCCAGGGGGTCCAGCAGGGGGGGTTCCATGGTGGCCTTCCGTCTGCCCCTGCCGAAGGCGCTGCCGTGTGTGCGGGAGGCCATGATGTTCCCGTCCATGCAGAGGAACTTGTTCAGCTCCTCCTGGAACTCAGCTGTGTGCATAGCACGGCCAGACTCGAGATTGTTGTCCTTGATATGTTTATATCCGGACCTCAAGTCCTTTGCTTGCTGCATGCACGTGGTGACATCCCTATTTTACCCCTGCATCTCATGGGCAATGGCTTCATAGATCTGTCTGGTCTTGTAGCTGCGCACCAGGTCGTGCTGGACCCTTTCAGACCCCCACACGCCTATGAAGTCCCTGGTCTCCTGCCTGGACCAGGGCTCCCCTTTTTGGGACCTGTGTGTGTGGGGCCCTCTGACTTGGCAGCATGAGTCCCGCCTGGTGGCTGTGGTAGCTGTGGAGATGGTCGTCTCCTGTTGGGGGTATTGCATTGGGGTTACTCATGGTCCCGCTGCCCCCCTCCGCACCCCCATGGGGCCTCCCCTCCCCTTGTGGACTTTTACATGGACACTCTCCCACCCATCAGATGAGTGTTTCCGGGTGTCCGTGGGTGGGTGGCGTCCGTGTAAAAGTGACCTAAGTGTTTGAAGTTCATGAAAATTGCTGTGAGTGCATTGGCTATTAGGTTAATTTTAATACCAAGAAAAAAAAATGATAGGATCATGTGTGGCTAGAAAAGCTATTCTAATTTTAAAGATATGCATGGGGTTAGTCACCAGTACATAACTGTATAATTATGCTTCAGCCCCTTCCCCCTTTTGAAAGACATTACTGGTTTGAGAGAGCGAGACCTGTAATGTGATCATGGACGGGGCAGTGAACCTTGTATGTATTACGGAAACCTGGCTGGACGAGGAG
>QEPC01012574.1:60388-71838 GCA_003113815.1 Sphenodon punctatus | reverse complement strand
CTCAGATTGTAAGCCCTAGGGGCAGGGACCGTGTCTATTTTATTACTTTGTAAAGTGCCAGGTACACTGCTGGCGCTATATAAATGTTTGTTAATAATAATAATAATAATTAATAACATCTTGCTTGGGGAGGCCATTGACAGGGTGGCTTCGAGACATCCCCTACCTCTGCCTCGTCACTGCAGGGCCCCTTGGTTTACTGAGGGGCTGCGGGGTGTGAAGCAGGTAGGTAGGTGACTAGAGCGATGCTGGCATCGGACTCATGCTGAATCCGACTGATTACTCCATAGGACCCATTTGCGGTCCTATGTTGAGGCTGTGAGGACAGCAAAGAAAGAGTTCTTTGCCGTCCTCATAGTGTCTGCAAAGTCGCATCCAGCTGAACTGTTCCGGGTGGTGTGGGGGCTGGTCACTCTGGCCTCCCTCTGCCTGGACAGGGACTTGTCCCAGGCCCACTGCGAGGAGTTTGCCATCTACTTTGCAGACAAGATCGCTCAGATCCAGAGCAACTTCGACGTTGGATATGGGGCAGTAGAGGTGGAGTGCAAGGGGATGGAGGCCCCGTCTAGTCCATCCTTGCGGGGTGAGTTTCAGGAAGTGACACCAGCTGATGCTGTGGATGTCCTGGGGTCTGTTAGGGCCACCAGTTGTGAATTAGATCCGTGCCCATCCTGGTTGGTGAAAGCCTCCAGGGAGATGTTGGATGTCGACACACTCGCCAGCTATCAATCTGTCTCTAACCTTCCCTTTTTAGGGAAGGTTATTGAATGGGCGGTGGCGCTGCAGCTCCAGGTGCATCTCGACAGCATTGGTTTCCTTGACCCATTTCAATCAGGGTTCCGCCCTGGCTATAGTACAGAAATGGCGCTACTGACTTTGGTGGACAATCTCCACTAAGAGATGGATGCAGGACACTGGACATTCTTGATCCTGCTAGATCTCTCGACTGCTTTTGATACAATGGACCATGGGCTGCTGTTGAGATGATTGCGAACCCTGGGAGGTCTGGATGGGACTGTCCTTGGATGGTTCCGCTCATTCCTCTCGGGGAGAAGCCAGAGGGTTGTCCTGGGGGCTGAATCATCTAGCCCCCGGGTCCTGGAATGTGGCATTCTGCAAGGTTCCATTCTGTCTCCATTATTGTTTAATGTTTACATGCAGCCCTTAGGGGAGATCGTGAGAGGGTTTGGTGTGCGTTGCCACCAATATTTATTTATTTATTTATTTATTTATTCACATTTATGGGCCGCCCCCTCATGCCCACGGCATCTCGGGGCAGCTCACAACACCAAAACAACAGGAAAATACATAAAACAACAGTATAAATAATCTAAAAACTACCCCCCAAACATTCCCCCTCCCTACCCTCCCCTCCAAAGGCCTGGGCGAACAGCCAGGTCTTACAGGCTCAATGAAAGGCCATCAGACCCGGGGCCAGGCGAGCTTCCTCTGGGAGGGAGTTCCAGAGCCGCGGCCCAGCCACCGAGAACGCCCTCTCCATCATGGCCCCCCGGTTAACACGGGGGACCTCCAGGAAGGTGCCCCCGGCAGACCACAGGGGCTGCACTGGGGCGCGGAAAGCAAGGCGGTCCCCAAGGTACGAGGGGCCCAGACCGTATAGGGCTTTATAAACCAGCACCAGCACCTTGAATCTGACTCGGTACGCTATAGGCAGCCAGTGCAGAGTGCGGAGCACAGGTGTAATATGCTCCCGTCATCTCGTCCCCATGAGGAGATGGACCGCTGCATTCTGCACCAGTTGCAGCCTCTGAACCAGAACCAAGGGAAGCCCCACATAGAGCGCGATGCAGTAGTCTAGCCTCGAGGTGATGAAGGCGTGAATAAGAGTGGCCAGGTTGGGCCCGGAGATGTATGGGCACAGCCTCCACACCAGAAACAGCTGGTGAAGGGCGACTTTAGCCACCGCCTCCACCTGCCGATCGAGACGGAGGTCCGCATCCAACACCACCTCCAGACTCCGAACCTGCTGGGCTATGGGAGGGCAGTCCCCCCCCTCGAGGAGTCGGCACCTCCCTCGCCCTACCCACCTCTGTCTTATCAGGACTGAGCTTCAGTCTGCTCTGCCGCATCCAATCCGCCACAGCCTCCAGACATTGGGAGAGCAATGAGACAGCGAGACCTGGGTCAGTCGAAAACAAGAGGTACAGCTGAGTATCATCAGCATATTGGTGACAACGCACCCCGAACCCTCTCACGATCTCCCCCAAGGGCTGCATATACACATTAAACAAAAGCAGAGACAGGATTGAACCCTGTGAAACGCTGCAGGTCAAGGCCCAGGGGCTAGATGTTTCAGCCCCCAGCACCACCCGCTGGCTTCTCCCCAAGAGGAATGAGCGGAACCACCCAAGAACAGTCCCGTCCAGACCCCCCAGGTCTCGCAGCCGTCTTGACAGCAGCCCGTGGTCCACGGTATCAAAAGCGGCCGAGAGATCTAGCAGGATCAAGAATGTAGAACATCCTGCATCCATCTCCCGGCGGAGATCGTCCACCAAAGCCACCATCACCGTCTCAGTGCCATAGCCAGGGCGGAACCCAGATTGAAAAGGGTCAAGGAAACCGATACGGTCCAGGTGCGCCTGGAGCTGCAGAGCCACCGCCCGTTTAATAACCTTCCCTAAAAAGGGGAGATTAGAGACGGGGTGGTAACTGGCGAGCGCGTCCACATCCAGCGAAGCCTTCTTCAGCAGGGGGCGCACCACAGCTTCCTTGAGACCGGGCGACAACCTCCCCTGCCAAAGGGATGTGTTAACCACCCTCGCCAGAACTGAGCCCAATGTCTCCCTGGAAGCTTTTACCAACCAGGATGGGCACGGATCTAGTTCACAACTTGTGGCTCGAACAGACCCCAAGACATCCACCGCATCGGCCGGCATCACTCCCTGAAACTCCTCCCAGAAAGATCGACCAAATGGTGCCTCCATAACTTCACGCTCCTCTCCTACTGCATCCAACCCGGTGTCAAAGTTACTCTGGATCTGAGCGATCTTGTCTGCAAAGTAGGTGGCAAACTCCTCACAGCGGACCTGGGACAAGTCCCCATCCAGGCGGAGGGAGGCCGGACTGACCAGCCCCCGCACCACCCGGAATAGCTCTGCTGGACGCGGCAATATGCTGATGACACCCAGTTTTACACCTCTTTTTCTACCGACCCAGGTCCTGCTGTCTCAGTACTGTCCCAATGTTTGGAGGCAGTGGAAGATTGGTTACGGCAGAGCAGACTGAAGCTCAATCCTGATAAGACGGAGGTGATGGTGATGGGTAGAGTGCATCTATCCTTGACCATTAAGCCCTGACTGCGTAGGTACAGAAGTATGCTTGGCTCCCATGCTTCTGCGTCTGTGTAGCCAGGACTTAATGACTGCTGCCAGCCAGCTGATCAGTGCTGGTGTGAGCCCAGGAACCAGCTCAGTTGGGGGAGGACTGGCTAGAGAGATCCTTTCCGCACAGCGCACAGGATCTGTGCAGGAGGAGCGCAGCAGATCTCTGTGCAAAGCCTCCACCTTCCTCCTTCCCTCCTGCTCCCCCGGGTGCGCCAGAGGCAGGAGGGAGGGGGGACCCTAGGAGGAGTCACCCCCTTATTCCCCAGTGGGCACTCTGAAGCTGTCCTGGGGGACCATGCTCTCTGAGGGTCTGGGGGAGGTGCCAGGGGCTCCCAGGTTGGGTTCCCATGGAGGAACCCAGCCAATTAGAATAGGGCGCCTTTTCCAGGCACCCTGAAACCAGTGGGAGCCTCATGAGCTCTCTCTTCCCCCTCCCATTTTTACCGAAGGGGAGGGGGGGCGAGAGCAGAAGATACTGCAGCTGCCTGCAACTGGTTTGGGCCAGTTAGCAGGCTGCTGCTACAGCAGAGCACAGACTGGATCCCTCCTTTGGATGAATAATATTTTTTTTAAACTTATTTTTCTGTTTTTTACTACTTTTTTGTTTATTTATTTTTATTTATTTTTTATTTCCCCCCTTTTATTGCTCTGTCTTCATGGTCTAGCCCCTTTTAATTGCTCCCCTTCCCTGACCGATGTGTATTTTATTTCATTTTGAATTTATTTTTTAGGGTTTGGGGTTATTTTTGTTCTGTGGTTATTTTAAATATATTTTGAGATTTTTTAATTTACATTTTACAGTTTGGGGTATTTGGTTGTTTGGGGGGTATTAAATATGTTTTGTGATGTTTTTTGATTTTTGGTTTGTGCATTGAATAGATTTTTTAAAATATTTTTCTTTTAGATTTTTAAAATTTGTGTTTGTATGTAGTTTAGATATTGAATATTGGAGTGATATTTTGTGCATTGACTGAGTGCAGCAGGGGGGAAATGAAGCAGTGTGAAAACTTCAAAAAGACTTGCTTTTCACATGACCTTTTATTGTCTTACAGTGTTGTGCTTTCTTGTGACAGCCCGCTTTCTTGTGACAGCCCCTTTGAATCTTGTCCCTCTGCCTGTGTGATTTGATGCTTGAGAAAGTTGAACTTTGAATGTTTAAATTGGTTGTGTTGGGTTGGGTGGAAAAAAAATCACAGACAAAATATAGATGTTTTTCGAAAGGATTTATTTGGTGACAAAGTTGTTTGCTTACTAAGAACACTTTAAAAACAATTGCTTTGTTGATTTTGCATGTAGCCGTGGGTGATTTCAGACGTTACGTGGTCAAAGGCCACCACAGTCAATCCCCTGTGGTGACAGCGACCACGTAACGTCTGTTGGGGGGAACATGATGTTACCACGGTGGGGAATCACATTCGCCGCGTGAGCAGCCGAAGCGGCAGGGCCGGAGGTCGCCGCGTGGCGAATGTGATTCCCCGCCATGGTGACCCCCGCCGTCACGTCTGGACGGCGGCCACGGGTCGGAATCCCTGCAGGGATTCCGGCCTGTGGCCAAAGCGGGTGAACGCTGTGGTGGCATTGGCCGCGGCGCCCGCCCGTCTCCCTAGAGGGCGGGGAGCGTGGAGGGGGCGGGGCCGTGCGGCTGCACGTTGCGCCGCGCGGCCCCGCCCCTTCCCCGATTCCCCGCCGGGATCCCCCGGCACGTCTGTTATGGCGTGTTATTATTATTATTATTATTAACACACATTTATATAGCGCCAGCAGTGTACCTGGCACTTTACAAAGTAATAAAATAGACACGGTCCCTGCCCCTAGGGCTTACAATCTGAGAGACAGGAGCTGGGGGAGAGACTTAGGAAGGGGAACAGAGGGAAAGACAAGGGGTCTAACATTCATGAAGATGCGAGGTCTCAAGTGCACGTACTTGGCTTGGTTACGATGAGAATGACAGCAGGCAGGTCCATGTTGCAAGGATAAGGGTAAACCGATCGTAGGTATAGGAATAGTGGCTCAGCAGGATAAAGAGTCAGACAGAGCAGAGCGAAAGAGGTGAGTTTTAAGGAGAGATTTGAAGGTATGAAGGGAGGGGGCAAGGCGGATGTGGACAGGGAGGGAGTTCCAGGCATGGGGGGCAGCAAGTGAGAAGGGACGAAGGCGCTTAGGGGAGCAGGGAAGGCGTGGAAGGGTGAGAGAAGGGACAGAGGAGGAGCGAAGTGCACGGGCTGGAGTATGGAGGGCGATAAGTGCAGAGAGGTAGGGGGGAGCAAGGTTGTGAAGAGCTTTATAGGTGAAGACTAGGAGCTTGTGCAGGATTCGTTCAGGAAGGGGAAGCCAGTGAAGCGAAGAGAGGAGGGGCTGCACATGGTCGAAGCGACTGGCGAGGTAGATGACCCTGGCAGCAGAGTTTTGGACAGAGATGAGGGGAGAAAGGTGAGACCGGGGAAGGCCAGTGAGAAGGAGGTTACAGTAATCGAGGCGAGAGATGACCAGAGCATGAACAAGAGTTTTGGCAGACGAGACAGAGAGAAAAGGGCGAATCTTAGCAATGTTATGGAGGGAGAAGCGACAGGATTTAGCAACAGAGTCAATGTAGGGTTTAAAAGAAAGGGCTGAGTCAAAGATGAAGCCTAGGCTACGGGCTTGGGGGACAGGCAGGATGGTGACTCCATCAATAGTTATTGACAGTGAGGAAGGAGAGGAAGGATGAGGGGGGAAGATAAGGAGTTCAGTTTTAGCCATGTTGAGTTTGAGTTGACGTTGAGACATCCAGGTAGAGATGTCAGAGAGACAGTTGATGAGACGAGCTTGAACAGAGGGAGAGAGAGAGGGAGTAGAGAGATAGAGTTGAGTGTCATCAGCATAGAGGTGGTATTGGAAGCCATGGGAGGCAATGAGTTTGCCTAAGGATGAGGTATAGATCGAGAAGAGGAGAGGGCCAAGAACAGAGCCTTGAGGAACACCAACTGAGAGGGGGAAGGAGGAGGAGGCGGAGTTGGAGAGAGACACATTAAAGGAGCGGTCAGAGAGGTAGGAGGAGAACCAGTTATGGACAGAGCCACAAAAGCCAAGGGAGTGAAGGGAATCCAGCAAGAGTGAGTGGTCAACAGTATCGAAGGCAGCAGAGAGATCAAGGAGGACAAGAATGGAATAGAGACGTTTAGATTTAGCCACCAGAAGATCGTTGGTGATCTTAGCGAGAGCAGTTTCAGTAGAATGAAGGGGGCGGAAGCCAGATTGGAGGGGGTCAAGGGAGGAGTTGGAGGATAGGAAGTCAAGGCAGCGGGAGTAGACAACACGTTCAAGCAGCTTGGAAGCAAAAGGAAGGAGTGAGACAGGACGATAGCTAGAAGGGTCAGAGGGGTCAAGAGTGGACTTTTTGAGAATAGGAGAGACTGTGGCATGTTTGAAGGCAGAAGGGAAAGAGCCAGTAGAGAGGGAGAGGTTGATGATGTGCAGGAAGGAAGGGGCGACAGTGGGAGTAATGGAGGTGAGGAGGCGGGAAGGAATGGGATCAAGGGGGCAAGTGGAAGGGTTGGAGGAGGAGAGCAGAGAGGAGATTTCCTTAAGGGAGGCAGGGGAGAAGGAGGACATGAGAGAAGGAGGGGGAGGAGGGAGAGGGGTGGGAGTGGGAAGAGAGGAGTGGGAAGCGATGTCGAGGCGGATCTTGTCTATCTTGGAGGTGAAGAAGGAGGCAAGATCCTGAGCAGAAAGGGAAGAAGGAGGGGGAGGACAGGGAGGCTTGAGGAGGGAGTCAAAGGTAGAGAACAGGCGGCGAGGGTCCCGAGAACAGGACTCAATGCGGGAGGCATAGTAGTGTTGTCTAGCAAGGGAGATAGCAGAAGTAAGGGTGGAGAGACAGAATTTGAAGTGAAGGAAGTCAGCGTGAGAATGGGATTTGCGCCAGAGTCGTTCAGCAGCACGAGTGCAAGAACGGAGGTGGCGGATACTAGGGGTGAGCCAAGGACGGGGGTTGTGGGAGAAGGCAGGGCGGGAAGAGAGAGGGGCATGGGAGTCAAGTGTGGAGGAGAGAGAGGCGTTGAGAGCAGAGACAGCGGAGTCAGGGGAGGAGGAAGAGAAGACTGTAGGAAGAAGGGGAGAGAGAGAGGAGGCAAAGTCCAGGGGATCAATAGCTTGAAGGTCACGGAAGGGGCGTAGAGAAGGGGAAGAGGAGGGGGGACAGTGGGAAATGTTGAAAGAGGCAAGGAAGTGGTCTGATATAGGATGAGGATCGAAGGAGAGATCAGCGACAGAGCAGTTTCTAGAGAGGACAAGATCAAGAGAATGGCCATTAGTATGGGTGGGGGAGTTGGTCCAAAGGTGGAGGTTGAAGGAGGAGGCTAGGGAGAGGAAGCGAGAGACTGAGGGCTGAGATGGGTCATCAACATGAATGTTGAAGTCACCAAGGATGAGAGTGGGGATATCAACAGAGAGGAAGAAAGTGAGCCAGGACCCAAAGTGTTTTGCCCCGTCACATCTGAAATCACCCCGTGTGTGGTTTTAGTGTTTTTGAAGGACGAAATAGCCGTGTCAGCCACTTTGAATTTTATCCCCCACTCTACTTGGAATTTGGGATCTTAAGGATTTTTCCATGTATTTTTTTTTCTCTTATTCACTGGTCTGGGAGCTTTCAGCTTATAGAAAAGATACTGAGAAAGCTATATCAGAAGTGGGGAACCTTTTTTCTTCCCAGGGACCAATTAAAAAAATAGTACAAGAGCTTCTTGCCTTCCTCTATCTTGGTAAAACTAGAAATTCCCCCTTCGCTCAGCCCCTGATCCCTAACTTCCCGCTTTCTAATTTTAAGGGGTGGGTTTCTGTTTTTTTTAATCTTGTGTTTTCCCTGGGGCCCCTAGGTGTAGGTGGCTTGGCTTTTATGGAAGAGCACATGTTGACTAATGGCTACCTTACCCTGGCTGCAGCCTTTTACCCTGCAGAACTGTGCAGCACGTCCCTCCTCCCCCGTAAAACTCTATGCACTGTACACCCTGGAGATTTTGTATACCTGTTCATCTTTGGTTGCGTGGGGGCAGGGCTTGGGGGCAGCATCCTGAGAAGGGTCTATGGGCACAAAATTCCCAACTCCGGCCCTGCAGTTGGGATCAGTCATATCTCAAAGCAAGAGCAACTTATGTATGGTCATTATATGTATGGGGTGTTGTGACACAGAGACCCCTCTGTGCCAGTGTTTTGGAGTTCAAATGACTAACTAAATATTACTTATTACAGCTAAACCTGTTGGCCTGCTTCCTGACAAGTAGCATGTCAGGTCTCTTTTTAAAGTTTACAACTTACCAATGACAATGGTCTACGTGAACTATAGCTATGAGAATAATTTCTCAATCCTCAATTTTTCACTAAGATCCATAGTACCTCCATTTGACAGCATTGTTGTAGAAGCAAATCATAAAGACCATTTGGCATGAACACCTTTAATAGCATCCCTAGAAATTTCCTCTGATGAAAGTTTAAACAATGGTGGAATGACATTAAAAATTGCTGACGTTTTAGGATTCTTACAGGAAAGATTGGCCACTTGAATGTCTTGCTGACAATAGGAAAATATGCTGACACCCAGTAGCAGGTAATTTTCAGAGTGTTGACAAGGTTTCAAAGTAGATGTCACAATGATTACCAGTTTTACAGTAAAATGATCAAGGATGATCTCCCTTTATCAGTGAATTATCAGACTTTTCAAAGCAGCTGCCCTGTCTAATTCTCGATTAATCCTTCATTGTCTAGAATGGAAGTTAAATAAAATATTGTGTTACAGGCTTACAACCAACTTCCATTCTGATCCTTATATCTGTCATCTTGCATTATATATTCTGTCGGTTTTAGCTATTACCATAAATAAAACTGAGGACGCTGGGAAACTGGGCTTTGGAAAGGGGTGCACTGCTCTGCCAGGGATCAGTTATAAAAGTGTTTGGAGTTTACTGGTGCCAACACAACTGGAGACAGCCATTTAGGTTAGAAGTAGCTTTATATTTTTCCATGTGTTATGAGCACTGCTGTCTTGGTGGTCACAAGGGAAGAGTGGCATATTGGGACAGACTCGTGTATGTGCAGCATGTTGGATCTGCTTTTTGAACTTCTTTTAAAATGGCATGTAGAGTTTGACAATGATGACAGGCAGTTTCTTCATCCTCCTGCCAAGGACTGCAGTGTTACAGTGCATTTGGTTGTTTTTCTCCATTTTCCCTATTTCAGCTTTTCTCCAGGACTGTCGGCTGCTTGCAGCTACCAGGGAAATATCTTCTATGCTGGACCATTGTTATCTCTGTACACAGCGTAGTTGGGAGTCTGGCCAGCCATGTTCCATGGAAACTAGACAATATTTTACTGTTTCTTCATCATGGATGCTTGCCCTATCAAGGCTAAGGTCTACGGTCCACTGCACCAGGGACCATTGTGAGTGTGGCAGAAGGTGGCACAGGGATTTGGCTCAGGAGTTGTTGCTTACTGCGCTGAGACTCTGTAGGAGACCGTCATCACCTTTTTGGGCAGGGAAAGGATCGAGAGAGATTTGGAGTGGCAGAAAAATCTTCTGAATGAGGAGTGAATTCTCTTCTGAATGAGGATTTTTTAAAAAAATAAAAATTGAATTTTTGAGGGTGTGAACAAGCATGTGGATAAGGAGGAGCTGGTTGATATAGTATATCTGGATTTTCAGAAAGCATTCCTCATGAGAGACTTGAGAAAATTAAAAAATCATGGGATAGGAGGCAGTGTCCTACTGTAGATCGGTAACTGGCTAAAGGATAAGAAGTAGAACTAACTGGTCAGTTTTCACGGTGGAGAGCAGTAAATAGGGGATTGCCCCAGGGATCTGTACTGGGACTGGTGTTGATTAATGTATTCATTAATGATCTGGAAAGGGGAGTAAGGAGTGAGTGGAACAGATTTGCAGACGATACCAGGTTATTCAAGGTAGTTGAAACACAAGCAGACTGAAGAATTGCAGTGGGATCTTGCGAGACTGGGTGAATGGGCATCTAAATGTAAGATGAAATTTAATGTGAACAAGCGCAAAGTGATGCACATAGGGAAAAACAATACAAACTTTATGTACACAATGCTCGGTTCTAAGTAAGGAGTTACCACTCAGGAAAAGGACCTTGGAGTCATTGAAATTCTCAGCTCAGTGTGTGGCAGTCGTTAAAAAAGCAAACAGAATGTTAGGAATTATTCATAAAGGGATAAAGAATAAAACTGAGAATACCATAATGCCACTGTATAAATCTATGGTGCGACTGCACCTCAAATATTGTGTGCAGTTCTGGTCGTCCCATCTCAAAAAAGCTATAGTAGAAATAGAAAAGATACAGAGAAGGGCAACAAAAATGCTAAGGGGCTTGGAATGGCTCCGCATGAAGAGAGGCTGGATAGGTTGGGGCTCTTCAGCTTGGAGATGAGATGACTGAGAGGGGATATGACAGAAGTTTATAAAATCATGTGTGGTGTGGAACACATTAATAGGGAACAGTTATCTACCCTCTCAAATAGTACTAGGACTAGGAGACACTCTATGAAACTAACAGGTAGCAGATTTAAAACAAATAAAATAAAGTTTTTTTTCACTCAACACACAATTAAGTTGTAGAATTTGTTGCCAGAAGATGTGGTCAAGGCCAGTAGTATAACTGGGTTTAAGAAATGTAACCCTGATATTTAAAAAGGGATCCAGAGTCGATCCTGGAAACTACAGATCAGTAAGCTTGATGTCCTGTGCCGGGCAAAATGGTGGAAACCATCATTAAGGACAGAATTACAGGGCATGTTGACAAACATGGCTTAATGGGGAAGAGTCCACATGGATTTAGTAAAGGTAAGTCATGCCTCACTAACTTGTTGGAATTCTTTGAGGGTGTAAATAAGCATGTGGACAGGGGAGACCCAGTAGATATAGTGTACCTGGTAGAGGTGGGACCCCGGTCCCATTACCGGCTACCGGATTTACCGGTTACAGGTTCTGCAAAAACCGGATTCCCGGATTAAATCCGGTATACCGGTACCGGATTTATTTCATTGAGTTCAATGGGGCGCTGTGTCCCCATTGAACTCAATGAAATAAATGAATTCCTTCCCCCTCCCCCTCCCAGGCTG